>JABTTQ020001111.1:0-218991 GCA_016081115.2 Rehmannia glutinosa
ATGGTGTAACAAGTGGAAAGGGGGAAGGAGTGAAACAAACTTTACATAGTGGAAATATAGTTATTTTACACTGAAAATGTTTGGTATTGCTTGTTGTCCGATAGAATGAAAATAAGGTGGGGAGGAGGATTTCTTATCCTTCCTACTTTACTTTCTCTTCCTTTAACGAAACCTGCTAACATTTTTCATAATTATCTGTTTCCAATTATAAGATTATCGGTAGACTTTCATCTACTTTAAAGATTATTTTGGCTTTATCTCTTTACTAATTTCATGTGCTACGGTGAAGGATATGGACCTATGATTCATCAGCACCAACATCTAGAAATGCAACCATCTATTGTGGAGCCAAGATCATGTCTCTTGAGTGGGACTGCAAATCTGATCGTTTGGTATGTTGCTGAGTGTAATTATAGACATGTTTATGTTATGAATTTGTATTTCTTTGTCACAATGTTCTGAAATATTTTCTGAGTAATGTGACTGAGCATTTGATGGTTTATTTTGATGTCTATTTGACTCAAGCTACTGATAGGAACTTCTGATGGAGGCATTAAAGCATGGAATGTAGATTCTAAGCGAGTTGTTTGTGATCTCAACTCAACTGAAGCATACCCTAGGTGCTCCTCATTGCCCTTCGTCAATTCACCGATGTTCCTGTTGTCCGCTACCTGTATCCCTTTTGTTTTTTACCTTTCCTGAGCATCATTCGAGAAACATGAACTTATTTATAACCCATCTCTCACTTTTGCTGTCATTGTATTTTGTCATTCAGCATTTTGGACCTGAAATGCAGCCCTGTGGAGCCTATTTTTGTTTCTGCAGCAGCATCCAGGAGGTACTTTTGCACTTACTGTGTTCTTTCCCCTTGGCCCCCACAAGCGTGTGATTCTCCTATTGAGACATAGTGGCTTTAGTATCTACCCTAATGATAGAATCTATAAAACTTTGGATCCAACCCCATGATAAAATACTACCGTTATGATTAGACCATGCCCTTGGAATTTAATGAAAGAAAGGTCCATTAGCGGTTAGCACATTGTTTCTCAATGTCATAGGAATTCTAGCATGCAGTTCAATATTTCAGGTTGATGGTTTTCTGTATATTTTGGAACATACTTATGGAGTTGGATGGCATTAATCATGTTCTAGATGGAGCTAGCTAGAACAAGGGAGATAAATAATTTAGCATTTTTTGGTTTTAAGAACTGTATGTTCACCATGGATATAAGAAGGAAAGGAACAGTACATAAAAGTAAAATGTATTGACATTGAATCCTATGTAGTGCCAACCTCACGAGATGGTACAGTCTAATTTATCAATAAGTTGACTTTTGATCATAAACTCCCAATAAAAATGTTGCAAGGAAACTGATTTTGCTAGATGAAACAAAACTACAACATAACTATTGATGATGGTGTCTTTTAGCCAAGCTATCTTATTAGCGGATGCTTTAGTTGATCTTGTCGAAATAGAGTTTAAGATTTCTTTCCTAATGCCATAATATGTAAAATGAGGAGAGGAGTCCTTGAGTAACAGAACTTCTCCTTTCAGTTATCAGACCCATTTACTGTCTCTTCCTTCTACTTTTTCTCCTTTCTTTCTTTTCTTTTTTTTTTTAATTTTTTTATAAAGATTGAAAAACGTGACAATGATAAATAATGAAGACAATGGGTATGGATCCCTGTCCTTGGGATAAACTTATGCTCGACATGTTGTAAATATTGTTTTGTGATCTATGCAGGCAGGGCACTGGCTATTTTGATAACTTGGGGTTCGCTTCATTAACGGTTTGGAACATGAGGACATGGAAGTCTATGGTATGTAAATGTCTCTCTCATAAATTTTGTATGTGAATCCAGAATCCTATACTCTCTTTCCTGTCCTTTCTGAATAGAGTCATATGTCCTCACTTTTCAACATTTTTGAAGGCAGTCCTTCCTCTTGGTAATGACCCACCAGCAATAACTTCAATGAGTTTCAATCACAATGGAAAGCTGTTAGCAGCTGCTGCAACTGATGGAATGATTCATATGTTTGGTATCCTTTCCTGCATATTCTACATAATTAGTCTCTTAATCGTAATCGTGATTTTGACATGGCACGATATAGCAAATTGCAATTGCATACACCTTAACTGGGGAAGATATGGCTGCTGGGCAGCAAGTTACTGGATGGCCTGCTCATGATTCTGCAATTAGCTCAATTCTTTTGGGCCTGATGAGACCAGCATTTTTAGCTTGGGAACTGATGGAAATGCAAGTATCTTTGACAACACTCAGCTATCCGTTGCAATTGCATACATGATGCATTTGAGTAGTTAGCTTTTGCCATTCCAAATTATTATTTGATGTATTATCATATTGTTCCCTTCAAACCAATGGAATTTTTTATTTTATTTTTATACTGATGTCAAGAATCTAACCTTAAAGTCTGGGCACCCAGATATTTGAATGGAGCTTGCACAATCAAGGCAAAATTCTTTGGTCAAGAAATTGCAGCAGGTATGAAATTGTTTTATGGTCTAGTATTGTTCATCTCCTTCGCACAGATTTAGCATCAGCAATTACTTGCAAACGCGCGTCGACTCTTTGCTATGCATAAACTTTTGTATTGGTTATTGGCAACTGCTAATGCATGTCCAATTATGCCATGCTTTTACGCTTGTTTATGGTTGTGCTTCCATCAACGCCACTTAATCCCAGGTTCTGAGCTCTTCCTTGCCTGCCGGTGGTTACCAAGCTAACCGACTCTTTGATCCGCTGTACCATCCATTACCAAGTGATGCCGTTCCAGGGAATATTATTTGAATTATTCTCGCTCCAAAACCATTTGTATCACCACTACCATGTGCTTGTCTCCGCCTTATATATATCGTATCATGCTAGATAGGCTTGAACATAGTGTATCAGAAAGTTTATTCTCCATTCTTGGTTCCAACTTTTCTACAATGGTGTTGAAATGATTTAAAATGATTCTTCTTGAATTTTGTTGAAATATGAATATCAGTTTCCTGAATATGAACTTTGCAATGAGCGAATCATTTGATATAGGTTTTGCAACCCTGAGAATTCATATCAGTGGAGACATCAAATGGCTTTAGATTCTGATGGCAGGAGACTTCTGGTGACATCTAGTTCAACAAGAGCTCCAATATACCAGGTAACTAAATCAGTAAATTTCGACATTCTTCACTTTGTTTTCTTGTGGGCATCTTCACCCTATCTCACTGATTGAGCTTTACTTTAACCAAGGATTTTTGCTGTCATATGGAAGCTCACATAACATAGTTTACTACTGATGCATTAGTTTTAACCCTGTTGTTTTCTTACTTTACTGTGAACAGGTTCGAGGTCAAATGACTGGCATGAGAAGTCTTTCTCATAGTGGATCGATCACAACAGTAGATTGGCATCCCACCTTGCCCATCTTCTTGACAGGGTCGGCTGATCACTCTGTCAGGGTTACGTCAATATTGTGATGGTCTTCTGTTTGTTATTTTTGTAGCTGTTGTTCCTCTTAATTTATTTCCTTTTTTTTTTTTCGCGGCGTCGTTGGTGGTTGGAGTTGGTGGTGGGGAGGAAGGATTGTGGGGTGGGATTGGGGGAACTGTAATTGTAACTTATGTTTTTGTGGTATACTAGGTGAAGGAGATAATGTAGATAGATTACTTGGTAAAAGGAAATGAACTTTAGGGTTTTGTCTGTACTGGTTTCTCATTGGACATTCTTCCTAAGTGCTAAGTTCTTGAGTTTGTAATTTTAAAACATCTCGCTTTTTGTAATTATCCATATAATTTATATTGAAAATCCAGCAAGTATACAATTGCACATAACTGTGCATTGTGCTAAGGCTTGTATGGATGTATTTCCAAGTCTAATTTCCAGTTTTAGAGTTGGAAAATGAATTTTCAAACTTTATTGATTTTCGTGTGAGAATTGAGAATATGTTTGGTTTGTTGTCTGAATTTCTGTTTGAAAATGAGAATATGTTTGGTTATAGTTTTTCAAATGTATTTTTGACATAAGTTTGTGTGATTGTAGTAATAGTTGGAAAGTAGAAAAATATTGTTGGAAACACAACCATACAAGGCCTTAATGATCCATTTTCATGGGAAGGAAAATTTTGAAATAAAAATAAAAATGAAACAGCTGGGCAAAAGAAGAGTGCATGAGAAATCATGCAAACATGGTCATTTGAAATCAAACTCATTTTTTTTTATATATACACGAAAACAAATAATAGAAATACCCGTCAAAAATGAGAAAGGGTCTATATTTTAATCCATCTGATGCAGCATTTATCCGTTCGATTTACAACATTACACATGCAGCGTTTAATTAAACCTCATTCATCATCATCGTCAAAGTCTATTACCATCCTCAGCCGCCTTCTTGACGCACTATTTTCCTGTGTGGTAACAGGATCTGTGTGTTCATCAAAATCAGCCAACTCATCGACAAGCATATCGTCAAAAAGTTGTTGCTGGGAACTGTCAGCTTTCTCAAACAGCTTACCACCCGATTCTTTAAGACTGTCAATTCTAGTTGTTTCGATTTCTGAATCACTAGAATGGTCAACAATTGCAGTGTCAACTTCTTCAGCTCCCGTCTGATTGGATTGTGCAAGTTCACTGGAAAAAAGAATAGTATTATAAGCATAGTGGTTGCAGGAAAAACGCTATGGTGAAACATGCATCAAATATCGAATGTAGTCTGTCTATATAAAAGCAACATTCTAGTTTCTCTGCCACTCTGGAAATAAAAATGAGAAACATCAAATATCTGGGGATTTTTCGGTAAAATTAGGGCATTGCAGTTAGCCTGGGTGCGTTAATGGGAAATCAAGTTGAAAGAAGCATCTCAAGCTAGAATGGAATATAAGCCCACACCATTTTGCATGCTTGAGCCTGCCTGATCTCCATTTTTTGTGCATGACAGAATAGGAAAAAGAAAATTGCATATTGCTCTGAAACTCCCAAATCGATAATTTCTTTCAAAAAATAAAAAATCCAGATTAGAGAAACAAAATTAAATACCTTTCTGAGACTTGGGTATTTCTACCAATGGAGTTAGTTTCAACTAAATCCTTCTCAAAAGAAACAGTCATAAGCTCCTCATCATTATGGGACATTTTCTTTGTTTTTCTGCACCAAAACCAGAGTATTAAGTGAATAATAAACAAAGAAACAAATAAATTAGCACTGAAACTTTTAATGGGGAAACAAATTATCGTAGGAGTTGATTCTTTTGAGTATTCATCCACTTTCCACAAAGCTTAAATTTTATTTACATCAATGCATTCCCCTCTAAGTGGGGATGAGATATCATATTCCACTTTCCCTATTCCATTCCATTCCTATTCCATTGCATCGGGAATGGAATAGGGAAAATGGAATAGGCAATCTCATCCCCTCTTAATGTAATTGTGGACAAACCCTTCAAGAGCCATTGGCTTAAAGCCAAATTAAAATGAAATTTGTAAGCCTGTGAAGGTAGTACATAACTCGTTCTGAATTCATAACTGGTTCTAGCAGAGCCAAACTATGTAAAACCTTCTTGTTGGAACAAATGGTATCTAATTAAACATATGTAAGGGGTTTGACTTATTAAATGTATTTCAGCTCACACATTTGACATGATATATGTATGCTGCAAAAGAGAGGAGTATGCAGTCACAAAATTCTAAAGAATAAATTCTTCATGATATTTGATTTACATTAATTTTACATGAACATCTATCCAGATCATATCCAACACAGTAAGGTTAGACTATCAACTTGTAATCTTAGATAAGTCCTCTGAGTTAAAGGATTAAAATACTTAGTTATATACTATACAAAAATGATGTTGATAAACAATTTCCATTGGTGCAACAGAGATATAATGCCAAATCAAAATTTGCATATATATCAAGCATCCTATGGAGGTTTATCCTAATGCAAAAACCACTGGAATAGAGTAAGAAATAATCCATGGTGAAGAGGAGAATGGGAAAGAGAGGACATACGCCAACACAGAGCTAAGTACTTCATTATCTGACGTGTCTTCAGCCAACTTCTGCAACCTTCTTATTGTGCCTCTCATCATAATGACTTCCATTTCGCTTTTGTTTGCTCCTAAAAAGACAGATAAAAGGAGGTCCTGATTGTCAATTATCTCATTTTCCAATTGGGAAAAGAAAAATAAATAATGTACTTCATCCCTGGGTGTATAATATATAAAATGCTGCTATAGCGCTAAGAATTGAGACTTTAGAGGAACTACATTACTGACAAAATTGAAACTTCATAGCATTAAAGATCGCCTAAGATGTCAAAAACTATTGTCATGACTCAGAACGATCATGCTTGCTTCTTTTAAACAGGCTTTAAACATTTTATCATTAGAAAACCCAACCAAAACAACCAACTTTCGAAAAATATGGTAAACCATTATCCAATAATAATCAAAGTTGTTTCCCTTTTCTTAGTTAACTTGTCTCTAGCATTACAAATAATCAAGCAAAGTCAAACTTTTAGAAAAAATGGGAAATCTGGGAGACAATAAATGGTCAGAAGTGGTGACGTTGCAAATGACAATTGGTATCAACTATCATATAAAAGCTGGACAGTTGAGAATGGCATGATAGCAGTCAAAGAAGAGCAGAAAGACTAAAGCTTAATTTGAAAAGATAGCAGTCAACTTTCATTGTAGCTGTTTTAATCATTAGATTAGAAACGGTAGTTCTTTACACTGAAACTAGGAGAGTCCTTAAACATAAACGAATAATAAGAGTAGCCAGGTGAGTGAAAAAACTAGAGACCAAAATAATACCAAAATAATATTATGAAGAACAGCTTTGGGGCACTCATCCCACAGGCTCAAGATATACAGTGATGGACAGGAGAACAACTTAATCCACAGATGCATTTTACATCCAAAGGAGTGCAGTAATTGAGGTTACCTATTTCTCAGAGATAACAATGTTTCATCGTCGGTATCGCCTGCACCTTTTGAACAATTGTCACTAAGTACCTCATCCCTCAAATGCATGTTAGCATGAGACCTCTTCTTTTTGGCACAACAAGGCCAAGTTGCTTGAGTTTGCGAGAAACCTTTGCGGCAGAAATTCTGCCAGTGCCATCAAGCACATTGGCAATCATGTAGCTGCACCTCTTGTGATCTTTAAACCTTCAAGACGTTCACACACTTCACCTTCAGATTCTATTTATTTGAGCTAAAAATCAGACAAGACGAGGACAAACATAGTTAGAAAGCACTTACTGCTCAAACAAATCTTTAATCTTCTGCTCCTGATCTGCACTAAATGCATGTACTCTTTTTCTCGAGTGCCTAAGAAGGAAGAGGAAGGACTATTAATCAAATTGTGGAAACGACACCAAAAGCCAGCTCTGTACCATGTTCTACCAATTTTTTCATTGTCATTACTCCAACATATGAAATAACCTAGAGTAATTGCCCTAAAACAGGCCATACAGCAAGCTCGATAAGAAAAACCGAGTGAGCATTCAAAATATTTGTAGACACTTACATAGGTTTTCTTAATGATGAACTTTCATCTGCAATAGATAAATTGGGAGGAGAGGTATCCTTTGAAAGATCGCTTTTGTTGTCCCTAAGTTGATTTGAGGCATCAGAGCTTCGCCTCTTTGCCTTAGCTGGAATTTTAAATCCAAGCTGTTTAAGGATCTTGAAACTTGCGTATTTGAAATATCATCATTTGGATCAAGCTCCCCAGCAATGAGTTGACAACAATCTGAATTATCCTTATACCTGGCATGGCATAAATGTGAGTGAAATTATTTCAATTTGCAAATAACATGATAAGATCTCAAAAAGTCAGGGGCAAAATAAATGCAACCATGGTATTCTTAAAGAATTACATTCCAAATTGAGTATCGAAAGCAGGGTTCATTCTAGAGCAGAAGACTTCTCTAATATGGACAACTGTTAACCAAGTCAAAATTTGTAGACACCCAGTTCTTTTAATGGTCCAAAAGATCTTTTAAAATAATTAAAACATAATTTAGGAAGAACTTACTTCTCGTAGAGATCCTTAAGTCTGCCATTCATTTCATCACTAAGAACGAGGCCATTTCCTCTTTCTGATGATCTGTCAGATTCTTCTTCAGAGTGGCCTTTCCTGAATCAGGAAGCAACAGAAAAGTGAGGACAAACTTAAAAATCAAAAACAGCTAAAAAGTATCAAAGGAGACCGTGCCTATTAAGAATTTCAGTTCCGTCAATTCGTGCACTAGTCTCATTTCCTTCTTCAGAACTTTGCCTGAATTTCTTAAATTTGTCTTCAAACGGATCATTTTCCCTGCACATCATTCGTTACAAAAGAAAAATATTTTTTAGCTTTCTAATCTCAATAACCCATGCCGGTCATTAGAACCGCATTGGTTTTCATAGGAAAAAAAGCATATCAAAATCCAGAAACAAAATACTTATAATGATTTATAGCTGCTCCAAATCACAAAGCTGGAATAAGCTATTCGTTCTACTTCAAATGACAAAAATGCTACGATAAGTCATGATCAGTTCTCTTCAGACAACTACACCAAGAAACGTGAAATAAGAGAGACCAGTAAAGTTAATGATATCTTACTCTTGGCTGTCCTGGCGAGATATTTCAAAATCATCATCACCTAGGGCATCTGCTATACTCCTGCGAACCCATTTTTGCCCTTCAAATAAACCATTTCCTCCACCTTTTGTGCCACTTGTGCCTTCCCCAGTACCATTTCTCATACTGTTAAGCTCGTTTAGCATAGATCCACAGTTTATATAATGGCATTCTTTTCGTGTCTTCCAGAATAGAACCTCAACAAAAAGAAGGGGATAACTATTCATTTTTCGTAACATTCTCCGAACCAAACTTGATAAAAAAGTAACAATGTTCTCATATTCTTTGCATGGTCTTGATTCCTGCTCCTCCAGGATATCATAGAATATTGTGAGGAGTGATAACTGTAGAATTGTTCAAGATATTAATGTAAGATATCTTTATCTAAAATAAATGAACGGAGCTAAAGATTATAAAAGATTTTCTCAGCCAAATACCTGATATAGCATTGGAGATAGTTCCAAATCATCACAAATTCTACGAAGCCAGCTTATTATGTAATGATTCGTAGTGATGGAATTACTCTTATAGAACTTCAGCAACCAACACAGATTTTGAATAATAGTGTTGTTAGCAAGAGCAGAAACCAATGAAGACACCTTAAAGTCAACTTCATCTGTCAATCCTAGCTGCTCATCACCAGAAGAATCATCAGCGTCAAGATGAGGACCATCATCATCAACAATATTTCTGTCGTTCACCTCAGACTCATTGCTTCCCAGATTAGTAGGTTTTGGTACAGGTTCATCAACCTGAATGGAATCCCTGATGCTTTTATCTGCCTCTATGTCAACATCCTGATCTGCTAATGTCTCCTTTTCCAACATGTTGACATCAACTGATTCTTCACAATTAGAGCTGCCAACCTCAATCTGAGGGGTGACATTATCCACATTTGGTTCACAAACATTTTCATTCTTGGTCGTTGTCTTCTTCATCCTTTTCTTCCTCGACTTTTTAGAAACCTTCATTTCAAATTCAAAATCATTGAGTTTTTTAAGCACTTTTACATGTAGCTTGATAAACTAAGAATTAGAAAAAAATTAAAAATTAATTGAAATCAAATGTACCCGTAGTGTGCCACGTGCTTGAAGGTTCTCCAGTAGTCGTAGAATCACATGCATACTTTCCACCAAGTTGGCAAGATCACTTGAAACATCATAAATACAGGATTAGCATAGTAATAAAACAGAAAAATAATGTTTATCTTGACCATAGAAGAAAGGAATTAATGAAATCAATCCACCCTAACTTTGAATTCTGCATGTGTATATTGCCAATTTTTAAGGGTGTATTTAGCAAGCCTGGAATTTGATGTTCAATTCATGCTCCAATGGACAGTAGTCAATGAGCAAAATGGTTAGATGGTAAAAATCCAACACAATACTACTCAAAACTTCCGTTACTATTGTGAATCATCAGATTCATACTTTTCATTGTAAATTCTAGTTTATATATTCTATCACACTGTTCATAAACCTTTTTTGTTCATTTCCAAAATTTGGAAAACTGGAACTGTATGATTGCATAGAAGCTCGACAAACAATTTTTAGACCCATGTTGATGCAAAACACAATATTGTCAATCAAAGGTACATATATGATTATGTTTTTGTTTTATTAAATGCATGAATCAATCTTTCAAGTAAAATGAGTGATACAAGCACTACTTTAGGTAGTACGGGATAAAGAGCATTATATTTCCATATTTGCATGTTAAAAGATCAACTTCGAGTTGACATGCTGCTGGTCATATATCACCACGTAGATAATCATAAACCAGTCAACTGAATAATAAAACTGACTAGAAAAATGTTTGAGCCAGTACTACAATTTTTGGTTGACACAGTTGAAAATCGTTAGCAAGTTAAGCGTCAAGTGCTACAATTCCATCTATGCAGAGAATTTTTAAGCACCTAGGCTATCATGGTCCTAAATCTAGATATTTTTGGATTATTTGAAAAATGCCGCTGCTATAATATATGTATTTCTCAGTAGAAAGTGTAAATATATACATGTCAAGATACAAAGTTCAGAGCAGGCTCCACTGCCTTTACTGAAAACTGTGAAGCATAAATTTTAGGGACAGAGTACTGGAAGGTATATAAGAGTGAAACCTTTTGGACTGTTTATGAGCATCAAATGATTTAATCAGGTTCAAGAGAAACTGAGTCATTCCTTCCTCAGTTTGATCATAGAATAACTTGTAAAGAAGGATGCGTGCTGTCTGAGGTTCCTTTGAATCTTCTGTGGATTGCTTTAGCACCAAATCCAGCATCCGTATCTTCATAAGACACAATTATAAATGTTAGAAATGGCACTAGAAAGCATGCTTTGATGTGATAATGATCAGTAAACCAGAATAGTTTACTAGGCAGAGATATGAAAAGCAAGTAATGTTACAAAACACAAGGATAGCTGATATATGCTTTAGAGTGTGGTATCCAGCTTGAAATAATTAAATTGAAGGTGTAAGAATATCTACCATAGTTTTCACAAGGGATCCTGCTGCTGAAAGAAACTTATAGTCATTGGTTTGTTTTAAACCTTCAAATGCATAACGCCATTTTGAAATGACCATAAGAAACATTGATTCATTCAATGTTTCAGCAATTGGTCCACATATACTGCCTTTAAACAAAGTGTTGTCATCATGGCAAGTCGCTGATGCCTCGTTTTCAACATCGATACCAGGCTGTCAATGCATAGGTAGAAGATATCAACTTTCATACTAGAGAGACAAGAACATTAAATATGATAATGCTATGAAACAAGAGATGCATCACGTAAAACCACAGGGAACACGGGAATATTACATTCTTTCCTGAAATCTTCTCTACCTGCCCCAGAACATTTAGAATTTGGGTTCTGAAAATGTTCTCTTACAATAATAACTCTTGGATGCCAGAATTTCTTATCATTCCGAATTGGAACAGGACCAACAAGGTTTTCCTGTTAAAGTTGACATGATTGTGACATCTCTCTAAATTACCTGGGTTTGATGCAATCCATTAGATGAGCATGAGCTGTAGTTTAAAAAACTTCATCCAGCTCTCACATCCTAATCTCAAACTTCTATCTTGATATATCCCATGCAACAAAACTTAATTTACAGCCCAATTAAATAGTTGAAGTGCCAAATCCCAATAACAAGGTACGTCTGACATATCAGTTGCATATCTGAATATGAAGGTGTTTCTGAAAGACACCACGGGGCTAAAGAACAACCCATCCAATTCATTCACAGCCTAAAAGAAGGGAATAAAAAAGGCATTGGGAAAAACTATAATCACCCAACAAATGTAAAACTGAATAAACACCTATCATTCACTCTTCCGGTCTTCCCTTGCTTGATTATGAATGTAGCTGTCTCGCTAGTTCTCAACTAAGTTATGGTATTCCTATCAATGAGCTCCGGCTCTGTAAAGGGAGCTCTTAGCTTCTCCAGCCAAAACTCAAAGTAATGTCAACAAGGAAAGATGACAAAAATGGCAAAAATGCAGGTAAATTTGTTGCTTTTGTTCTGAAATCTTTTCAGATTACACAGAAAGATGATACTCCTTTAACTAAATCAAATTTTTTAAAGCCAAAGATTTACTTTTTGCTTACAACCTTAAATTTCAGAAAACTTCAGTTTCCAACATACTGAAAAAACAATGAGCAATGCTGCTAGAAGAAATAACATGTCTTAGAAAAATACTCTCCGTTATCATATAGGTCATTCCTGCGCATGATGTTATAAGATATTAGGATTAGCCACCACCACATACTTAACTTTTACTACCATACATAAATCAAGATTTGAATTCTAATTCACAGTCAAAAGCAATGTCTACATATCTAAATTGTAATAGTGAGTGTTCGTAACTGCCTGCTTGCTGTTGGCATAGCTTAGGACCTCCATGGCAATTGATGCTTACAGTATATGAATGGAGAATAAGTAAAGACAAGATAAAGCGATCATGCTCAAAGACACAAAATAATCTCTTTCATTTTCCTCTTTTGCTTTGATTGTTACCAAAGTTGTCGATATATTAATTGCTAATTTCTTGTCCAATTAGATTCTTATCCAAAAGTACCTGTCAACCTACTAACTGATGCAATTCATGCAATGACCAAACATTTTAGTTCCACTAATTGTGTCTTACCTTTGAAGCTACACACTTGTGATATTGAAATGATGTGACAAACTGAGCAACCTGAAAGAATATTACAACATCAGCGCTCTGAATTTCCTGATGTTCTTTATCAATATCATCTCGGATTGACTGCATGAGAACTGATGGACATAAAATTCAAATGAGATGATGCACCAGAAAAAAACTATTAAAGAAAACAAAAGGTTGCAAAATAAATGTTCATTTTAGTAGATTGAAAAAAATACTACCATTGTATCCCCATCAGAAACTGGCTTATAAAATCAGCAAGTAATTGCAGGATTTGATTTTCCGTTGATGGCAGTTCTCCATGGTCCCAGATTTCTCTTTTTGATGGCCCTCGGAGATTTTTGTGAGCTTTTAATAAAGTATCAACAGAAGCAGAAGGATTTCCTTTCAAAAGTGCTTTAGAACCATCCTGTTGTGGATATAAGAAAGTAAAGAAGTTTTTTTTTAAATAAATGGAAATATATAAAAGAAAGGAAAAGGTCATGATCATAAGCCGATCAGGTAGCAAATGAAAATGAAAGAAAGTAAATAAGTTACTTAATCCAAAAAGAATTACTGGAACATAATTGATAATCACACAAGTCATACCAAGGAGACCCGGGTAAATGTTCCACTAAGCTGTGAGTAACAACTGAGACTATGAAATCTAGTAAGCTTTCTTTTTTCTTGTTCCTCTTTCATAATAGATTGGAGACTGGTCACTGAATCTTCGGCTTCGTCTTCAACCTAATGAATAAATTCCCATAAGATATCCTGTGGTCGCCGTACGAAGAATGACACAGGAAGGAACCAGTATGTGTGCGTGGAGACTTTCAATGCAGAAAAAAATCAAAATAAAGACATATGACCAAATAAATCCCAAATGAAGCGATCAAAGTTTCATATCATTCTGTTATCCAATGCAATATCAACTGTCATCCAGATTTATTTCAATACAACTCAATTTGGACAGGGTGGTGGAACTCAGAAAAACAAGAAGCAAACCTTTGAACCCTTCAAATTTGCCTTAGCAATCAACTCTGGGTCTTGACCCTTAAATATATTGTAGAAGATTTCCAGTAAAAGCAAGTTATCTTGACGTAAGCAGCCATGAGAACCACTAGTATGCTGTGACAGTACTAATATCAGATCCATGACATTCTCCTTGAACAGCAGTTCTAAAACCTGTCTCGAAGGGACAGGAATCGAGTGGCCGATGCTCCAGCTATCTGCTGAGTTGATATATCTTGAATAGCTAGAATGTTGCGGAATAAAGTAAGGACTAGCTGGACCAATTTCCAGTCATCTTCCGTGAAAGATTCACTGGTTATCATGGAGTAAATCGTCAGGTACCAGCCTCTAAAATCAGAGTTAACAATAAAGTAAAAGATAGAATATACATTTAAACTTGTGTGAGCATGATCTTTCATACTGTGGCGTTATGCCCCTACTAATCATTATCCTTCACCCTCTCCCATTTCTTGTCTCTAAGAAAATATCATATAAATTTTGAGATGGAATTCTATAATGTTTCAGTTTCCAGGCCAACAAAAAATAAAACTCCAATTTCCATAATAGAAAATTCATCAATTAATCTCCAATAAACATCCAAAAATCAAATCAATCTTTGCTCCAAACAATATACACATTTGTAAACACCACTCACTTTTCGAGATTTTCGAGTGGACTTTCCAGAAGAGACACTATCACTGGAACAATATCACTGAACGTAATGGCAGACTTCAATCCCCACAGATACTCTATCTGTTGTGGTATATCAATGGACGTAGGTTCAACAGGCATTGTGAGAAACACCAACACCTTAACTGCAGCAAAACAAAAATCAAAACATAAACAAATAGGATTTTACTGAGTATATCGAATATATTACATTTTCTTAATTCCTGGTCAACAATACCTGCATTTAACACTAAATTACGATCTTCTTGCCAATACTCAATTATCGGTATCAAATCTGTACCCACAATATTCCATTTACAAACTTGCTTGAACACATCTCGTTTCTCCGGATCGTCGCGCCTTAGAAACCTCAGTAAATCCTTTAAGTTATCTACCAACATATTTTAGACAAAAATTGGTATTAGAACCGTCTGAATATGTAACGAAAATACTTGATTCCAATAAATAAATAAATAAATAAAACTATACCTGAACAATACTCTCCTTGGCATAGCCGATACGCTTTTCATTGTCGTCTTCATCTAATATCCCGAGGCCAGTGCAAATGCTGGATAAACCATCCATATGGCTGAAATTAAAACCTTAAAATTTGAGAAAATGGTTTATTCAAAAAAAAAGTGAAGTTGGTGGGATTGGATCTGCGGATTTGGTTAGAAGTTTTCTGGTATCAGGGTTTTAGGTGGCGTCGAGCGATAAAGCAAATTTTCCCGCCTAATTTAGAGAGTGGCGGGAGTACGCTGTAGTGTGAAGGGGAAAAATGAAAAAAAAAAAAAGAAGTGCGTGTGAAAGAAAAAATAGTACTTATTAAAAACTGTAACATATATTTTTTATTAAAAATAAAATAAAAATGAGATTTGTGATTGGCCAATTTGAACCAAGTTTTATGGTCAATGAGATTAATTTTTAGGGGAAGTTGGATGATGCCCATTGGTTAGCACCCAACTTCATAGGAATTTTTACATACATATGATTTTCATTTTCATTTTTTTTTTTTTTTTGGAAAAAACACACGTGTACATGTCATAATCAACACACGTGTAAAAATCTCAATTGAGTTGGATCTATCTAATTGGATAGCATCCAATTATCCGCAACGCAATTGATTCTTTGACCTTGATATCCTTTACTCAAAAGTTAGAACTCCAATAAGAGTGTCAAAGTAAAAAACAAACAAAGATTCACAAAGTATATATCAACCCTATATATAGTAAAAGAAAAAAACAAATTATCACGCCATCATCACCTCAACAATTTGGTTTATGTGTCAACACCTTAGTCTTTCAAATCCACGTGTCAACTTCACATTTAACCACGTGGCAAACTGTGCCAACACTTTATTCTTCCAATTATAAATTGGATTTTTTTTTGGATAAATTGATTTTCCATATATAACTATCAACTATCAATTAGATCACTTACTTTGATTTTTGGCTTCTACTTATACATTGATTTGCTTTCATAACTCAAGTTGACTAATTAAATACCAATTTTATGATTGACAACTAACTTAGAAAGATTGACAAATTGGAAAGGGATATAAAATATCAAAATATAAAATAATAAGCATTTTCCGGATTCTCACCACCTTAATTCCTTTTCGTACAAATATTAATGAAAATTCAATATCATAATATTCTCTCAAAAAAGAAAAAACGTCATACTACAAAAATTATCTATTAAAACATAGCTTTTGTGGTATGCCTAATTAATTATTTTCTCAAAAAAATTATCCTTTTATATATGGAAATTAAAATTATCGAGTAGTTACTAATTTTAAAAAATTCAAATTTCAAACTTCTATCTAATGCCTAATCAATATACAACATGATCGATGTTAAATAAATAAAAATAAATTTTGTTTGCTACTCACATAATTTAGGATAAAAATGCGATATGCTCAAAATTAATTGGTCGTAATTTTTATTTTCATATATAAAAAAATAATTAATTAACTAGTCATACCACAAAAAGTGTGTTTTAATAGTTGGACAATTTTGAGTAATTTGTATTTCCATATATAAAAGGATAATTAATTAATTAGTCATACCACAAAAGTTGTGTTTTAATAGGTGGACGAGTGTTTGTATTATGATGTTAAATTTTCATTAATATGTACGAAAAGGAAGGTAGAGAGAATCCGGAAAATGCCCATTATTTGTATTTTCACATTTTATGTCTTTTTCAAATATATATTTTTATTAATATTTGAACGTAATCACGTAAATCAAAAACGTCTAAAGGTACGATGTGAGCGGCTATGGTATTTGCAATTCAAGTGTGAGGAGAAGAAAAAGTATGGAACTCATTTTTTTTTAATGTCCCGTAATGAACATTTCCTTATCGACTTTGAATCGCTCTTTTTTTATTTCTTAATTAGAATTAGAATCAGATGATCTTAAGTTTGTATGACAAGTCGTGTATGAGAGAAGGACGATGAAGGGTAGCCTATTTGATTGCATCTTTGTTATATTTAATGTATCAGTGACTTTTATGAGACAAAGATTAAGTCATCCACAATTTTGAACTTGCCTTGGAGATGGTACAGTTGGTAATATAACCACTAATGTAGTTTACAAAGAAGTTTTTCAAAATTTGAAGTAAATTATTTGTATGATACTTTTCTAAGTTTTGAATATCCTTTTTAGTTTTTATAATTAGTATTTCCGATTTCTTCTAACTATCACAAACAAATTTGAGACACTAAAATTTTATTTTTTGAACAAATCCCGTGTAACACACGGTATTATTCTAGTATATATATATTTTAAAAAGCATTCACAAAGTATATTTAGGTGGGGAAATGGCTTAAATTATCATTTCCACTCCCGAGCTACTACTATGGTTGATGCATCATTTGTCCCCTATATAACATTTTTTTCTCCCCTATATAACATTTTTTTTTCTCTTAAAAGCATTTTTTAACATTTTCCCTCCCACCAACCCAATCTGGTCTATATATAACTCTTCGTCCAACTCCATCTCAACCCGTTACACTTCTCTGAAGCTAAGCCCACCATATTCATTCATCGTGTCCTTACAATCTTGGGCGAGCCGTTTCTAAGGTTTTAAATACTTGATTTATTGTCATTTCTAGGTTTAGATCAATGTTCTAAAAAAGACTAGTTCTTTGAGACAGGATAATAGGTCGAGGCATAGGTGCATAGCACCAAGGTGGTCAAGTGGAACTTAGCACCTTGGTCTATGGAACTATGTAGGGTTAAATGATAATTTTTAGATCAGTGATTTAGGATGGGTTGGAGCGGAAAAAAAAAGAAAAGTTAAAAATATAAAAATAATTTAGGACTGTCGATGTTACTTTTTATTGTTTGGAGGTGAGGTGGAAGAGTAGAGATGACAATTTAACCCGTCTGACCCGCCCCGCGACGCTCTTCATACAGGTTCAGATCACTTACAATCAGAGCTGCCAATTTTGGGCCGACCCAGTAAAGTGGACGGGTTGGGTTGCGTTTTCTTAGGCCCAAAATGAGCCGGTCTTTTTTGGCCCAGCCCATTAGGCCCGAAAAACGGACTGGTCCAATCAGCCCATTTTTTCCTCTGTATAATTGTGGGTTGAGTCGGGTTGTGCTCTAAAAAAAGTGGTCCGTTACTATTTTGGAAAGTTTTTAATATGATTATTTTCCTCTATTTATTCGATAGAAATGCAAGTTTGTTTTGTCCACTTTCTACATCCCCTTATTAAAATGATCAAAAAGGAATTTATTCTTTTGATTCCAGTGATCACTTGTCCTTCAGACCCTCGCTCGTTATCACATATGTTGGGTTTGGAACCCCATAGTAAATGAAGAGGGCCAAGGATCTTTCTCTCAATAGTGCTTTTCGATGATACAAATGTTTAGTAAATTTTATCCATTCTTGCATGCATACTGATACAAGGAAACTATATCTCTATTTTTAAGATAAATGCGTGACTTGAATTCGATTTTTTGTACTGAAAAACTGTTAGAAAAAATGAACGAAAAGATAGGATATTTTCCTAGGCGTGCAAAATAACATTGTCCTAAAAGATTTATTTGTGCGATCCTCCCTCTCAAGGGTCAACTGAACAATAACAATTCTTTCAAGTCCACAATAGGAAGACAATGCATACCATGACATTGCCACTCTCAAATTATTTATAATGTCAACATCAAATCAATATTTAAACATTTAATCAAGTAAAGAAAGATTCTAACATTGACTCCTCAAGAATGTGAAATCCAAAAATGCGATTAATACCTATCGAATTTTTAATAGAAGCAATTAATACCTATCAAATTTAACTGCATATAAATTGCTGAAATTCAAACAATAATACACTTTTCACTACGTGAATACAGTGAGTGACTCAACGAAATCTTTTCCGCTGCAAATAAAAGGAAAATACAAATCTTATTCGTAATTTTACAACAAATTCTCCTAAATTTAAACACTTTTGAAAATGGCGGAACTATAACCACTTTGATCATCCCAGTATTTTGACCACAGCATCACCCCACCATACTTCCTCGACCTCCGAATCACCGGAAGAATCTCCGCCGTTAGCACCTCCGCCGGAATGAATCCGCTCCCGGCGGCCTGCGGCGCTGCCGGCAGTCCCAAAAATATCTTCCTGCATTAACAGAGCTCGTCCAACGTATCCATGAGTTTTTCAAATCATCCGTGTTTCCAGAAGTGTACTGGCACGGAGGATTATTGTAAAACTGAATCCAAACGTAATCGAAAAGGCTCGTGTTAAGCGCCGCCCCCATTAACCGATCTGGAAACGGACACTGCGGCGCACCAGTTATATACACTTTTCTCCCCCTTCCGCAGTACGATTTCAAAAATCTCACGAGATCGTCGTAGTACAGCGACGATCCGAGCTCGATATCAAAATCGACGCCGTCTAAAACAGCATCGCCGAGCGGTCGGGCGGCGGAACGGCCGCCGAGGAAATTGTTCCATAAATAGACGGATACAGCACGCGCGTCTTCTCTGGAGGTGAGAGAGTAGTTTCCGACGCCGCCGCCGATGGAGAGCATGACCTTGATGCCGCGCTGTTGGCAGGCGCGGATCCCGTCGCTGACGAAGCGGCAGGAGTCGGTGGCTGGATTGCAGTGGCCGGCGAGATTGAGCTCGGGGACTTGGCCGCCGCCGAATTTGATGAGGAAGGCGATGTTGACGTAGGAGAATCTGCCTGTGGCGCAGGTTTCGGCGAGGGTGCCTTCATTGCCGTTTTGGCCCCAGTAGATAGAGATGCCGCCGCGGGCGGCGGAGGTGCAGAGGAGGGTTTGGAGGAGGAGAGGAAGTAGAAATTCACGTCTAGTTTCCATTTTTGATGGCTTAATGATTTTATGAGGAATTTGTTTATTTATAGAAGTAAGAGCTAAGAGGATTGACTTGGTCTATAGGAAGGAGAAGGGGAAAAAGGTTGTGTTTTTGTGCATGTATATTATTCAATCATGGTAATGGAATGGGAATATTTTGACTCAAAATGGCGTGATAATGGAAGATGAAGTCAACGAAGCATTTATCTTAATTTTATAGGGAGAATGGGCCTAAAGAGTAAGACTTGGTCTATTAGTGCTTAGTGGCCATTATAATTTTTTTTTATTTTTATAGGAATAATGATGAGAGTCCTACTCAACGTTCCAACATCTTTCGTCTTATGTACTCAAAAATTTCACATGGGAATGCACCTATAGGCTATAGATTGAAAATATTAAATACTCAATATCCTATATAGCCGAGAATCGAGATTGGGATGTAACCCGTATAGTCAAAGAACCTATCTCTATTTACTCAAAAAAATAAAAAAAGAACCTATCTCTAGACCAAAAAATCCAAGTTCAAATATCATCTTTCCCCCTTCCCGAACATCCCATTTTTACTTTCCCTTTCAAAAACATATTGTTAGAAATTATTCGGGTCTCGGATCTAATTTGTGCCAAATAAGATCCGACTTTTTAATTTAATCGAACGGAAGCATAAGCGTGAGATTTCAAAAAAGTTTTAGATATAAAAGAACACAAGATCACGCTTATTAAAGTTATTCAAACTAAAGGAAGAAAAAAAAATTTACCTCTTTCGATGATTTTCTTGCTCTTCGCCTTTTTCCGTTAATCCTTCGAATCCCCAAAGCTCGTAGACACCACGATCTTCCAATTCGATCCTCCATATCATATCACGGTAGTATGTGGGCACCCAAATAATAATTCTAAGTTCCTAACTTTTATTTTCCTACGATGTACTCAACTCATGAGATCGTAGGATTGAAATGCTTGAATAGGAGGAATTGAACTAGGTAAAAGTTAAACCACAAAACCACCAAATTTAATCACAAAAATCGGCAGCGTATTTGAATGGATATGGCCAATTGCAATTCAATAGGTGGACCAAAAACAAACTACTTTTCAATTGCAAAACTTGCAAAACTAAGAATCTTTTGTTTGTAATGCACGAAAATCTAAGAATTTAATTTGACAAAAATTCCTTTCAAAATCTGGGTGGTGCGGCTGAATTTTTGTTTTTCAATTGCAAAAACAACTACTGAATTTTTGTTTTTCAATTGCAAAAACAACGTCACGAATTGTATGCATTCTAATTGAGAGATGTGATCTCCTTTTTATACGCCTAGTTCAATCCGTTCCCACTCCAATTCAATTTCCTATCTAACCTATAATTCATAATTCTACATAGATTTAAACTCTAATTGATAATTATCCAAGATAATTATCAATTTAATAATTATATTAATATCATAAATATCTTATATTTATTTAATTCCAAATACGATCAAAATCGTAGAATATCATATATTCCCTAATTAACTAATATTAATATATTAGCTCAAATATTTTGGAAAACTATTTTCCAAAAAACCTTTAGGAGCATAAAATATTATTTCTAACTTTGTTTACTCTAGGAAGAACCAGGGGACCATGGACCTATAATTATAAGCTCCAATAAATCGAATAAATAATTAACTTTTTAATTAATTTATTCGACTTATTAATTCCGATATTACTTCACTATAAATTCGGAATTGCACTCTTATAATTATAGAATATCTTACTCACTTAATTGAGCGAGTCCATTTGATATAATCATTACATATAGATTAATCCTCCATAGACAATTCGTAATTGAAGCTAGGTAGTATCCGTTAAACCTCTTCAATTACATCTTATCCTCATTTACCATTAATTCACTAGCAAATGGTTAATTTATAATCGGAGTATAAATTAGAGATCTCAAACCATTAAGTTCAGAATTAACAAATGAGGGAATCGTCTTTCTATTTCTCGCAAGAAGGAATAGATTTCATATCGTGAATTTATATTCTCGCCTATTTAATTCAAATGTGAATCTAAAATGCAAGTGTTGGGAATGTCGTAGGACAAACTTAAACGAGCAAATTAAGAATCACACCGAAATAAAATGATGAGTCTATAATCACTCAGGATTAAGATTTATCCATATATGATCATCTAGTGATTTAATTCGATTTTCCATTTCTACAATGGAATTTGTATGGAAAATTCGAATTAAATCGGTCCAAGTCCTATATGATCAAATCATATATAAATGCTCCCACTAAGATGTCTCCACATCGACGGTCCGGATAAGACAGTCACATTCAAAATGTTCGGGGTCGCATTAATGATATTTTAATTAAAGATCTCATACTTTAATTAATTTCATCACAGACTTAATTTTAGTTTATTATCCATAATCTTAATCCTCTTGTATATAACTCTTATATACTAAGATTATGGTTACAATAAATAAACTAGGGATTTTCATGATGTTCAAGAAAATACATACAATATGCAAAAGAGTTCGAAAATAAATGTCGCCTTTATTAATAATCAAAACAATTCACAATTGCTTTAAGGGCACTATCCCTAACACATATATATCCAACTATCCAAGTAGTACACAAATTATGAAAAGAATGACCCTTCTCTTGGTTTCGTTCACAGTAATAAGTGACAGGAAATCACAATCAGATACATTATAAGTACAATAAATGAAAAGAATTACCTTTCTTTTCCATAAGTTTGAGTTACACTATACTTCCTAAATTTAGAGTTGGATACATCGTATTCAGACATCAAAAGTTTTGAAATCAGATGCTTGACCAACTTATGAGTCGTCATCAGTTGTCTTGAAACAAAGCCTTAGAAACAGAATACGAAGAGTTGCCAGCACCATTCTGCGTTTGATCACCTTTGTCATTTCCTCTGGAGCAAGCACGTTTATTTCCTGTCATTGGAGTCTCGCATACCACACTATAACCAGATGTTTGCTTATCCTTCCTTTTTGATTTGTTTGGAAGAGGATCAAACTTACCTTTTATTCCCTTGGTTTGTTTTGGGGCCCAAATCCTCTGCAAATCTCTGGCCTTGCTTACGAAAGGGGCAAACCTTCTGGCCCTCTCCCTCCTCTCCCGGGCTTCATTCAGACTTAGAGTGTACTCATCCAGTCCATTCTTTTGTGGACTATCACAAGCGTTTGTAGGAGGCTGTGAGGACTCTCCTTCGGTAGAGAATGATTGGTTAATGCTGTTGGCTTCAATCTTCTCGTTTCTATCATATTTATTATCCCTCCATGATTGATTGCTATCCTCACTGTTAAACAGGAGACTAGGAGTTTCTTCCTCGTCGCCAAATGGCAGCAAATCCATTTCAATGTATATCTTTTTCACGACATCTTCAAGTTCGTCTGAATACCTGAAAGCATTTCAATGCATATTCATTCCAATGTTTATCCATTTCGACAATATAAAGAGAAATATGGTGAAGAAATGTAAATGTGGGTGCCAAAAATGAAATAGCAAACATGGAAGCATTATTAACTTAAGTTGAAAGAGTGTTTACCTTGCTCTGATAGTCCGTTCGACATAATCATATAGGCTAACACGACCGTGAATTCCTCCTGCCACGAGGTACTGAATGATCTCTAAAAGGGAACATATCTGTTTTAGCAGCTTCCGTTTTTTAGATTCTCCCAACATTGCTGCAACATCTGATCGCAGAATCTCTATTCGAAGTAAAATCTGCAATTCATATCTTGTGCAAATTAAGGAAACACTTGGAAAAAATAAAATAAAAATCTGGAACTACATTTTTCTCATTCGAGACTGGATAATATAATTACATAGAAAGGATACTCTCTGACTATATTTTCTGACGAACAGGGATCAGAATCCTGGTGTATCTTCTTCATTTCCTTAGGTGACCTTAGTAGAAGTTCAATTAGTTTGCCACCAACAGCCTCACGACAAGAATCATCTGGAATTTTCATTGATTGTTGACCTTCAGAATTATTTTCAACCTCACACTTATGATACAACCAACGAACTGATGATTTGACAACTCGCTCAGCAAGACTCTGCAAGTCCATTCCTGATTCCAAACCATGCTGGATTCTCATAGAGAGATTGTTAAAAAAGGTTTCTGAAGTTTCTGAGTTTGAAACAGGTAGAATTCCCTCTTTTGCTGGAGATGGCTCAGATGAAAATGCATTACAAGCAGATAGTTCCTCCACGGACTTGGATCCAGGCAATGTTGTTAAAGAATATGGATCAATTTTGCTAATTTGTTTCAACCAGCATTTGAAGAACTTTAGCTTCTTGGATTTTCCAAAATAACTGGACATGTAAAGCTCAAACAAGTCAAAATTAGATCCTCCAGTGGCCTCTTTGCAGAAGAAACTCCATGTCATCTCCTGATACAGATGCCTTCGGTCTTTTTCCTTTTTCCATCTCCATACTGTACACAATTACCAGATGTTGAGGTATCGGTTTGGGAACCACGGCACATATTTGAGTCGTTTATGTCCTCAGCGTAGGTATCACGGGTCTTACCATTAAATCCACTTTTATCTCCAGCTGAAACATCCAAGATGTGGAGGATAGCCAAATGAGACGTGAAAGGCTTTAGACTACCCATCAGTGTATTTCCACTGCTACTTAAGAGGGAAACTAAGGCCCAATAACCTTTCATATGAAGAAAACTCAAAAACATTTGCCAGGTAGGTATCTGATTTGTACAAGTGACTCCACCCATTTCTTCATGCAGCATCTCAAGAACCTTGCCTGCGAAAAAGTCATCACCACTCTTCTCTTTGATTTTCCTAGACTCTTGAAAGCACTCGCGTACTAATACAATCTCTGACGAGCCTCTAGTCTTGTGATACTCGTCATATCTATGAACACTCTTAACATGTAGCTTCACATTTCCTTTACCTAAACGAACCCAAAATTCACCTTTTCCACACAAACTCTGTAGATCTCTAGATTCGGCGTCTTTCAAAATATCACCATTTTTTATATTACAAGGCGAACTCTTCAGGCTCACAAACTCAAGATCGCAGCACTTGCATTCTAATGGCATCCCATTCACATCCAATATCTCCAGGCTCAGTTCTCCACTATATTTTCTCTTGTCACCACCACCAAAGTCGACAAAGTCAAATGACACCCCAATTTTTGGATAGATCAGACCAAAAGGCAACAAAGCCGAGCAGAAAACAATCAAATCACTAGAACAAAACCCCCATCCCATTTTTCTAATGCCATCCCTCAAAATTTTTGATTCATCCCCACATTCATTTTTCTTTACATCAGCCCCTTCAATTTCTAATTGAAAACTTTTAACGTCAACCCAACACAAATGAATATCCCTAATAAAAATGCCTCTCTCACAGCACAAAACACCTCATCAAACTCACGCATCTCCAAATAATCAACCAAAGAATTAACTGATTGAGCAATAGGTGAAAGCAAAACAACCAGACTAGAAGGAATTTTCATAAAATCGGCATCAATAAAATCATTCTCACCTAACAGGTTATCCTTCTCAGTATCCCACGCATAGTCGTGAATTAACTGAAGCAACGAGCTCACGGTATATGAAGCACGCGAGCAGCAGGGTGAATTTGGCAGAGCAGTGAGGGTAGAAATGGAATTTAAGGTGGTGGAGAGCGAAGCTAGGGTTTGGGGAGGAAGACTGAAAGAGAGGGAGGGGGTAGAGAGATAGGGGGGAAGAGCAGCGGCGGAGCGGAGGGGAGAGAGGGAGGAGAAGAAAAATTTGAAGGCGGAGAGGGTGGCAGAGAGCGGGGGGAAGTGGAGGAGGCGGTCTGCGGCGGAGGTGACGGCGGAGAGGTAGGAGTGTGGGTTTTTGAGGGTGAGAAGTGGATGGAGGTCTATGAGGAGAACTAGGCGCTGTGTTTTGGAAAAGTTTAGCGGTGCTAGATTTGCCGGCGCCATTAGTGGAGGGTTTTATGCGGGGATGGTGGAGCTAATACGCGCTGTGAGCATATTAATCGGCGTCGAAGGCCCAAAGTGAGCTGCAGGAGTGAGGGGAAATTGGACGGATCGAAGAGCAATGGCGGAATGCTAATATGCGCTGCGGGATCGGGTTTCGGTGTTTGAGCGGGAAAATGGCAAAAATAAGAGGCGGGCGAATTTTAAAATAATCTACGCTTTTTTAGGGGTATAATATAATCTGCAAATTACTTTTTGACCACTGACTGTTTTTCCCTCTTCTGAATTGACCCGTGAAACTCCCTACATCTATTAAGGTAAATTTGGAAAATTGCCCCATTGTCTGGGGTATTTTTAAAACTACCCCAAAGTATTAAAACTTAATTTACGCCCACACTCCTACTGTCCATCTCACTACCCATCTAATTGTCCATCTTATTGTCCACCTAATTCTGTTCGAGTAAAAAATCGAATTCACAATTTTTTTTTGCATATTTTAAAAACAATTACAATGACATACTGATTTTCTATACTATATCTAACAATATCAATATATATTCGTTCTAAAATTCCTAAAAATTTGACCAATTTACTATTTTCAAATAAAATATAAACTCACATTCAATTAAATGTAATGAACCACATCAAAACTAATCTGACTAGGATTTAAAATTGCTATAATTTGAAAATGCTATATATATAGTATAGAAAATGAGTATATAATTATAATTGTTCTTAAAATGTGCAAAAATTGCAAAAAAAACAATTTCGAACAAAATTTAGTGGTCAGTGAGATGAACAATAGATATGCATTTGAACATAAATCAAGTTTTAATATTTCAGCGGTATTTTTGAAAAATACCCACATGGAGGGGCAATTTTTCAAATTTCCCATCTATTAATAGTTACAAATTTGTAGAATTGTAGCGTTATAACTTTTACTTTTATAAAATATATTCTGTAAAAGCAAAAAGTTAAACTATTTTATATAAACTATTGTTTTAAAGATTTTTTTTTGAAAGACTAATGTTTTAAAGATAAAAATTAAATATGTGCAAAATTTATATAAAATCATGGACAGGAGAAAACATATATAAGGAAATATTAAGCTAATTAAAGTATTAAACTGTTCGACTACCCTAAAAACGTCATTTCCTCAATTTTGTGTAAAAATGCAATATTACGTCACACAAAGAAATCAAGTGACTCGAAGGATAACGCACTGTGAAAACTGAAAATAAACCCGGTACGACGACGTAATAAACCCTATCTTCATCTTCTCCATCTTCTATGCATGGTGTTCTAGCTCTGAACAGTGAACACTCTGTACATTTTCCAATCCTTTGCACCTTCAATTTCATATCAAAGGAGGACCCTGAAAAGCAAGATAAATCAGCAAAGGGGAAAGTAAAATTTAAAAAAAAAAAACAAATAAAAATGCCCACTATTTCTACCTTCAAATTTGCAATTCTTCCACCACCTCCACTCTCCATTCCCAGGCTATTTCCCCCCACAAGCCCTTCAATTTTCAGAAATTCCACACATTGCCCCCATTTTTTCTCCTCAATTTCCAGTTCAAGAAAGATAATTTTTCACTCCAAGTCATCTGAAGAAGACGCGGATATTTCCGAAGCAGAGGATGAATGGATGCAGAAATTACCTGAGAAAAAGAAGGCATTGTATTCTCACAGTTTGCCCTGTGTTGAAGCATGGCTGAAAAGTCTAGGATTTCATCAGAGTAGAGATGATAGAGCTGTTTGGTTTGTGGAGAAGTCCGATTGGCACGCACAGCTCTCACTTGATGTCACCGATTTATACATAAGGTTTGCGCTTACAGAAATTGCATTTTTTTTTCGTTTATTTGCATCTTGTTGTTTTTTGTGGGTTCTCAGATTTTCAGGTGTTTGAATTTGGTTGGGTTTGTTGAATTGCCTGTTATAATAAGTTAGGAGTACTACTTGGAGGGGAGGGGATAAATTTCACGAAACTGAAAGATACCGGGTTGAATTGTGTGTTATATAATCAATCAGTTAAGTTTTATTGATGCGAAATGGATGTACATTAACTTGGAAGTTTGATCATTGCTTTCTAAAAGACTTCATTGTTTTTTAGACTTTGTTGTTCAAGATTTTTTGAGGGTTTCAATAGCTTGATGGGATTCATTTTCTGTCACAAATTGCTTCAGATAAGATAAATGAGAAACTCTCAATGTTTCACTATGGGAGTGTTTCCAATGTTTGCAAACTGTAAAAAAAAAAAAAAGTGATTCTAGCTTCTAGGTGGAAAGCTATCAACCAATTACTACTGGTCTTAGTGGATTATATAACATTTGCTTAGTTTATGCTTTCTATGTTTATGTTTGGTTGGTCTTGTTAACAAGAATGGTAAACGGGCAATGTGGTGAAAGTTGAGTAATTTTACCACCTAGAAGCTTAGAATCACTTTTTTTTTTTTAGAGTTTGCAAATACTCCCTATATAATCTAGTTTTTGCTGTAAGCTGTAGGATAAAAGCCTATGTTGGATCTATGTCTCAAAACACTTAATTGTGATAAGTGTTATGAGAAAATCTTTCCGAAACTGATCTATAGTCCTAATCGCTCTTGTGGTGATTTTGGAGACATGCTATTTTGTACAACTTCTAAGGCGTAGGCGCGTAGCATTGCTTGAAGCTCCTGGCTTGATATGTTTTTTTTTTTTTTTTTTTTGAGGGGACTGGCTTGATATGTTTTAGTTCTTTACTAAATTGTGGTTTATTGGTAATTATTGCCTCCCGCTATTTTAGTTTTATAATACTCCAGGTTATATGTTAAAATTTAGTTTTAGAATGGGGATATTCGTATTGAATTGGAAAAAGGCTATACAGGCTCAAATTTTATTAGACGATCTTCCAATCGTGAGATTTGGGAAAGCCACCATTTCAAAGCAAGCAAGAATGAAGCATGTGTAACATTTGTAGTAATCTATAATCTTGCCATTAGCTAATGTAGATGGCGATGGCTAAGGTGCGCAAAAGAAACAGAGTTAAATTGCAGGATATTTACGGAGTTACTTTCTCCATATTTTCAGTTTATCAAAATCGAGAAACGCATTTAAAGCCACAGGCTCTATGAGAAAGAAGATTGAAAGTCTTCTAATCTGTTCACCATTTCCGTAGTAGTCACTCAAATAATAAAACAGTAAGAGAACTCAAAATTCGTAAATGAAATGCCAGGTTTCTCTTGATTGGTTTATCTGTCGAAATCATGTTGATTAAGCATAGACGAAACGAAACTACTAAAGTCAAATTTGAAGTTATGCTGCGAAATAGTTGATTTTTACTGGCTTGATTGATATCTCACTGGGATAGGCTGTTTTCCCCTGTTCCTATTCATTGTGTTTATTAATGAGGATCAAATTTCAGTTCGTTCTCTCTTGATTTTTATTCGTCGTTTTTGCTAACAACATGCAGGTATCTAAAGAACGGACCAGGCAATCTTGAGAAAGATGTCGAAAGGAGATTCAGTTATGCGCTAAGTAGAGAAGATATTGAAAATGCGATACTTGGAGGACCATGAGGCTCATAATCCACTAGTGCTTCATTTGCAACTGCAATTTTATTCTCCCAAAAGATAATGGGTGAGCTCTATATTGTTTGCCGACGAGTCTTCTATCTGAATGACTTAAAATTGTCATTTTATCAGCTAGAACTCTTAGTATAATATTAGTGATGGAGGAGAAGTATTCATGTAGAATCAATGTCGATAGAAAACTTTATTTCTTTTCTCTATCACTGATTTTGCACGATAATTGCCGAAATTAAACTTCTGTCAGTTTTTGAGATAGATGCACCAACAGTCATGTAAGTTCTGAAAAACAGTCGAAAACAAGAAATGTCTTTCGATGTCATTCTGGACTTCTTGTTGGCAGATTCTTTTGAATGCTTCCAATTTATTTGAAAATAATTATCAAAAGTTGGGTCACTCAGTTAAGAATCGAAATTCATAGTAAAACACTGTGAAACTGTAGAATATGGCACCAAAATGAGCAAGAATTTCATTTCATTATCACTGAAGCTATCGATAATCGCCTACTTCATATGGTTACAATTAGATTGCTTGATTTATTACAAAACCCAGGCATAAGGCCTTTGCTGTTACCTTCTCATCTTCGAGCCCCCATATTTTTATCATATTTTCTAGAAATGATGCTAAGCTTTTCCAGAATACAGGTTAGACATGAGAACATAGGACAAAAAGTGATCGGCTGCGGCCATCTGATACACCTTTTTCTCTAACTGGCTGATCTCAACAACTTAAGCAAATATGTAGATATTGCATATAAGATATCGCCGTTTCACTTATAGTGATTCTGCAGAGTGATTATGAGACCAATATTCCTTAACAAGCTGCCCAAACAATGAATCTTCTCTCTTTATAAGCTTCATCGGTTCATCATATTCTACAAGTTTCCCTGTTCAACAAATAAAAGTTAAATTCGATCAAACGTACAAGTTTCTTGGCGATGAACAGGTGAAGTGGCGAACACTCACCGTCACTAATGGCTAGAACCATTGTAGAGTCCATCACTGTTGGTATTCTATGAGCCACAGTAATCACGGTACAATCTGCAAATTCTGTCCTAATGGTTTTCTGCAAGATCGTGTCAGTTGCGTTGTCGATTGAAGCAGTTGCTTCGTCTAGTACCAAAATCTTGCTTCTCCTCAATAACGCACGACCCAAGCAGAACAATTGCCGCTGCCCCATGCTCCAATTTGATCCATCTTCCACAACTGTAATCACATGTTTGTTCGGTCATCCAAATCGAATTCAAAACCGTGACACATATCCTTTAACCATATTTTCAAGAGTTAATTACAAAAAATACTCTTGAGGTTCAGTGTAATTACAAAAAAACTCAGTTATCTTTTAAAATTACAAATACCCCTCAATAGGGAATATTTGTTAAACAAACACAAACTTTAAGGGGGTAATTTTGAGAGAGAACTGAATTTTTTGTGATCATGCTAAACCTCTAAGGGTAATTTTAGTAATTTATCCTATTTTCAAGGCTTACCAGGTGAATCTAATCCCTCCTCTTTCTCCTCAACAGCCTCTTTGAGCTGACACTTCCCAAGAACCTTAAGATTTCAACAAAAAAAAAAAAACATTATCGTCTACTGTCCATACAAGACCATAAATTCTTCACTAAAGCATTCCCAAGAATAGAAGACACTGAAAGCAACCAAAAGTTACCTCCCATATTTCCTTGTCATTATGCTGACCCAATGGATCCAAATTGTATCTTACAGTTCCAGTGAAAAGAGTAGGATCTTGAGGTATAATCCCAAACGAGACCTCAAATCATGAAGCCCAATTGTCGAGATGTCAATACCATCAACGAGAATCTTTCCTCCTGTAGGTTCAACCAGACGAAACAGGGCACCGATAAGAGTAGTTTTCCGCTGCCAGTTCGACCAACAATGCCAATTTTATGCCCTCCTTGAACGTGCAACTAATCCCACGTAGAACAAGTGGTGCATCTGGTCTATATTTAATCTGTTTCAATTAACACTATTTAGTATGTCACATGTTCGTTAGGGAATAGGCAGTGTTTGCAGAAACTTCTGCTTTTAGAGGGAGTGATTTATTGTAGCGGAACGAAAAGTAGTTAAAAATCATAAATTGTAGTGTTTAGAAGCTACAAAAATAAATAAGTACAATAGAGCTTTTGGTGACTAAGCAGAATAAAAAATCTAAAAGAGCACCCCTTCCCATGCTTTTAAATTTTGATTAAATTACAGTATCAGAAGGCATTTGAAAACACTAAGAACTATTTTTTTCCCTTTCCAGCCAAAAGATGAAAAAAAAAAACCTTTTTAAGTGTTTGCAAAAACTCCCTTAGTCTGCGAACTAATGTGAGGAAAGATTACCTGCAAGTCTTGAATCTCTACTTTACCCCCAGTTGGCCAGTTGACAGGCGGGCGATTCTCTTTTATCACTTCAGGTGCCTCACTTGGTATGTGCATATACTGATCAAGTCTTTCTACAGAAATTATATAGTTTGCCAACATGCACTGGTTATTAATGGAGAACACTAGGGACATATTTAGTGACAAGCCATAGGACAAAGCCATTCCAATGAATCCTGCAACAACAATTGAACGTGGGAACTTTTCATGTAAGAAATGTACTAAGGTTAACAATGAAACAGGAAAACAATTTATCTAATTAGCAATATGTAGTTAAGTTATCATATTATCACACACCAGAGCTAAAAGTTCCACGAGGAAGTAAAACCATGCAGAGGCCTGCAAAAAAAGAACGGTTGCACTAATGGTTTCCAGCCTTTGGATCAGCCACTCATTTGCAGAAAAATAGTGGAAAAATGGGCTCCCGTTATTGTCGATCAGTTCAAGATTCTTTGTGAAAAACCGATCTTCCTCTTTAAAAGCTCTTATGGTAGTGGCTCCGGCTACAGATTCAGCTAGATGGTTTGCTACAAAAGATTTTGTTGTTCCATTTATCCGCATTAATTCTTTAGCAGAGGAGTAGTAGTACTTCTGCAGATGTAGAAAAATTCATGGCAGATTGGTATCACGAGATTGACAAAGTATTGAACAAGAAAAAACAATGGAAAAAAAAGAACAATGGAAGACAATTAGGCATCAAAACCACCAAAGAGAAAGAAGTAAACCATCAAATTAGATTTTGGGAGCGTTTGCAAAAACTTCCGCTTGAAGAGGAAGTGGTTTATTGTAGCAGAAACGAAAAGTAAATAAGAATCAGAATGTGTTTAAAAAAAAGAAGCTAAAAGTTGAATAAGTTAAAACGGAGTGTTTGTGATTAAGTTGTAAAAGTGTTTGATTTGTGTGTGTGTATATAAGTAAAATCAGAAGTAGAATTAGAAATTTTAAACACCTTCCCTACTTTTAGATTATGATCAAATTATGCATAATTAGAAGCATGAGTTGGTATTCTGATCAAATTATGCAAAAGCTCATAATCACTATTTTTAAGTGTTCGCAAACACTCCCTTAAAAATTATCCAAAATTTAACCAACTCATGCTTCTACCAGGGAACTCAAAGCATGCCAGATAACAAAAAATCTGTATTTAGCATGATCAAACATGTATCCCCAGGATTTTTTATTGATATATTTTTTGTTATATTGTAACACATACAGTTCAAAGATTGTTTTGACAGCTACATTCTTATAAGCTATAAGACGACAATTACCTGTAAGCGGATAGCCAGATAGATCATTGGTATCGAAACGAATAAAACTTGCCAAGTGATTACAGCCAACACTGCAAGGTTAGCATAACAATTTGTGGTTGATCCAACTGTGAATATCAAGTTGAAGGGGATATCTAGATCAACAATACTCAAATCAGAAGATACCTGTAACAAATCATATTCGCAGACCATTAGTTTCATAGGTATCTTCTTTTCATAAAGGATAATTAAAAAGAAAAAAACCAGAAGTTCGGGCTTATTACAAAAAAAATCAGATTTTTGGAAATTACAAATAAACCCTTTAGGTTTGATCCGACTTACAATTTCCCCCTTCATATGCAAAATACATTTCCAAAGCTCCTCTTACGTTTTATCAAAATATTACGTTACCCCCTTAAATTAAAGATACAACCAAACCTCTAGATTTTTATTTGTACATAATCCTTAGTCCAAAACTTAGGGGGCTTTTTGTAATTGTCCCTTTCATAAAAAAGTAAAGTCGATTCCAAATTGCAAAAAATTTACCCGGCTCAGTATTCTACCCAAAGGTGTGGAGTCATAAAATGACATAGGCGCACGGAACAAAGAAATCAGTAGCTGCGAAAATAATGCTCTTGATGACTGCATGCCCAAAACAACGGTGGTAAAGGTTCTAGTGAGCAAAAACAGCGATGATACAACTCCAATCAGCAAGTACACAAGGATTAATCGCAACGTGTTAAAATGTGGATCATCAACATTTGCTGCCATCCAAGAGTTTTGTAGTATCTGACCAATGACAAATGTTAAGTGACACAAAGCAGCCACGGAGAAGATCAAAAAGCCTTTGTTCTGCTTTAAATACAGAATATAGGGCTTAAATCCAGTGTCTCCAACTTCCCTTTCTTCTTTCTTTATCAACTGATCACCTCCAGATGTCTTAGCTTTCTTTTCTACACGTGTCTTGTGAATCTCTTTTGAAGAAGGTTTACGCCCTTGAGATGTGGTTACCTCCGAAAGCCTCTCAGAACCAGCAGTCTCTTTGTGTGCATGAATAAGATCCTGAAATTCTTTGCTTGTGGCCAGCAACTGAGAATAAGGGCCTGCATGCAAAATCTCCCATCCGACATCAACTGTTCAAAAAATGGGCATACTTTCGTTATATGATAATCGTGATCGTTGGGAAAGCAGCCCATTCATAGAAATGTTACAGTTACCCCCTTAATTTTAAGACAAACAAACTTGAGGGGGCTTTTTGTAATTTTGAAACATCAATAAGTTTTTTTGAAATTAGCTCAAACCTCAGGGATCTCTTTTGTAATTATTCCTTAACCTAATTACCAAAAAGACAGAAAAACCAATTATCTTTCAAAATTACGAATGCCCCGTGATTTTTTTTTTTGTACAAATTGTACCCTCAAGATGAGGGTATTTGTAATTTTGAAAGATAACTGGAGTTTTTGTAATTAGGTTAAACCTAAGGGGCAGTTTTTGTAATTATCCCTTATAACAAAGGTTTCTCAACACTCAGTTCAAATGAATATCTATGTTCAAAAAAGAACATGAAATATTTTCAAATTTTAATGGCAATTTTGGGTAGTGCCTGAATGGAAGGTGCATGAAATATAAGGCCCCAGGAGGCGAGGACAAACTCACCAAGACAGAATCAAATGCAGGAAGAAAATCGACTTGATGAGTCACCAGTAAGACCGTCTTCTCCGAAAGTGCTCCCATGACATATTCCTGCCAAAAGCTTGTAATCAGCTTGTAACTTATGATAAGGGAAAAAGTCAAGCTTATAACTGATAATGATAAATTGATAATACTAACATAAAACAGGCTCGCGGCAGTATGTGCATCAACAGCACTAAAAGGATCGTCCAGGAGATATATATCAGCATCATTGTACAGAGCACGAGCAAGCTGAATACGTTGCTTTTGACCACCGCTAAGATTAACTCCTCTTTCTCCTATTTCAGTGAGATCACCGTAGGGTAGCAGCTCAAGGTCTTTTACGAGCGAACACCTCTCGAGTGTATCTTGATATCTTTCATTGTCCAAAGCGGACCCGAAGATAATGTTTTCTCGAATAGTGCCTGTTTGAATCCATGCTGATTGGGAGACATAGGCAATGGTCCCATGCACTTGAACCTGAAAAATAGATCAGACCGCAAAAACAAATTCTGTTTATATTAACTAACTTGACAAGTTACATGTAAACCAGTTCCATGTACTTCCACATTAATAATCTAAAGGGATAATTACAAAAAGAAAAAAACATGATTTCGGGCTAATAACAAAAAAAAAAAAAAAAAAAAAAGTAGTGGTTTTTTAAAATTGCAAAACAACCCTTGAGGTTTGATTCCTCTTACATTTTCCCTCTCATAAGCAAAAAATATTTCAAGTACCCCCTTAACATTTATAAAAAAATATTACAATTACCCCCTTAAATTTATGACAGAATCAAACTAATGGTTTTTTTTGTAATTTTGAAACATCTCTGGGTTTTTCTGTAATTAGCCCAAACTTCAGGGGTTATTTTGTAATTAGCCCAAATCTAGATAACTGTCAGGACTCAGGACCCGAGATTCCCAAAAGCTTATCTGAAATTGAAAGCTAGTGAAAATTTACTCGACTATCAAATGAATTGAAGAAAAGATAAATAACTCACCGTTCCTTGGGTTATTGGAACCTCTCCAAGAATTGCTGCAAGAAGGGTCGACTTGCCGGAGCCCACTTCTCCACAAATTGCAATCTTGTCACCTCGTTTAACCTCCAAATTAATGTTCCGAAGCGTCGGCTTCAATGGATTCTCATCCCACGACAAATCAGCCGACTTAAAACAAACGCTATGATTCGCAACATCAAATTGAGACTTCGTCCGGACACTTGCACTTTCGAGCTCAGGCGCCTCAAGAAACTTCACAGTCCTGGCAAAAGCAACCTTAGCTTGAATAAAAACTCCAATCACCTCAGGAATACTTCTAACAGGATCCTGAACGAGCCGTAACGTCGCTACAAACGTGAAAACGTTGCTGGAAGACAACGGAACACCAATGACATAACAGGCACCAAAAGTAGCCGCAGAGACTAATACAGGGGAAGACCAAAAAGAAACGAGTTATACGCTCTACGCAGCTGAACGGCTTTCAACCATTTATCTTCAATCAATCTCAATTTCTCTATAACATGCCTGAAATGAGTTTCCCATGCGTATAATTTCAACACCTTCATGTTCACGAGAGCCTCCGACATAGCCTTCAACCGTTCGTCCTGCGCCACCATGAGTTTGGATTGGAACTTGTGTTGTAGCTTTGCAAGTGGCATATTGCAAAGTACAGTTAGTATTATTACAACCATGGATGCAATTGTTGCGAGTCCGACAGATTGGAATAAAATGATTATTGCAAGACAGAGCTGGAGGCTCGTTGTCCAAATCTGATGGAACCAGAAAGGAAATTCGCCAATTCGATAAGCATCCACGGTAACATAGTTCATTATTTCGCCACTCGAATGAATCAGTTTAGCTGCATTAGATAATCTCAGCTGCTTCTGATAAATGGCTGCGGTTAATAAAGACCGTACCTTAAGACCAATTAGTCGGGATCTAAAGTACCACTGTCTTTGAGATATAGATTCCAGTGTCTTTGTAAAGAAAAGTGTTAGAACCAATACATATCTCTCGTATTCGAAACTTTCGTTTCCTTCTACAACTTTAATGAAGGCTTTGAGCAGCACGGGACCAGCTGAGATAGTAACAACCTTAAGTAACGCGAAAAAAACCCGAAACGAAGATTTCTTTCCAATGGCATAACAAAATGGTCTTTAAGATTGACGGTTGAGCGAAGGATCAGATTGTTTTTCTCTGTTATATATCTCGGTATATACCAAGTAGCACGATTCTGCACGATCATCCTCACGCAACTTGGGTATATCTTCGTCCTCGAGAGTTTTCTCCTTTCCCCTTTTCATCAATGGATTTAACCACCAAAATGTGAATTTACTCCAAAAGCTTGCTTTCGCAAATGGAGTCACGGTTTCGACAGAATTCGTTTTACTGCTGCCATTGGCAGCACTAAGCAATGGATCATAAACATCATTTTCATCATCAGCTTCATATCTATAACCTTTATAAGTACACAATATCAATAAACTAGATCCCACAAAGGATAGTACATCCAAAACTATCTTAATTGATATCTCTTTTCCAAGAATAGCAGTAAACAACGATAAACCGCAAGTAATTCCAGCAAATAGGAACACAAGAATGGATAACAGCCTCAATGGAGCTCTTGAAAAATGCTGTCCCTTAAGGCTCACGGTTAACCCCAGTAACAAACATATTAATCCATGAATAATGAATAGCATCCACCAATGCAGAGGTAAAAAATCTCGAGATTTTCTCAACTTCTCTTCTAAAATCCAGATTCGAAAATTAAATAAACCAATCCCAGAAAACCATTATAAATGGCTGATACTAGCTGCAAACTTGAAATGTTGCGAAAAGATGCCGCCGTGTGCGAGGATTTGAGTGATTTCTTGGAAAATATTGTGATGAAGAACATGACCAATAGCAGGACATCGAAACAAATAATTGACGCGTGGTTGATGCACGAAGAAGGATTTGACAGAAAGATCAAATCGGCACCACAACGGCTTTGATGGCCGTCTGGACAATTGGATTCACCACAAAACATAGTCCATAGACTCCCCATCTCTCTGCTTCTAACTTTTTATGCCTTTTCAATCTCTGAATTTCATATAAAAGTAACCAATTCTTATCAGCAAGTTTAATTTTGAAGTAAATCAACAACATGCCATATAAAGTCAAACCACGATTACTCGACACACTTAACCAGTGAACAACTTTAATTCAAAAAAGGAACTATGTCATAAACATGAAAGATGTGAAAAACAAAATAAAAAAAAAACAGAAATTATCAATCACAAGCACAACTCAGCTATGATCATACGCTCGAATAGAAATTCGCATTTACAATGAACATCAACTTATAATGAAACGATTAACGACAAGCAAAAGGGAAAAAAGAGATTAAATCATTCATTCTTACAATCTCGACAGGAATAGCACTTGAGACAAGGAGTATGTACCTACAGCTCTCTGATTCACATTAATATTCACATGGAAATGCTTCAAAAAAGCAGTAATTTTGGAATATTAATGACAGTTCAGTGTACTTTATTGACCACATTTTTCTAATAAAAAACTTGCTATATCTAAGTTGTTATAACAATACGGTTCTAGGGCAGGTGTGTCACCTTTCTTCATAGGAAAATTTACAGGTAAGGATATTAAACAGCCTTAAATGGGCTTCAATGGACACAACACAGCACAGGACAAAAAAGAAAATAAAAAGACCAAGACTGTAAATAATGTATCATCCCCAGGTTTAGGACCATCCCTGAAGAACGGATGTCTTGCATAGTCAGAAGGAAGTGTGGGGTCAAGATCTTTCGACCGATATAGGAATATTCTGGGTCGACAAAAAATAAGACAATGCCTATACATACATACATATATATTTAAAGCATAGTTGTGTGAGATATGCAGAAACAGAATTAAGAAGAGAGCAGCAGATAAAACTATCGGAAACTTACACGGAAACTTCGAAAAATGATAAAATAAAAACCATTTGTTTTCCTAGTAAAAAATACTCCTAAATCTGTTCCCAGAAGCAATCACTAAAAAATAAAAAACAGGAATATAAAATAACGAATGAAATAGAAAAATGGGGTGCATAAACTAACCGGATAAAAAAAGTCCACAAGCCTAGGGACTATCGTCAAGGAGTATTCACTCCTTCCAGATCCCAAGATGGGAGGGAACTCATGGTTCATATATATATAGATATATTTACTAATTTCAAGATGTTTTTCGCATATAACAAAATAAATCAAGATCCCAAATTGGAGTTTTTTAATGTTGAAGATTTTTGATATAACGGTTTCTAAGTAGAGATGGGGTCGAAAAATTCAAAGCCATACGCGGGCATTGTGAGCGCGGACCGACATGATGTATATAAACACATCACTGTGTGTTGTGTGTGTATAGATACATGTAGCTATCCACGACGATATATATATATGTATATGTATGTATATATCTATGTGATGTGTTATGGGGTTGGAGAGTGGCGTCATGGCTCACGTTTCTCATGGGTTGACAAGTGTCAACCGGCTTTTGATACTCTCTTTTCATCTCCCATCATTTTGGCAGAAATTACAAAAGAAATTGTGCTTTTACTAATAGTTTAGTTAGAGGGTGTTTCACTAAGTTTATTAAAGCATCTTATAAGCTCTTACATCTAATAAGTTGTTTTAGTTTTAGGAGCTTATAAGATGTTAGACCTTATTTTAAAAATAAGTTGTCATAGTATTTGGATAAAATAAGATAGTTGAGCTTATGAGAAAAAAGATTTGAGAGATTGATTGTGTGGTAGGTAGTTTTGGGATACTATAAAATTATTAAGGATATATTTGTCTTCTGAATGTTGAAAAATAAAGAGCTTATAAGCTCTTTTAAAAAAAGTTGGGGTGAAGGTAATTTTTTTAGGAACTTATAAGCTCTCTAACAGTTTTATTTTTTTGGAGCTTATAAACTTTTTTGAAAAAAATCATCAAACACATTTTAAAAGCTTATAAGCTATTTTTAAGAGCTTATAAGCTCAGCCAAACACCCTCTTAGTCTTTCTTCTTTCTAGGGAATGAGAAAATGAGATGTGGTGGAGATAGTGATAGAAATTGGAACTTGGGTCTGCTTCTTACACGAGTTACATTCGAATACCAATATTTTAAGTTGTGATTGGTTGTACTTTCATTTCATCCACTTTTATATTATGAGAAAATAGCAGTGATTTTTTTATTGAAAAGTGGAAGTTGAATATGTAGAGAGAAAATAATGATTGTGTTGATATGTTGGAGATTTTTTTATAGATGTTGATTATTTGCGAATTTTATTGTGAATATAATTGTGTAAAATATAATGTAAGAAAATTGAATAAAAATGAAAAACTGAATAAAACATAAGTAATATGGATTCCATTTTATATATTTTGTTATCAAGATTAAGAGAAAAATAATAAAAATAGTGATAAATTAAAGAAATTGGTATTCATTATATGAATGGAGAGATAAATAGATAGTATAATTGAGCATTAGAAAGTGTGAGAAAGAAAAAGCAAAATTAGAGTTATTTTTGAAGAGAAATGAGATTTTCTTTGAATTTTTTTCAATTTTTCCACAAAAATCACACATCTTATAATTTTTTCACTCCAAAATGAAATTTTGGGGAAAATTCCAACAACCAATCATAACCTTAGCATTTCTACTCCTACAATTTGGTATATACACTAATACACATACATTGGCAAAAACTCGTATAGAATCATCTTACGGGTCTAAATTGAAGACGGGTCCTATTGACCGCGGATCCTGTGGACCAGGTCCGGGTCAAATCTAGTTGCTCTTTTTTTTTTTCTGTTTTTCTTCCTCGTTAAGTTAAATGATTTTATGAGTAAAATTATCGGTATTTTTTAGATAAAATATCATATTTTTAATATAGTCACATACTATGATTACCTTACAGTGAAAGAAAAATAAATATATTAGAGCTAAAATAACCCATTTATGAGTAAAAATATATATTTTTTGAGACAAATTATCATGTTTTAAGAGTAAAAGTATCTGTTTTTTGAAATAAAGTGTCATGTTTTTTTAATATAGTCACATAATATGAATTCAATACAAAAAAAAGATGAATAATAAATATGATAGAGTTAAAGTAATACTTGTATAAGTAAAAAAATTGTTTTTTGAGATAAAATAACATATTTTTTTTAATATAGTCACAAATTATGAATATATTACAATATATATATATATAACAAAGTTAAAGTAACACTTTTATACGTTAATGTATCTATTTGAGATAATGTATCATGTTTTTTAATATAGTCACAAATTAAAAATGAAGGAAAGAAGGAAAAATAAAAATAAATTAGTTAAAGTAACACTTTTATAAGTAAACAAAGTTAATGTAACGCTTTTATGAGTTAAAGTATCTAGTTTTGAAATAAAGTATCAAGTTTTTGAAATAAATTGGAGAATGAAGAAAAGAAAAAATAAGAAGTGGAAGAAAACATGAGGAAAGAGAAAATTAAGGAGAGAGAAAAACAAAAAAAAAGGAGTTGAGAGAATGTTGCTAGCGGTAAAGAGGAGGGAGGAGGTAGAGTGTGTGAGGAGGAGAAAATGTGAGGATCCATCTATATTGGTCCGGTCTATATTTTTATAAAAATATGTAATTTGCTCTAGTATGTAATGAAAATATTCAGATTGAGAACAATTTTGTTGGAAATTTGAAAATCCACTGGAAATCGTCACATGACACACATGCGAGTGGAAAAAATTGGGGATTTTTGGAACTTCGACTAGAATTAATGATATGAGCATGTGATATGCCTGCACACGCGCGTAGGAGAGACCAAATTTTTTGTTTTTTTTAAATAAAAGGAAAACTTATATTAAATAGATATATCATCCAACAATAAGTACTCAATACAAGGAGGTGGACAAGTCCATACCGATGGACTAACAAAAGAAAGAACCCATCTACTAGTTCATAAGCAACCTTATTACTCCACCTCGGGGACAAACATCACCGAAAGGTCTGGTTCACCAAATAGCAACAAGCGACACTCTTGTAGAATAACATCAAATTCTGAATCACTATTAACCAAAATCTGACGAGCTTAAACCATCAACAATACATTTAGTTTCCGTTTCAATCACAACTTATTTAAATCCTATCCACGAATCCATGAAAGGACTTAATTCTCTCACACCCATTTAGCTTCTGTTTCACGGATTCCGTAACGACCCAGAAAAGTAATACTACGTGCCACTAAGAATTATCCCGCATCGTTACGTACGTAACACCATTCCAATACCCGTGGACTTAGAGCTACTGCACAGAGATGCATCCACATTAGTCATTACACTTTAGAAAAGGGAAGGGAGGTTTCTGCCATTTATCTCACAAAATGTTAGCCACCAGTAGAGAGGGACAATTGACCTAAAATCCATATTGTATTCTCATAATATATCCAAGTTAACTCAAATAAGTTAGATTTGATATATTTTTAAATAATATAAACAGACACTAGATTTAGATTCCAATTTGAAATTTTGGGTTTTAAAAATTACGAGAAATTTATATTTTGAGTCCTACTACTCGACCATATATATATATATTTATACATAGAACTCTCTCTCTCCACAAATTAGAAAATTCCAAGAACTTGTATTTATTTGTGGTCAATGATGATAAGGTTTTTGGAATGGCGTCATGGCTCACGTCTCTCACAACAACCTCAATCCTTTGGCTGTTGACACTCAGCTTAATTGGGCTAAAAAAATACTAAAATCCCTCCACCTCTTTCCTTGGAAAACAAAAATAAAAACTTGTTATTTTAATGAAATATATATTTTGTAAAGGTGTTGACCAGATTCGAACACTGTATCTTTTAATTTATTTGAAATTTATCCTCTCCCTTCCAACCACTACTCCCAACTTATTAAAAAAAATGAAATGTATATTTTGGATAAACAAACAAAAATTGCGAGTCACGTCTTCATATCCATAATGAAGAAGGGACATACATTTAAAGATACATATATAGTTTTAATAATTGATTTTGTATTTGCATGACATATTGGCATCTAGTGGTTGTATATTTAGTTGGGAAATTAAAATAGATTCTATGGGAAGAATATAATATTCCCTTAGTTGTATACTTGTAACTTGTATCACTTGTATCATATACGGGAAAGAGAAAGATACTCATCGGGACATGCTTGAGAGTATCACAAGATCTATAGCACTGTCTTCAAAATTGGTGTGACACACATGCATGAACATAAACGAATCGATTTAATTCTCTAAAAAAGAGTTAATCGATTTAAATCGAATATCATAATATTTAAATCTGGTTAAATGTTGTTTAACTTAAATTTGTATTTAATCTAACTTCATATCCATGTGATTAACTTGTTGCTCAAAAAAATGACATGATATAATAAAAATATTTTTCCTTTTTAACAAGATAATTATTTGCAAAATATTGAAAATTACGATTTGGGATATCTGAAAACACTAACCCATTAGTTGAGATTCTGTGTTCATAATCATTACTAGTCTCCTTTCTCGTGAAAATGGTGAATGGACAGATTGCCATCTTCTACTTCCCTAAAAGCCAAAAAAGCGCAGATCAGCTTTTGAGGGAAGAAAATAATTGAGTTACAATTTCATGGACATGATGATCATCAAATTGAAACAAGAGGCTGGGAGAAAAAAAAGGTCTGCTGAGTTACCATGACCTAAATTCCATTAATTTTGAGTACCTTTTTTTTTTTTTTTTGAGGAAATGAGATGCTAACCTTAACTTATTGGGGATTGTGTGAAATCAATTCGAGAATCTCGTATTTGTTACAATGTTTCATCAGATGTGTGTTGCGTACATTAATATTGTATTATTTTATACATATGATGTTCACCACCGATAAATTGAAATATCGTACCAAATATGAGATTTTGTTGGGCATTTTGGAGGTAAAAAAGAGGGGTTAATTTCACCAATTATATGACAATTTAGGGAAAATTGCAATTTTGGTCCCATAATTTTGGGGGTGTCAAAACTAGTCCCACTCGATTTTACTTTTTCAAAAACACCGTAATTTACAAATTGTATCAAAACTAGTCCCACTAGATTTTACTTTAACAAAAACACCTGTAATTTACAAATTATATCAATTTGAGGACAAATCACACCGTCGATTGGAATTTTCATCGGGAATTTGTCACGTGATAAGCACGTGACTGAAATTTTGGGGATTTCTCACCCTCTTTGACAAGGTGGAAATAAAATCTTGACATGGAAAGAGATTTGGAGGGAAAAAAAAATCGTCACCACCATTTCCCCCAAAAATATGCCCAATTACGAGGTGTTGACGAGTTTTTTTCCCTCCAAATCTCGGTGATGAGTTTTTCCCCCAAATCTCTTTCCACGCCGACATTTTATTTTCACCGTGTCAAGGAGGGTGAGAAATCCCCAAAATTTGTGTCACGTGCTAATCACGTGACGAATTCCGATGGAAATTCCAATTGGCGGTGGGATTTGTCCTCAAATTGATACAATTTGTAAATTACAAGGGTGTTTTTGAAAAAGTAAAATCAAGTGGAACTAGTTTTGATACAATTTTTAAAATCGGTGTTTTTGAAAAAAAAGAAAATCGAGTGGGACTAGTTTTTGACACCCCCAAAGTTATGGGACCAAAATTGCAATTTTCCGACAATTTATAATGACAGTTATACGCTAGGGTGTATCTCTATTCATCAATAGAATATATATTTGATTTCTCGTAATTTAATATTTGTTGAATTATAATTTTGTTTATTTTTTTTTTTTGTTTGGAAGGGTTTAAAATCAAGCAAGCAATGATGAATGTATAAAATGGACCAACATATTTTGGGACCAATGATCCAATATTGTATGTGGATCATTCTTATTTCCATTATTGTATGTGGCCAGTTCTTTCCTATTTTGGGGGCATACGATAGAACATCCAATATATTCGAAGCCCATATTTTAAATACTATTTTTTGTCTTTTTTGTTTCAATGGTTTACGTCAAATATATATTAGAAAGTCATGTCGGTGATTCGGTATTTATTACCCCCAATAACTTCTTTGCGATTAAGCAGAGAAATGACAAAATTAGTCGTACCCACATATGTTTGAATTAGACTTCATTTTTAGTGGTCCGAAAAAGACTCGACCTATATTTGCTTGGCCAAACAAGCACGAAGCCCAACAAATCCGAACGATTTGATCAAATATACACTTGATGGGCGGGGTTGGACCATTAGAAACGCAGCCCGATGGATATAGTTAATTTTGTTTACTCATGATCCATGAGGCTACAATTTTGTAACTTAATATTAAGGTGTGAAAAAGCTAACAGATAACGTGGAATGTATTTGGATTTTGGGTTACAAAAATAAAAAATTGATAATGCTGTAACATTAATACTGGATCTAGTTATACCGAAATTGCAAAATATCAAATGTATAATATAGCCCCATATTAATTATTTGCAATTTAGTTAATATAAAATGCACAATAAGAAAAATCTAAAGCACAGTACTCCACCATTGCAATTTTTTTTAACGATGTTTAGTCTTGTTTTTCAATATGTGAATGTCACACATCTAACAATGATGTCATTTTATACCCTTAATATTTGTTCATTGAATTTTCAATAGATGAAACGTAACAAGAGTAGGAAAACCCGGCTCAATATTTTATATATATTGTTCTACTTTGTTTATTCCTTTTGTATTTCACTTTATTGGAATTTGGATGAATGATACATGTCTTGAAGATTAACATTGGCTAATGATTATTTGAATATATATACACGTTCGTGTTAGTCATCTATATAATTGAATAGAAAGTATAACATAAAATCCAAAACCGAAAATTCATAGATACCCCAATTGACTTTATAGTGGAATCTATAGTGCATGTTCCACTGAAAAAGAAATATGTTGTGGACATTGTCTGGCAATTCCCTTCCATAAATGTGTGAGCAGCCTTAAATGAGAAATATGACAGTGAAAGATTAGCAGAATATACAGTACCACTCCCCAACTTCAACTATCCCACTTCACAATCTTTCCAAGTGGACCAAATTTGATTTGGATGCCCATTGTATTTTTTTGTCTGTACATATCCTAAGAAAATACCTGTATAATTATAATTTTCAAGAAAAGTCAATACTTGTGATATTAGTCCATAAATTAAATTATAGTGAGGGAAGTTTAAATTATAATCTCGATGTCATTATGGGCCACAAATATGTATCGAACCCTGGTCAATACTCTAACAAAGAAGTGAACGATACCACTGGATTCTAAGTCGTGGTTGGACCAATAATATATTGATGGTGTTATTAATCATATAAAATGTGTATTATTCAAATAAAGTATGAGATAAAGTGTTATTTTGAAACAAAGATTTCAGATTGATTATCACTAAGATCCATTTCTATTTAAATATTACCATAGTCAGCCGTTTTATGAATGACGACAAAACCCTAAGTGGAGGAGACTTTGCCCAATTGTCTATAATTGACTATTAATTCATTAATTGTAGTTGCTCCAAGCTTTAATAATTAATAAATGCATGATTAGCGAGGTACTTATATTATGTGATTTACAAAGACTTTTCACCTACTATATGACTATGAGTCTATGATCAACATATGATTATAGCCACCTATTTCCCAGTGAGATACTACAATAGCTACCACGAAAGAAAGGAGATGGGCTTTATTAATATGCATGCTATCCAATGATCTCGACCAATTAGTCAAGGTGAGATAAGTCTTGACCTTTCTTTTGAGAGGTTAATGGTTCGAGTTCTCTGAGTACAATGGAGAACAATTAATATTGGGCTTCAAGCGACAATTTGGGAGACCGGAACTTGGTAGGAAACCCGCCATTGGATAGAGAGGAGTCCAAAGATGAAGCAATCACTTGGAGGGACGACTCCATGTGCGCTTGTGTAGTTGAGGATATTAAGGACCGAGAGCTATTGTGCATTCTCGCATTTTACATGAGACAATTCCGAGAGGTAAAAATTTGTTTCCCCAATACTAGTCATGCGGGAACATGGAATCTCTGTTATAAAAAAATATATATATGCACGTGCTATTTTTTAATGAAGTTATAAAATATTTTACTTTATTTGGATACTAATAAATCATTACATTAACCAAACTTGCAACAAATAATTACTCCGTTCAATTTACAATAAGTGTCGTTTTAGAAAAAAATTACACATATTAAGGAATATGTTAAAATACCCAATATATTAGTTGGAAAATGATACATGAATTAATAGGTATAAGGGTAATTTAGTAAAAACATTTACTCAAAAATATTAAAATACCACTCTTTTTGAAAAATTATTTATCGTAAAAATGATACTTATTCTAAATTGGATGTAGTATTATTTTTTATGGGATGGCCACACCCCATATCAATTGAGCACATGGAGGCAAGATCTGAACTTGTATGAGGATTAAGCCCTCTCCACCAAGAGACGTTCTTTCCAATGACAAACTTGTAAGACTAGGGCCAAAATGGACAATATCGGACAGACCGTGTCACATCAATTTTAGAGGTGTTAAGAAATGCAGGAAATAACTTGAAGATGATGACTGTTTGTTCCATTGGAGAAAAATAAGAGAGAAATGGAAAAAGCTTCCTTTTTGTATATTATTTGAATATATATAAAAAAGTTAATTTACAATGTAGACCTCCTATTTATATACATATGGAATCGGCTACAAAACAAAATAACGGAATGAAAGATATGGTGGTGAGGTGGCAAAAATATCGTAGAAAATATTCCTTTGCAATCCTGCACCGCTTGCATCGAAAGTTTGTTATGCTAATTTGTATCAAGTGCGGTGGTGTATTACTCCTCCCTTGATTTTTTTGGATCATTATTCTTTCTTTGATATTTTCGCCTCAAGATGGGAATAAATGTTGATAATTCCCATCTTGGATAATAAAAAATAAAAACTGGAACTTGGTAAAGCCTTCGTAAGAATGTCAGCCAATTGAAATTTTGAACTAATATGAACAGCCTGAAGAACTCCAGAAATAATCCTTTCTCTCACAAAGTGACAATCAAGCTCAATGTGTTTAGTCCTTTCGTGAAAAATGGGATTCTTCGTCAAGTGTATCGCAGACTGGTTATCACAAAAGAGGATGGATGGTTGAGATTGCTGAAAACCAAAATCATGTAACAAATAACGTAACCAAATGATTTCACAACTGGTTTGGGCAAGAGCTCTGTATTCGGCTTCTGCGGATGATCGAGAGACCGTCGATTGCTTCTTAGAACGCCAAGACACCAAAGAGTTTCCAAGAAAAATACAGAAACCTGTGGTTGAACGCCGTGTATCCGGACATGATGCCCAGTCAGTCGCAATAGGCCTTTAATTGCATATCCAAAATCTGAAGAATAAACGAGACCCTGTCCAATCGACCCTTTCAAGTATCGCAAAATTCGATGTGCAAAGACGCAAATGTTCCTCGTGGGGCTATCCATAAATTGACTCAATAAGTGAACCCCAAAAGTAATGTCCTGGCCTTGAGACAGGATAAATAAATCAATCTCCCAACTAAACTTTTCAGAAACTTGTTGGATCGATAAAAGAACAGAATCCTTAGAAAATTCCGATTTAATTCCTTTGGTGTATTGCTAGCTTGCAACCCAACATACATGTATCCTCCAAGATGTCTAGAGTGTATTTGCGTTGACAGACTTGAATACCCTTAGAAGATCGGGCAATCTCCAGACCAAGGAAATATCTCATGACCCCCAAATCTCTAACTTTAAATTTATCCTGGAGAGAAATCTTGACAGTCTTGATTAAATCCAAATTAGGACTTCCAATGAGAATATCATCTACGTATACGAGAAGAGCCACAAATCCATCTGAATCAGATCTTATGAATAATGAATAATCAGATTTGGACTGTGCAAAGCCAATACTCAACAAAAAAGTAGTGAGTTTAGAATTCCATTGTCTTGAGGCCTGTTTCAATCCATAAATGGATTTGTGAAGTTTACAAACCATCTTTCTTGAATCCACAGTCTCCCCCTTAATGGTAAAACCTGGTGGTAAACGCATATAAATGTCCTCTTGAAGATCTCCATTCAAGAAAGCATTATGCACATCAAGTTGGTGCAAATGCCAGTGATGCATGGCTGCAATTGAAAGAAATAACCTGACAGTGGTGATTTTAACAACCGGGCTGAATGTCTCTTGATAATCAAATCCTTCCCTTTGAGTGTAACCCTTCGCAACCAAACGAGCCTTGTATTTATCCACACTACCATCCGGTTTAAATTTAGTCTTGAAAACATATTTGCATCCAATAGCATGATGTCCCGAAGGTAGTGTGGTGATGGTCCATGTACCATTTTCAATCAAAGCCTTCAGTTCAGATTCTATGGCTCGCTTCCAATGATCGGATGCAATTGTCTCTTGGTAAGTGAGAGGATCCTTGATGTGGAGATGGATAAGGCAAATGATTTATAAGAAGGAGAGAGATTAGAATATGTGAGATGATGTTCCAGTGGATAGGAAATGGAAGGAGAGGTAGAATTTCCATGTGAAGCTTCTTTGAGAAGATTACAATGGTAGTCTTGGAGATAAGCTGGAGCTTTCCTGTGCCGCATGGGCCTCTGAAAAGGGGACTGAGATGTTGATTGAAAATTATTCGAGGTGGATGAATTAGTTGGAACAGGATGACGAGTGAAATCATGAAAGCAGAGTCGAGAAGAAGAAGGAGGGGTTCTTTGGATCATTATTATCAGGTGTAGGTGATATTGAAAGAACAGGATTTTCTTGATGATGAAAAGAGAAGTCATCAGGCATGGCAGGAGGAATGACGAGATCATCACTGAAGGTGTTGGATGATGGAAATGTGGAGGATTGTGGATCGGGAGAGTTGGCAAAGGGAAAAGCATTTTCAACAAATGTGACATCCCAGAGACAGAGATGTTGTGAGTAGAGAGATCAAGCACTTTGTAGCCTTTGACACCAACACGGGATAGCCTAGGAAAACACAAGGTTTGGCTCGAGGATCGAATTTGGTTCGTTTGGAGGAATGAGTAGAGACATAACATAGGCATCCAAAGACCCGGAGATGAGAATATATAGGAGGTGATTTAAATAAGACTTCGTATGGACTCAATGCGAGATATGGAGTAGGTGTTCGATTGATAGGATAAACGATCAAAACGGATTCCCCCAATATTGGTGAGGCAAGTTGGATTGGAACATTAAAGCTCTAGCCACATTAAGGATGTGTTTGTAAGTCCAAGCGGCTACGATAATCTAGAGGGGGTGAATAGATTATCTTCATCTTTTCGATTTCGCCTCTTTTTAAAACCGAATGCTCAAATACAATAATAAAGGTGCGGAATATAAACAACACACGTCGATTTAAAGAGGTTCAACCCACCAGGGCCTAATCCTCTACCACCCCAAAGATATCCTGGATGGATTTCGAAAAGAAAAAGAATTTTATTAATTACCAAAATTAATACAAAATCAACTTACAACACCTTGAAGAGCACCACACTCTTCTTCAACAACACCTTTGGAGATTACCGCAATCTCCCTTTGAAGATTACCACAATCTTCCTTCAACGGCACCTTGTGAAGATTACCACAATCTTCAACCTTGAAGAATACCAAATTCTTCAACACCTCAATAAGAAAATTACCACAATCTTCTTCACCTATCACCTAGATCATTCAAGTGTGCTCTTACCACAAGAACACTCACAAGGATATCTTGTGTTTGAATGATAACCAAAAATCAAGATTACAACTCAAGAATGAATATTACAATTTGAGTGCGAAGTGTAATCAAGAAAAGCCTAGACCTCAAAGATGTGAAAGTGATAAGCTAGGCAATTTTACAACAAGAATAATAACAATGGAAGACCAAGTGTTTGCTTGAAGTGTATCTTGTTGTGTTGTATCTCAATTGTTCTATAGGTTGCTCCAAAACTTCCTCTATTTATAGGAGATGATTGATCAAGCATAGGCTCCTCTTGGGGATTGAAAATCTCTGAGAAAAATACAATTAAGATCAAGAATATAGGCTTTAGAAATCAATCCCACAATTTAAGGAAAAGTGTCTCATTGTCAAACGGTCCGAAATTTGTCATTGTCAAAAGATAGGCGGCCGGTCGCACGTAAATAGACGCGTTGGAAGAATACACAGCAAAAATAACACAGGCGACGGCCGACGCGTCTACCGACGGCCGACCATCACCCCAACCGGTCCCCTCATGGATTTTGCAAAGATCAAGTGTTCATTTGGAAACACACTTGCAGCACCCGTCGCACTGGCGACGGTGGGTCGCCCCGACGGTCGACGCCAGGGCGACGGGTCGACCGCCTTTTACACTCCGGGCTCAACTTTTGGGTTCAACGTACTTTCTTCAGTACGGGTTGCCCAATAGGCGGCCGGTTGGCCTCAAAACCAAAGTGTTGTCCAATATTTAATCGAAGATAAACAACAAGAAATACTCGAAAAATAGTAAAAAAATTTTAGACCGATCGGGAGTATTAGGACAACATTTAGAAACATCGTTTGAGAGTGAAAACCCAATAACGTAAAATCATTAAAAGCGTTGTCCAATTTAGACAAAAATAAACTTGAAGAAATACTCCGGAAAATATTAAAACCATTTTAAATCATTTAGGAGTATTTGGACAACAATAAAAAAACATTGTTTTGGTGCAAAACAAAATCATCAAAATTAAGATAAAAACATGTATCAAACAATCTCCCTTTTTGATGATTACAAACCAAAACAATTTTAACACAAACTAAGAGAGCAATGATTTTCCGAAAAAAAAACATTTGACCGTTTGGAAGCAACCAAAATTTCCAAAATATTAAAGCAACCAAGTAGGGAGTAGATATTTTCAATAATAAGCACAAGCTCCCCTATCAACAAGCATATCAAGAATAATGTAAAAACAATTTTCCATAAGCTAAAAGCTTTTAGCTTTTACAATTTGTTCAAGAGCTTATAAGCTCCCCTGTCACAAAACATCATTATATAAGTCCATCAAGCAACAATTGGACTAAAAATAAATCACAACTTATGGCTTTTATGAGCCATAGCTTATAGCTTTTATTTCGAGCTTTTTATTAGCTTCTTTGAGCTAACGAGCCATTTTCCTGTTTCTCCCCTTTGGAATCATCAAAAAGAATGTTAGGATGATAAAAACATCATACAAGTATATCAAAGTGCGCCAAAGAGACAATTTATCAACCATTCGAGGAGATAAGCTTATAATCCAAAAAAATGGGAGAAATGTATCATTTGATATCCATAAGCTCGTTTAAGTGTCAAGACATGATCTCAATGAGTATATAAGACATATGAAAGCATAAGAGTAAAAGTCGAACAATTCATTGTGACAATTCATCGAACACCTTGAGTGCATAAAAAAGGGGTTGTATATAGTCTTGTAAAAGGTTCAAGCCAAAAATTATCATATCAACAATCAACCTTATTCCAAAGCTCAATAAGATCATATGCAACATACGCAACATTTGTTCATCAAATAAGAAGCTCAAAGTAGATTCTCAAGGGTTCAACCCAATTGAGATAAGCTAAGAAGGATCAAGGCATTACAAATGCCAAAAATTAGAGCAACCATCAAGTAGTATAAGTCATGCCTTAAACAATACATGTATGATATATCAAATGTCCCAATGCATATGCAACTAAGCATAATGATCAAAGCATTTAAAAGAAACACTTTTACCATCAAGTACTTCATACCAATTATCAAACAATGCTTAAATTAGAGTATTTTTACCATCAAATACTCTATCAATATCATGAACACCCACAAGTCATTATCAACTTGCAATATTAACCCTTTTAAGAAAAACAAGCAAATATCATTAGACAAATGAGTTTTACAAAAGTTCATAAAAGTACAAAGCAACTTAAATGAAAATGCTAGAAAGTAATGGGGTGGGGTAACATCATTCCTCATTTGAGGAGAAGCAAGATCCAGGGAATTAAGTCCTTGATGAATTTCTTTAACTTGCCGATAGACTTTTGCATTTTGGAGGTCTTTTGCTCCAAAGCCTCATATCTCGTCTCATGAAAAGCCCTCATCTCATCAAATTCGGCTTGAGTATACCTCCTAGGCGGTTGAGCACCAGATTACCCTCCCGGATTGCTCGGTTCGCCTCTTCCGCCAATCTTGTGGCCTCGATGTCATCAAAGAAGTCATTAGGATCGTGAGACTCTTGACCTCTTCCTCTCGCCATTTTGGTTGGTCGGATTTCCATGTTCTTGCAAGATAGTGACCATTTGGGCGATGTTATCAATGTCAAAGTCGTTTTGAAATACCTCCGAGTTACACTCCGACGAACGAAGGTAGTCCCGATTGAATAAGAAGTTTACAAATCCAATTTCCCATAACCAACTTCTTATTACCTCGAGTAATGGACTCGATTAGACATTGAATAAGTATGGCACCAAAGTTAAGTGGTTCCCTCCTAGCAATCTTATAAGTCAAAAAATAATCCATATTGCTAGGCATCTTTCCCGACTTACCACAAATGCAATATGCGACAATGACCGATAAAATACGATGCTCAAGTGTCATTGCCAACAAAGAATACTTTGGGCATACTCCCAAATACGTCTTAACTTCTTTCATCGACACCCCCAACATTTCATCATTCCAAGTCCCACAAGAGAAATAATCCCAACCACCTTCTCTAACATGTAAAAGCCGGCAAATATCATTGGGAGTCCATCTAAAATGTCGACCCTTTATAAGCGAATTAACGGCAATCGGCTTTCTTTTCATTATCATATTGCACCCACATATTAGCATAAAAATGTTGGATAATATCATCATCATACAAAACATAAGCATGCTCCCATAGATACATCTGTTCACTTGGTTTTATACCATTAATTTGGGCTTCCAAGACTTGAGTTTTGTGTTGTTTTTGAGTATTTTGAGTCATTTGAGTAGCCAAGCCATGTTGAGAGCCAATTATATTGAGTTTATAGTCATAGTAATGAATCGTGTATCAAAAGAAGTACAAACGAGCAAACAAAGAGAGATTGATTTGAAGAAACGTCCAAACGCGTCGAAATTTCCATCACTGGCAGTGTTTCGTATTTTGGCCATAACTCTCTACAAAATTGATATTGAGATGATTCAAGTGGCTATGGAAAGCTAAGAGATAGGGCTACAACTTTGAAGAAGGGCTCAAAAGCAAATTCCAACATTTGGTGGGTGAAAAACTCAGGCGGGCGCTGCAGCGCCTGGCCCACGGCGCTGCAGCGCCAGGACAAAGAAATTCACTCCAAAATTCACGCCCCGGCGCCGCAGCGCCCCGGACGGAAATTCCTAAGTTCTTCCACCTATTTCTTGAACTTTTGAGGGGCTATAAATACATACATGGGAGGCTTGATCTAGGGTATGGAGGAAAGGGGAATACACCCAAGAACACACAAGAAACACATCAATTTCATCAAGGAAGAATCAAGGGAAGAATCGGGTCGAATCGGAGCTTGAGGATTGAAGATTAATCGAGAGATTATCCATTTCCTAAGTTTTCTCATTCTTTGTGCTTTAATCTTTCATTTTAGTTTCTTATGAAGATGAACAATTTGTCTATGAGTTGTTTATTTATAATGGGTAGCTAAACTTCTTGTGATTTCGGGTTTTGGAAGAGATTAATTGAACTCTTGTTGATTGTTTTAATCTTAATTGAAGTTATTGTCTTGAAGCCTATTTGAGTACTTTGTTCTTATTCTTGTTTTATCATTTGGCCAATGATTTAACATGTTTGATATATTGATTCATAATTCGAGAGATGAGTTTCAATATTAGATCTTGAGTACTTGACATGAATATTTGCATAATCGAGAGGTTTGTGAATATTTGTGAGGATGTTTGATCTTTTGTGCATTTGGGAGTTGTGTATCTTATGTTGAGTAGAGATACTAGCATAGATATTTCAATCTACACTTTATATACATCTCGAGATGGAGGATAAAATACCGTTGTGATCGTCTTATAGGTGTATTGATAATAACTTTGGCTTTGATTAAATCATAAAACAAGAGGAATATTAATTGAAACCATAACCGGGAATCCATTTCATTTCCTTGATAATTCCACTATTATTTTCATCTTGTGTTTTTGTGGTTATTCTTGTCTTTTCTTCTACAACAATCATTCAATTTTGATCGTCTAAATAAAAATAAGGCTATCTTAGTTCAATACTTAGCGCATTAATTTATTAGTCCCTGTGGATTCGACAACCTTACTTCTCTATATTAAAACTTGACACCGTAGACTTGCGGTAAGAAAATCTCTAACAAGTTTTTGCGCGTTGTTAGGGGACTAATACAATTTTTGGTGCTAATATTGCGATAGATAGAATTATTCTTAATTTAGACATTTTTTTTATTTTTATTTCATTTTTCTTTTGTAAATTCTACTTCTACAATGCTTGATTTGTTTCTTTGAATTGGTATAGGTGCACCTATTCGGATGGAAGAGGCAAAACCATCTTTGGAAGACGCCCTCATTTCATTCATGAATCAAACGACTTCATTTATGAGTCAAATAAATTTATTCATGAGGGAAATGGGAAATAGCCTTACAAAAAACGAAGCAAAGATGGACAAGATGAAGTTGCAATTGACACAATTGGCCAATACTATGGATTCACAATTGAAAAATCTCGAGACTCAAATGGGCCAATTAGTTACAATAGTTGGTGGGCAACATCAAAAGAGCAATTTTTAAGCACCACTTTGAAGCCAACTCGAAAGAACAATATTGTGTCATTCATCGAAGGAATGATACCGAATATGAGGAGTTGAAGATCCTGGAAGAGCAAGAAAGTTCGAGAACCACACCGCATTGTATGTCTATGCACGGTCAAATACTATGTGGCACCGAAAAGGAACAAAAACAGGACAAGGAAACACAACCCAAGCGTGTACGAATGAGCGGTTCGTGCGAGATATTATAAGAAAGTTGTTCCGAACAGAAAAACACCGATCATACGTATGCAAACGAACAACATACACGTAAACTGGGATCAAGATATTCCTACGCCAGGACTCAAATCCTTGCTTGGACACCCCAAGTATGCATTATTAGGTGCAAGTAAGGCAAATATGGCACTTGACCATGACCCAAAGCGGCTAATATATGCATTGAGGAGGCACCAATTCATACGTCGAGCTATAGGCGGTAAATATAGCGCTTTGTTGGGAAGGCAACCCAATGGTAACTTCACATTTTTCTTTCTTGAAATTCTATCTTTTCCCTTGTTTCGATATAATTTCATTCAAGTTTGGGGGGGAGAGTTAGTATTTTGATTTGAAATGTGTGAGTATTTTGATTTGAAGTGTGTAAAAAAAAAAAATTGCATTTGTTTGTGTGTTTCCATATAGTTGCATGTAAAGCATTTTAGGTTGCATTTGCATTAGAAACACGTTTACAGTTTTAGCACGTTTATTATTTTCATAGATTTTAAGGAGTGAGTTGACCATGTGCGACGAGACTTGATGCTTATATTTTTGAAAAAAAATTTGTATTGTTTTGATTGGGTATTGAGTATGAGTTGATTGAGCCATGAATAGATGATATTGAGCATGTGGATATTGAGAACATGGTTTGATGCTTTGAATTACGATTTGCAAGCCTGTGAGCTTTTGAGCCTTTTCGCTTTCATCATATGCAGTCTTGTTGTTAATTTGAGTGTATCATTCATGTTGTTAGAATTCTTAGAACTTGCTCTGGTATCTCTCGTCAAGGTCACATGTTGTATGCGGTGTGAAAATGATCAAAGGCCATTTTATTAGCCCTTCAAGCCTTTTGCTTACCTAATGATGATATTGAAATTCCTAGTTAGCCAACTTGAGCCTATTGCCTAATTTTTAATAGCCACAATTCAAGCCTTTAACTTGATAAATCTTTTACCCAACACTTGAGCGTATAGCATTGAGTAAAGGAATTGAATAAGGGTGAATGGGTGAAATCAAAATGTTAGAAGGTGATGTTATAGTTGGTTGATGAGAACAAAAGAGAAAGAAAAAGGAGATATGAAATGTTGAAAACTCATATAAGAGTAAAAAAAAAAAAAAATAGATCGATGAATGAGTTTTCTTTGAATGAACTTGGAGGTTAAGAATTGTAATGTGAATAGTTGAGTTTACAAAATAAAGGGGATGGAGATAAGAAGAGTTGGTGAAAATGAGAGGTGATTTGAGTAGAATATTGAGCTTTAATGTAGATGAATTATATGCTCACGGTATATATGCTCGAGTTTGAGTCACTCTATCCATATTTTCCTACCCCAACCAAAGAGCCTTCATTACAACCAAAGGAAAAAGTCCTTTTTGATTCACAATTTTGCATACATCCTAGTGGCGGAGATATGAGACGATTTGCAAGCCTATGGTAATTTCTGCAATATTGAATTGAATTGAGCGTAAACACGTCCTATATTCATTCGAGATGAGAGTATACATTGATCTTTGTGAGGTGTAATTCTTAGCATTTACCATGGTTTCTTTAATATGTGCTCTATGTTAGATGTTTGAGGATTGGTTAATTCGTTGCTTGATACCTACAATGAACAATACAAAATTTTATGGAGTTGTTGTCGTTCAACTTTTCATTACTCCTAGTCATGTTTTGTCTTGTTTTAAAAAGTGTTGACCGGACGGCCAACAGCTTTAAGTTTGGGGGTATTTGTTCACTTGGTTTTATACCATTAATTTGGGCTTCAAGACTTGAGTTTTGTGTTGTTTTTGAGTATTTTGAGTCATTTGAGTAGCCAAGCCATGTTGAGAGCCAATTATATTGAGTTTATAGTCATAGTAATGAATCGTGTATCAAAAGAAGTACAAACGAGCAAACAAAGAGAGATTGATTTGAAGAAACGTCCAAACGCGTCCGAAATTTCCATCACTGGCAATGTTTCGTATTTTGGCCATAACTCTCTCTACAAAATTGATATTGAGATGATTCAAGTGGCTATGGAAAGCTAAGAGATAGGGCTACAACTTTGAAGAAGGGCTCAAAAGCAAATTCCAACATTTGGTGGGTGAAAAAAACTCGGCGGGCGCTGCAGCGCCCAGACAAGCAAATTCACTCCAAAATTCACGCCCCGGGCGCGCAGCGCCCGTCCCGCGCCGCAGCGCCCCCGGACGGAAATTCCTAAGTTCTTCCACCTATTTCTTGAACTTTTGAGGGGCTATAAATACATACATGGGAGGCTTGATCTAGGGTATGGAGGAAAGGTGGGAATACACCCAAGAACACAAGAAACACATCAATTTCATCAAGGAAGAATCAAGGGAAGAATCGGGTCGAATCGGAGCTTGAGGATTGAAGATTAATCGAGAGATTATCCATTTCCCTAAGTTTTCTCATTCTTTGTGCTTTAATCTTTCATTTTAGTTTCTTATGAAGATGAACAATTTGTCTATGAGTTGTTTATATTTATAATGGGTAGCTAAACTTCTTGTGATTTTCGGGTTTTGGAAGTAGATTAATTGAACTCTTGTTGATTGTTTTAATCTTAATTGAAGTTATTGTCTTGAAGCCTATTTGAGTACTTTGTTCTTATTCTTGTTTTATCATTTGGCCAATGATTTAACATGTTTGATATATTGATTCATAATTCGAGAGATGAGTTTCAATATTAGATCTTGAGTACTTGACATGAATATTTGCATAATCGAGAGGTTTGTGAATATTTGTGAGGATGTTTGATCTTTTGTGCATTTGGGAGTTGTGTATCTTATGTTGAGTAGAGATACTAGCATAGATATTTCAATCTACACTTTATATACATCTCGAGTTGGAGGATAAAATACCGTTGTGATCGTCTTATAGGTGTATTGATAATAACTTTGGCTTTGATTAAATCATAAAACAAGAGGAATATTAATTGAAACCATAACCCGGGAATCCATTTCATTTCCTTGATAATTCCACTATTATTTTCATCTTGTGTTTTTGTGGTTATTCTTGTCTTTTCTTCTACAACAATCATTCAATTTTGATCGCCTAAATAAAAATAAGGCTATCTTAGTTCAATACTTAGCGCATTAATTTATTAGTCCCTGTGGATTCGACAACCTTACTTCTCTATATTAAAACTTGACACCGTAGACTTGCGGTAAGAAAAATCTCTAACAACATCCAACCTTGTTCCTCAAAAATCCCCTAATGGTGGGATACTCATTTGTAAATGAGCTAAAACGACACATTTTAGTCCGAGCAATAGATTTACCTCCCATCCCCGAATCCTCATAGTACCATTCTCGCATACTTATTGATGAAATTAAGAGCATTGCGAGAATTTGGAGCTTGAGTAACAAAAGATTTTTTACCTTTCGCCCAACGGCAATTTTCGAGCGAAATTGTTCCGCGAAGCTTCGGTAATTTGGGCCCGAGAGAGAATGGGATTTTGAACATCATCACCTTCTTGGGCCACGTTTCTTTGAGTGGCTCGAATATCCCTTTGTTCGGCCGTCTCGCCGATTTCTCAAGTACCTCTCCCTTTCTTTCTTCTCTTAGAAGTGGGATTTTGATCGGTGGAATTTCTTGGAGGAGCCATATATGTAAGATTCTTGTGAAAATAAGAAGATTAGCAACAAGAATCGTGAAAAATGATGAAGAATTGAAGATACTAGAGAAAAGGGGATGATTTACGCAGTGAGGGTTTGGGGGATTTTCTTCGCCTGCTTTGAAATGAAGAACGTAACGTTTAAAACTGAAAAATTGGCCACGGGCGACCGGCCGAGGTAGAGGGCGACTGTCGATGTGCAGGCAGGCGACCGGCCGCCCCCGCTTGATCGTCCCAGGTGATTTTTCTTTCTCCCTCCCGAGTTTTCCAAAATTCGATTTTTTACCCCAAAAGTTTTAAAACTTTGCAAAAAAATATAAGTTTGGACTATATCCAACAAATATGGGTTTTGGGAAAACATATAAACGATAAAATCGAGACTAAACACGTAGTGCCTTTTAAAAGAAAATATTTGCAAGATCAATTAGGGGCACTTAAGGGATCAAAATGAAATATCTTGAAAGATATGTGCATAAGCATAAAATCGAGTTTAAAGAAAAATACGAGTAGACATACCTCGATGGTTTAAGAAACTTGATGACGTAATAGCCAATGAGTATGAAATATGTATCCTACACAATTCTTAGACAACATTTGCATAGAAAATACAAGTGTAGGCAAGTAATATGAGATATCAAAAGAGCTTATGCTATAAGATTTCATAAGAGATAATAAGCCACATAAGTCTAATAAAATGCTCAAGAGTTTTAGAAAATCATGCAAGGTCTCTTTTAAAAAATTTGAAACTCATAAATATATAAGAGACCTATATTAATAATAAATACTTGAAGATTCATTTTGCAATTAAGACACAATTAAAAGTATGCATAGATTTAAAAATAAAATGCATATACAAATGGGGAGATACGGTTTACCAATTACGCCGTTTCCATGGGTTGTGTCTTTCCCATTGTTGATGATATCTTCCCATTGAGAAGTCACTTTGTTGATGATGACTTCTCCATTTCCAAGATTGGTTACCTTCCCATGGTTGATGGTTTCTTCTTCTTTGAAAATCATCTTGTTGATGATGTCTTTGCCATTTCCAAGGATTGTGTTCTTCCCATTTTTGATTATACGCTCTTCTTGGAAATTGGCTTTGTTGAGAGTGGTTTCTCCTTCTTTGATCAAATGAAACGTTCATTTGATGTTTTCTTGGTGGCATGAATTTTCTCCGATTTTTGCTTTGTCGGGTACCTAATAGCACATTGTTTTGTGGTACCCTCATGTGTTTGGATCCTTTAAGATTAGCTTTGAGACTTTTAGGTCTCCAACAATATTTAGAGCTATTTCTAGCCCGACAAGAATTAGCCGTATGACCCTTTTGCCACAATAAAAACAAGTAATAATTCTAGAAGATAATGACCAATATGCATAGTGACTTGATCCTTTTTCATATGATTAACAACATTAGGCTTATGATCAAGTCCTTTATTACAATTATGAATATCAACAATATTGGACATTTTATTGGTACTCAAGTTGGATTTTAATAAATCCTTTTTCATGCAATCAATATTCTCAACAAGAGTACTATTTTCTTTTTCAAGGTTTCTAATCTTGTCAAGTGTGGTGGTGTGAGCACATGATAGTGATTCATAAGAAGTAAATAAACTATCCTTATCATTTTTCAAAATATTGAATTCCTTTTTCAAATTTTTGTATCTAACAAGTAAGCTTTGGAATTCATTTTGAAGTTCATCATAATCATTTTGTAAATCACTATAATTATTTTGAATGACAATATCATAGGAAGTAGAGGGTTTAAGACATACCTCATTTTCTTCATTGATGCCCATAAAACAATATTCAACTTCTTCATAATTGGAAGTTGTAGGAGGTTTATTCCTTAGATTTGAGCTTGTATGATCTTGAGAAGTAGATGCTTTTGTTTGACTCCTTTCATTTGCAAATACTCCATAGATGGCTTCTAATTTTTCCATACTTCATGTGCCGACTTTATTCCTACAATATGTTCATATTCTAAATTAGTAAATGAACAATACAAAATATTTAAAGCCTTACCGTTTAAGGAGATGATTTTCTTTTCTTCATCATTGAGTTTTTGAAGCCTTTTGAGGTGTATGGTGTATCTTTCGTCGAATGGCTCCATTAATGACGGTGTTCCAAATGTCGAACCCGCAACCTTGTAGATAGCATTCCATTCTTTCTTTCCAAAAATTAAAATTCTTGGAATCAAATAGTGGTGGCTTGGTGGTGGAGAGTCGGATAGATGAGCTTCGTTCATAGCCGCGTCGATCGTTTCTCTTCACTCGCGATGTGAAACGAGCTTGCCAAAGAGTTTGGCTCTGATACCACTTGTAAGTCCAAGCGGCTACGATAATCTAGAGGGGGGTGAATAGATTATCTCCATCTTTTCGATTTCGCCCTCTTTTTAAAACCGAATGCTCAAATACAATAATAAAGGTGCGGAATATAAACAACACACGTCGATTTAAAGAGGTTCAACCCACCTAGGGCCTAATCCTCTACCACCCCAAAGATATCCAGGGATGGATTTGAAAAGAAAAAGAATTTTATTAATTACCAAAATTAATACAAAATCAACTTACAACACCTTGAAGAGCACCACACTCTTCTTCAACAACACCTTTGGAGATTACCACAATCTCCCTTTGAAGATTACCACAATCTTCCTTCAACGGCACCTTGTGAAGATTACCACAATCTTCAACCTTGAAGAATACCAAATTCTTCAACACCTCAATAAGAAGATTACCACAATCTTCTTCACCTATCACCTAGATCATCCAAGTGTGCTCTTACCACAAGAACACTCACAAGGATATCTTGTGTTTGAATGATAACCAAAAAATCAAGATTACAACTCAAGAATGAATATTACAATTTGAGTGCGAAGTGTAATCAAGAAAAGCCTAGACCTCAAAGATGTGAAAGTGATAAGCTAGGCAATTTTACAACAAGAATAATAACAATGGAAGACCAAGTGTTTGCTTGAAGTGTATCTTGTTGTGTTGTATCTCAATTGTTCTATAGGTTGCTCCAAAACTTCCTCTATTTATAGGAGATGATTGATCAAGCATAGGCTCCTCTTGGGGATTGAAAATCTACAGAAAAATACAATTAAGATCAAGAATATAGCTGTTAGAAATCAATCCCACAATTTAAGGAAAAGTGTCTGCTGTCAAACGGTCAGAAATTTGCTGTCAAAAGATAGGGCGACCGGTCGCACAGAAATAGACGTTGGAAGAATACACAGCAAAATAACACAGGGCGACCGGTCGACGTCTACCTCGACCGGTCGACCATCACCCCAACCGGTCCCCCTCATGGATTTTGCAAAGATCAAGTGTTCTGTTTCAGAAACACACTTGCAGGCACCGGTCGCACCCTGGGCGACCGGTCGTCCTGACCGGTCGACGCCCAGGGCGACCGGTCGACCTGCCCTTTTACACTCCAGGCTCAACTTTTGGGTTCAACGTACTCTTCAGGCACGGGTTGCCCAATAGGGCGACCGGTTGGCCTCAAAACCAAAGTGTTGTCCAATATTTAATCGAAGATAAACAACAAGAAATACTCCGAAAAATAGTAAAAACATTTTAGACCGATCGGGAGTATTAGGACAACATTTAGAAACATCGTTTGAGAGTGAAAACCCAATAACGTAAAATCATTAAAAGCGTTGTCCAATTTAGACGAAAATAAACTTGAAGAAATACTCCGGAAAATATTAAAACCATTTTAAATCATTTAGGAGTATTTGGACAACAATAAAAAAAACATTGTTTTGGTGCAAAACAAAATCATCAAAATTAAGATAAAAACATGTATCAAACAGTGTTGGTGTTTTCTTTCCACAATACCATTTTGTTGGGGGTGTACACACAAGATTTTTGATGGAGAATACCTTGAGAGGCATAGAAATTGGGCAAGTGGAATTCTAAACCATTATCCTGTTCTTATTTTCTTTACAAATTTATGAAACCGATTTTGAATGAGTTTGATATGTGATTGAAGGATTGCTTGAGTTTGATTTAAGCTTCATAAGGTAAATCCATGTAATTTCGGTATGATCATCAACAATGGTTAAAAAATATTTGTGTCCATTGATTGTAGGAATGGAATGAGGCCCCATATATCACAATGTAAGAGATCAAATGGAAACAAAGAAAAGTAATTGCTTAATTTAAATGGAAGTTTCTTTTGCTTGGACGGATGATGAGACATTACAATCATTTTGAATCGAGTCAACTACATTAGGATCAATAATACTAATTAATTGAAGTCTTGGATGAGAAATATGGCCTAATCTATGGTGCCAAAGAGCTTGTTCCACAAAGATGACGAGGAGAGGAGATGACAACAGAGGTTGGGAGTGTTGATTGGGTGGAATAGATAAAGGCCTTGATGAAGCTTAGCTAGTCCAATCTTCATCCTGGAAGATAGTCCTGAAGATAGCAAGTATCATGAAGAAAGACAATACATGAAGAAGAATTTTGAGTTAGTTTCTTTGATAGAAATCAAATTAAAATGAAAAGAAGGAATACAAAGAACATCGGAGAAAGTGATGGTGGGAGTAAGTCGGGATCGTGCCTTTGCAAGTGATTCGAGCCTTGGTTCCATTAGGAAGGTTCACATGTGAATTATAAGAGGATGATGATGAAGTGAAAAGGGTATTTGGGAGCAAACCATATGATCTGTTGCCCCAAAGATCAAGCACCGAGGAATGTGAAAAACGAGTTATGAGGCAAGGTATACCCGCCATGTTGGAATGATGCGGAGTGAAGGGTTCGATGGATTGTGGGAAACGGATTTTGGCAATTGGACCGAATCATTGTTGAGTAGAGCCATGAGTTTTCGAATATGATCTTGATTGAAAAAAAAGTACCCCAGTCGCATAATCGAGAGAGATTCCGAGTGTCTTGTGAAGAAGTAGCATGAGCTAAGTGTTTCCCAAGATTAATTCTTGGCTTTGCTTTGGTAAACTTGAAATTTGGATAAAACCGATCAACCTATAGCACTTATCCTTGGAATGGCCTGGTATTCCACAGTGAGCACATGTAACATCTGACTTCCCTTTTTGCTTTTCTCGAGAAATGATTAACAACAAAGGATGAAGCATCCATAGGTGATGCAAGAGGCATTCTAGCCTCCTCCTGTCTTTCCTCTTGCAAAGACCATAGAGAAAACTTTATCTAGAGATGGAGTGGGACTCATGAGGAGAACCGCCGGATTCCTTCATATGAGTCATTTAGTCCCATTAAGAATTTAAACACGTAGTCACACGATCGTATTTATTGAGAAGAATGAAGCGGCACGACAAGTGCAAAGACCACTGAGGAGCAAAAAGGAATAGGGCGATAATTTTTCAATTCTTCCCAAATAGCATTGAGTCGAGTGAAATATTCACTTACAAAGATCTTGGTTCCTTGATGAATAATTCCCAGTATACCGTTGAAGTTGGAATATACGAACATTGTCTGGCCGAGAGAATCGAACTTTCAACCTATCCCAAATTTCTTTGGCCGAGTTGATGTACAATATATTGGATGCAATTTTTTTGACACGAGTTCGTAATCCAAGATAAAATGAGGTTGTTACACCTCAACCATGGAACATAGAGAGGATCATCTAAAGGGGGTGGTAATGGAACCATCCGTAAAACCTAATTTATTTTTGATAGATAGAGCGAGGAAAAAGCTCTACACCAAGTAATGTAGTTTGGGCTCTGTGAGAGGAGGAGATATGACCACTGTATTGGTAGTGTCATTGTGATGCAAATAAAAGGGATGATTAGGGTCCTCAGTGGGCGAAGGAACAACAATCCGAGTTGGGGTTGCAGTTGGGGTTGCAATTGGTGTTTCCTCAGCCATGAAGAACACTCAGAAAAAAAAATTGGAAAGAGATAAAGGAGAATGGTGCGGCGGATGAATTGATGGAGCGAAGCAAGGTTGAAATTATCCAACCTTCTTTGATACCATGTTAAGAAATGCAGGAAATAACTTGAAGATGATGCACTGTTCCATTGGAGAAAAATAAGCAGAGAAATGGAAAAAGCTTCCTTTTGTATATTAGCTGAATATATATCAAAAAAGTTAATTTACAATCTGTAGACCTCCTATTTATATACATATGGAATCAGCTACAAAACAAAATAACGGAATGAAAGATATGGTGGTGAGGTGGCAAAAAATATCTGTAGAAAATATTCCCTTGCAATCCTGCAGCCTGCTTGCATCAGAAAGTTTGTTATGCCAATTTGTATCAAGTGCAGCTGGTGTATTACTCCTCCCTTGATTTTGCTGGATCATTATTCTTTCTTTGATAAGAGGACAAGAAATATATGCCGCATCAGTAGTAGACAAAAACCTATACTTTTTAATAAGGTCAACCCAAGAACACAAAGTATTCGGGCCTCAATTTTGTCACTAGACCGGAACTTCTTTAGCAATAATTTGTGTATACAGTATTGTTAAGCATGGCAATATGTTTAATTTCTAACTAATTTAACTTATGATGCTTTCTAGTATAATTAGTGATATTCAATTCGACTTAATATAAAATAATTGCAAACTGACACTTTAATATTGAACACGTATATGACGTAGCAATCAAATCTTGTAAATTTATTGGTTGGGAACAATTTCGTATGCTACTAATTATATCGAAAGTAGTAAAAAATAAATATTCCAGACTAAATTTTCTTTTTACGCTGGCAACTCGGAAATTAGCATTTATTTCAACGACAAAAGCAGGTCTGTTAGTTAGCATGTAATTTCATTAATCTCATGAACCCATGAATCATGATGACGAGGACGACAAAAACATGTAATTTCATTAATTTCAACGTCAAAAGCAGGTTTGTTATTAGTATGAAAATGACCGTGTAACTCATAACAAGAGAAAATACGAAAAAGACAAGGAAAAAGGATGCCATTTGTTTACATCTTTTCCAAATATATATATTATTAATTACAATTACAAAAGTTAAAAACCATATATTTTTTAATCTACTTTTCAACCCAAATACTAATTTTGTTTTGAAAACATATAATTTATACAATTAGCACGTATAAAATCAGCACAATACGTTTCCAAAATCTATTATTGATCATAACTCATATGAGGTGCCAATTTAGTACATAGTAGATCTCTTGTGAGATGGCGCATCGTCGCGGCGGGAAAAAAAGTACTAATAATTTTTAATCTAAAATCATAATTTTAGGAAAAAATTAATACATTGTTTGAACAATTAAAAAAAAATATATTTAGACAAGATATTACATTTTACCTTGTAAGGATATGGGATTAGTTCTAAATCAATCGTCCCGACAATACAAGCCTTCTACCATCGAACCTCGTGATAATATTTCAATGAAAGACAAAGAGGGTAAGATGAAGATTAATAGAGTTGACTTGCGTGAGGATATCAACTTTTGTAAAATCTGGGCTCTTGTGTGAGTTGGGCTTTGTTGAGTGGGCTATGTTAATAGCAAATCCATTCCAATTTCAAATTTGTATTCCCAACAAAATATTATCTTTCACCTCAATTCTTTTCATATTTTATGGTATAGTGCTTGTGAATTCAGTTGGGCTTTGTTGTAGCCTGCTGTTCTCTCATTTTAGCCTTGTCCATTTGTATTGGGTTTACACAGGCTTCAATTAGGCCCAATAGTCTAAAACTGTCCATTTTCAATTAGTGTCTTCATCATCACAAGTATTCACAAGTTTAGCTACAGATATTATTTCTCACATTTTCCAAATAAAAAAACTGTTATCGATAATTATTAATTAACACTCCCCCAGCCCCAGGGGGCAGGAAGTTCCAAAATATTTCATTCACTTTTCGTTTTTTGTTTGGCACTGAAATCCATATACCAGTTTATTTCACTTTGGATCCCAATTCGAAATCTCTTTCTACGTTTTTTTTTTTTCGTTTTTTTATTGAATCGTAACTTCATATCAATGGCGAACTGATTGTTGCTTATTAAATCTTTTTTTTTTTTTTTGGCTTCGGTTATTTGTTTGGATCGGTTGAGTTGAACTCAGTAAATAGTAATCGAATCGAATACGGAAAGCTAATGCAGAGCAAGGGATCGAGTTTGCGATTCACAGGAATGGTGATTCGGTCCCGAATTTCAACTCTCTTGCTGTCCATGTTCGCAACATTTGCTTCTCTATACGTCGCCGGACGGTTAGTTTATTTCTTTATTTTTATAACTTATTTGCCGTTACGTTCATTTTATGTTTCTGGAATCTTATTTTTGTTGTTGGTTGAGTTTGTTAGTTTCTAATTATGTAGTTGTTGAGACTTGTTCAGTCAATCACATTTATCAATTGGTGAAATCAAGATATGAATCCTGTAGGAATTTATTGATTCCTGGAGGTGGAGTGGGAATCAACCATCCGGAATATGAGTTTTTTTTTCTTCCTTTTTTTGACAATAATTAAGTTCTAGAGATAATAAAAAACATAAAAAGGAGAATAGCAGGACAGTAAATGGAAAATACGTTTTGCTTCATTATAACTGTAGTTATAAGGCTTCAATTCTATTTCCTGATTTCAGTGGCATAATAAAAGTAAAAATCTATGTATAATTTTGGTTCGGAGCTGAAATATCAATTATCAAGCATTGTTTATTTGTTTTTATTTTATTTATTTATTTATTATTGTTATTATTATTATTATTTTAATCAATGGAATTGGAAAAAGAATCCTTCATGATAAGGCTATGGAAAAAGGTAAGTGTGTAAGTTGTTGAATTTGGCGTTGCAGATTGTGGCAGGACGCAGAGAACAGGGTTTACTTGGCAAAAGAGCTTGACCGATTAACTGGTCAGGTAATAATACCTTTGTTTTTCCTTGAGTTATTGCTTTGACTGGCTGGAGAATAAAAACTGCTGATATAGATCTCATATCAACTAAATTTGTTGGCATTTATTTCAAATTTTCACACGTTTTGTATTTTCTTTATTTTTACTTAATTATATGGCTCCTTTTTTTTATCTAGGTCAATCAGGATTTTTTTCCTCACACTTCTTGATAGACTTGTAAAAGGTAGTATGTCACAGGCTGCAAAATAGGAAATTAGTGATTAAATTTTGTCGCAAACTTGATGAGTTCATATGGCACATTCCATGTGTCTGAGGTGCATGGTTTAAGTTCTCATGCCTGCTTTTCTCTTCCGTTAAAGTTATTCTGAGATGTCAGTGAATTCTTTATATAGCTTGCATATTTTGTAAATACACTCGGATAACTTAAAATCAATTTTTATACTCAGGGAAGATCTGTAATGTCAGTCGATGATTCATGGAAAATCTTAGAATGCAGGTGACATTGACTTTTCATGCTTACCTTTCTCATTAGTGCGGTTCTTTGCTATTTGGGTGTTAGTATATACAACTTTCAAAATGCCATGTCTGTCAGGGAACAGCGGAAGAAATTATCAGGCTTGGAGATGGAACTTGCAGCTGCCAGACAGGAGGGTTTTGTTTCAAAGCATTTATCGGAGATCAATAAAACTCCTAAGAAGAGGTCACTCGTAGTTATAGGAATACTTACAAGTTTTGGTCGTAAAAGCAACAGAGATGCTATACGAAAGGCATGGATGGGCACTGGTAGTTTATTATTTTTCATGCTAAGGACAGTAGAATAGTTTGCTTGAGTGGATTGTTCTTTTCAACTTTTTATTTTGTTTCATTGTCTTACTTTTATCTACCCATGAAGTTGGTTTGTTTCCTTGCATTTTCTTATTTTTATTGTCGTTGGAACGATCACATCTAAGTCATACTTTCATATGTACAGGTGTAACTTTGAATAAGATGGAGGAACAGAAGGGCATCATTATTCGCTTTGTAATCGGAAGAAGGCATGCTTTTCTCCTCCTCTCTTTCTCTCTCTTTCTCCCCTATGTTTACATGTAGTGGATAACTGCTGTAGTGTTTTATCAATATTATGTTGATTTTCAGTTCCAATCGAGGAGACAGCTTGGACAGGAGCATTGATAGTGAAAACAAACAAACAAATGATATTTTCATTCTTGTAAGTTGTTAGGCTCCTTGACCTCATTGGGTGTACTATTTTATGCATACTATATATACTATGAATTCAATATTGTATTATCTCCTAATGGTGAACACAGGTTTAGTTCATTTGTAATATTCTTGAAGTCGTGATATTATTGCTTCAGATAAAAACAAGTTATAAATTGTTCAAACTTTATGCTGCATATTGTTAGACCTGGATGTTGTCAGCAGTTTTCTGAAGAATTGATCTAAAGTTGTGAACAAGTTGCCATTTCATTTTTTTTTCCAAATAGAATAAGGCTTGTGTTTACATTCTTGCAAGTATACTTGACATAGTTTCCATTGCTATTTTCCCATCAGGGAAACCATGTGGAGGCACCTGAGGAACTACCAAACAAGACAAAACTATTTTTCGCTCATGCTGCAGAAAATTGGGATGCTGACTACTTTGCAAAAGTCAATGATGATGTCTATGTAAATGTTGGTAGGTGTAGAATACAGTTTACCTGAAAACACTTATACATGATTGGTGATTGTTCTAATCTGATAAAGTTCTAGCCTTGCCCTTTGCTTCTAGATGGCACTAAATCATGATAGCACTGTGTGGGATATGAAATGACCTATGTCTCCTCTACAGATGCCTTAGGAACTATACTTGCTGCTCATTTGGACAAGCCTCGTGTATATATTGGGTGTATGAAATCAGGAGAAGTTTTCTCAGAACGGTGAGTCTGTCCAAACTTTGATGCAGTGATGAACTTTAAAGAAGTTGCAGAGTGCCACTTGATGTCACATATGAATTGCTATTAATAGTCATATCTTTGCTTGTAACTTGACAGGGGCCACAAATGGTATGAACCCGATTGGTGGAAATTTGGGGATGGGAAATCGTAAGCATTATCACTTGCTACTTTCTGAAATCTTCTATTTAACCTAATTCAACTTACAAGTGCCACTCAGCTCTCTCTCTCTCTCTCTCTCTCTCTCTCTCTGTATATATATATATATAGGGATAATTACAGAAACACCCCTGAGGTTTGGGCTAATTACAAAAAAAGCCAGAGATGTTTCGAAATTATAGAATACCCCATCAGATTTGATTCTGTTAAATTTAAGTGGGTAACTGTAGTATTTTAATAAATATCAGGGGTTTTTTAATATCTATTTTACTTATGAAAGGAGAAAACGTAAGATGTAATCAAACCTCAAGAGTTTTTTTGTAATTTTCATAAACCGTTGGTTTTTTTTTGTAATTATCCCAAACCTTAAGGGGTTTTTGTAATTATCCCATATATATATATATAATATTTATATGAAACAACAGCGGTTTTTTTAACAAATGTTGTTTTGTTGAACAGTTACTTTCGCCATGCGTCAGGTGAGATGTTCGTGATATCCCAGGCTTTGGCTAAGTTCATATCAATTAACAGGTAAGTTCTACTTTGCTCACATTGAGCACCTTTGAATGCTCAACCAAAAGATGCTAAAGTGACCTCTGTTTTGTAGATCTATTCTTCGTGCTTATGCCCACGATGATGTCAGTGTTGGTTCCTGGTTTATTGGTGTAGATGTCAAGCATATTGACGAGGCAAAGTTTTGCTGCTCATCTTGGTCCGCCGGTAGTCTCTCAAATTGCTCATCCAATCTCAGTACTATAACATCCCTTAACTTCACATTATCTATCTAACTTGGATAAATTATGGTATTTCGTCTTCAGGAGCTTTATGTTCAGGTGTATGATGATGTTTTTGAAGACTCCGGGAAAAGTATAAAGCAACAAGAGTTTCTTCCATTCTTTACAGAAACACTGACAAATCTATTGCACATAGGACGATTGTATTTCAAGAGGCATTCTTTCTCCCCTTCTTGTGCTCATATTTTTCATTCAAATATACCAAGAACTATTTTACTTAAAGATGTAGTCATTAAGAACGGTTTAGTTGGGATAGAGTTTGAGTGCCGTGATATCAAATGTACTCATTTTTCTGTACACAGTGATGAATATAATAGCATATAACATAGTTCCTGAGGCTCGTGCCTTTTTCTGCATTGCTCATTGATAACAAAATTATTTGGTGGTAGTATCTACATTCTACCATCTTTTCATGGTGGATGCACAAGAAAATATGTGGCCTTAATATCTGTTTATCAGTCACAATTCCTTTCCAATTTCCTTTTTCAAAACACAAATTTTACAATACTTTCTAATGCATTTCTCAACTACTAAAAACATTTTGTAAGACATCACATTAAATTAATCTCTTTGTAAGACCACTTCCAATCCATTGTACTAAATATGTTGTTTTGGTGTAATTTAGCCAAACATCTCCAACCTGCTACACTATATTTTACACCAAATGAATATTTTATTCTTTTCTTTTCATTGTATGATAGATAGATTTATTTATTTATATAAGTATTTAATTAGTTCAATTTAATTATGAGTAATTTAACTAAAATAAATACATAAAACAACTATTATGTTAGTTAATTATATTACAAAAACTTAATTAATTATTTCTATGACAAAATCATATAATTATTTGTAAAATTAATTATTGCAAATAATTTAAATTAGATTATATTAACTAAATATATAATGCAAATGTAAATAAAAAATTGGAGTAGAAGAAAATTGGGGGCAAATGGGATATTTCATATTTGTATTACATTAAATTTAGTATAAGGTGTGTTGGGTGGAGAGTGGAGATGTTCTTTTTTTTTTTTTGAAAGGAGAGTGGAGATGGTTTTACATCAAATTTGGTGCTGGGTTGGAGATGGCCCAAGGGCTAAGTGCTTTACCTCATAAACTATCAATAACTAACGAAAAATACTGATATAAAAAAAAACTGACGAAGAAATACTCAAATTATTAATAAATTATACTATTTGCTTAGACTAAATCATGTCTCAATTGGGTCTTCTTTCGTTTTATTATTTGAACGAAATTTAGGTCTATTTTCAAGTCACATCTCATTGGGCTTTCTTTATAATTTACGATTATTAAATTGCAACCAAATTCCTGCTTTTATTATTATTTTCATCAAATTTCTGCCCTCTTTTTTCCTCTCTTTCTTTCCCCACAAGGCCGTAACCACAGATTAGTTCCAAAAAATTGTCAATCGTCGATCAGATCAACAGAAAACATCAGCGACTTCCCAAAAATGGAGTACGATTTCAGAAAACGAACCGGCTCTTCGTATGATTCCAACATCCCCTCGTATAGTAGACCTCCCTCCGCCGCCACGTCATCGCCCGGCGCAGCTCATCCGATGTACGGTCAGCCGTCGTCACTCTACCCAAAGGTCGGTGGCCCCAGCGCTGGCGCTCATTCCTCCGCCGCACACGTCCGTAACCCCCTTTTCACAACGCTCCGCCTCCGCCCTCAAGCTGTACGTCTCTTAGTTTCCTAATTTTTGTGTGTTTATTTGTTGCGTGTTCTTTTTCGACTGTAATAATTATACTAATATTATTCCATTTCTTTTGGTATTTGATTCGCAGCTGGGGTGGGGATTAGGGTTTCTATAAAACCAGAATATCGAATTACAGCGCCGGTATGCTACTTTTTTATGGATGAATTTTGCTAGATCGGCTCTCGTTTTTTTTTTTTTTTGTGCTTGCCTGAACCAGAAAGCTGATTGATTCGAAATTTGTAGCCTGCGTTGTTGCCGCAACTGGGAGAGATTCCGAGAAGTAATTTCCACTTTGATTTCGAATTTGAGAGGAATGTTTTGATTGAAGCAGTGAAGGAAAACCCCAACTGGAGCAGGCTTGGTATCGAAAATGGTCCACCAAAGGCAGCTGAACCAACATCTTCTTATGTATGTGCTCCATTTTGCTAATTTTGGGCTATAGCATGCATTTTCAGTGCTAACTAGGAATATGGATGATTAGGCCGATCATTGACTCTTTTTCAAATTGATTTGTGTGCTGTTGGTGCTTACTGATTTGCTTATGACCAGTTTCGGCTTATGTTTATCAAGATTCAGTTCTGTACTAAATTATCAATTTGCGGTAGATTGATGGCTGATCATGGCATAAATTGGCTTTTGAATGAAGGGTCCTTCTGCAGATCCTATTGTGAGTAAATATATAGCAGCAGGTCTCAGCAGAGAGGCCGTACCACTTGCAGTCGCAAATTTTGGAGACAATCCCACCAAGGTAAGATCTTTCTCTATCCTTTTCAAAATACTTAATCAAGATGAGAAAGAAAGAAATAACAGTGTAGTTGTTTTTCCACCTAGAAGCTGAGAATCACTTTTTTTTTTAAGAGTTTGTTAACACTCCTTAGTCCTACCCGGATATTCATCCATTTTGAACATATGTCTTCATGTGGATTGCAAATGTCGGAGAAGCCTAATATAATTGAAAAAAGAAAAAAAAGAAAAAAAATGAGTGGTTGAATTTTGACGACAAGTTTTGATAATTAGTCTGCTTATTCTCAGGTTAAGGAATTTGCAAATGGATATACTCTTTTACGAGAAATGGGATTCTCATCTAACAATGTTGCGGAAGCGTTACTCATGTATGACAATGATACAGACAAGGCATTGGCTCATTTTCTCAACAATGCATCGTGAAGTAGACAGTGTTGGGAGGTTATTCAGTGCTATAGATATGAAGTTATTCGGTATTGATTTCAATTTAAGTAGTAACGAGTTGTTTGTAAAGATATTTATCATTGTATAGGGATTTCTTCTGCTAATGACAATTTCTCTTTTTCTTTTCTTCCCTTCCTGTGCTTGATTTCAACTTTTGATTTATGTTATTTGGTTATGTTGCTCTTTATCACAGTTATGAATATTGAATAAGATGTCAAGCTTTTGCAATTGAATACTTGATTCCATCTCTTACTGCATGATAAATTTGCAGCATACATTGTTTAAGAGCGTTACATGGCTATATTTTCATTTTTTTAATGAACAAAATGGGAGTTTTGCTCTGGGCATGGCAATGCAATATCATATTATGCAGAAAACTTTGATACTATTCCTTACAACAAAAGATTAGTTTCTACACGATCGAAATATGCAGAGTTATTTCTCCCGTCAAAGGTCGAGTGCTCAAAAGCTCAATACAAACTTGTGTACATGTACATCATGGCCTCATCATCGAGGACCAGGCAGCCCATTTTCACTCGCCAAAATCGACCGACTCCGCAAAACAAGCTAGGGTACCAAAAGCCCCTGCAATAAAGTTAATTACATAAACTACCTCTAAGATTTAGCCTAATTACTATACATCCTAACATTTTTTTAGCTTACATGATTCACCCCCTCAAAAGGAGATTATGTGTAAGGTAAATACAAACCTCAAGATGGTATTTGTAATTTTGAGAGATAACTGGAGACTTTTGTAATTAGGATAAACCTGAGGTGTAGTTTTTTGTAATTGTCCCTTGAAAATATAATCACCAGCCAGCACCAAATATATCAGCACTAAACTGTCTTGTATTCAGATCTCCAACATCTCCACCTTCGAGAGCTGAACCGAAACGGTCGAGCCACTGGACAGGGCTTGGATTTTCAGTCTCCTCGACCCACTCCGAAGTCATGTCTATGTCATCCAGTTGAAGGGGATCTGCTTCTGAAGAACTTGGTCTCAAAGATTTATCTAGTTTGAGATTGTAATTTATGTAAAGTAAGTCGTTTAGCATTTCCTTATCGATCTTGTTGCGCTTCTCAGAATGGATTTGTTGAGAAATGGTACACTGCCTCTCGAAATTACAAGTGCTGCAGACTTGGCTGAGTACTCGGATTGCAACTCGTTGCAACATGGGAGCACCATCGCCAAATTGTTCCCACCAAATACCTGCAATGGATTTAATGTTGGTTAGCTTCTCAATCTAAAGGTTCTCATTCCTGAAATATACTTATTCTAAACACTAACAAACAACTGGTTGCAATTGAAGGAAAAAATTAACATAAGGTATCATATGAAATTCTGCCCCAGGCACAAGCTAGAACAAAAAAGACCGAAAACGAAAATGCCAACTTACCAGGTGAAACAGTATCAATTGCCTCCTTTGCAAGGTTACAGCCAAACATCCCACTTCCCCTCGAAAATAAAAGAATCTGGTTGGTTATATCGCGCCTTAATTCAGGTGTCGGAAGAAGCTTCTCCACAACTCTGAAAAACTCTTCCTTAATGGATCCAAGGAACTTAATCTCTGGATTATACTGTACGCTAGGGTTCAGAAAAGCCGCGGCCGAATGTAAAGGCGAATGGAGGTTGTTTTGCCATTTCTTATCCACAATGTCCAAAAACGTCTTGCATTTGATCTCATCCATGATGTAATAAGTCCTTATAGACTCCTTCGCTCGAGTCATCAACTCATAAATAAACCCCACACCAGGTTTCCCTCCTGAAACTTCTCTCATTACTTTCAAAAACGGCTCAGACACAGCAACGCTCTCTTCTACTGCTCTCCAGAACTCGTTATCATCAAGAATGCCAACACAAGTTGCCATCTGAGGCCTGTTTGCCAAAGCTGGATTCGTAGAAAATTCCGGAGAATTGAACATATGTTTCAGTCTCGATTTTTGCTTCAGCATAGCTTGTAACGAAAGGAAATTGGAAACAAATTTGGTAACGCCACTCCTAATGATTTCCTGTCCTCCGGTGAACTTTTTCATCATATCAAGCGTTGACGAATTGTTGTATATATACTTCGAAACAACTTGTGCCTGTAAAATACACCTATTTATCCAATCTACTTTACAAAACTCCTCCAATATCCCATTCATGCATTGTGAAGCACAAGGGGTCACGAAAATAGAGCCGTAATTCTGCAGAATATGGTTTGCTAAGCCGGGGTAGTTCAGAGGATTATCCATAATTATTTGAACTACATTTTCTTGGCCAAAATCTTGAATGATGGAGTCAAACAAATCCGAGAGGTACTTTATGTTTTTATAATACGAAGACGCATCGACAGATTTGTGGAAGAAGGTTCTGGAGGGCGATGAGACTAAGAAATTAATTAGAGCTCTCGATTTGTTGTCCGTCCACATTTCTGCAATAATAGTGCAACCTGTCATAGCCCACTCTCTTTCAATCTCTTTCGTATTTAGACTAATTTCAGATTTGATCCTTTCCAACCACATCGTCTTCAAAGTTTCTGCAGATGGGCCCGCAAATCCATTACCACACTTTCTTACAGCATCGATCATTTGCTGATAAGACGAAGAACGGGCGACACTGAAATCCAATTTATTTTCGAAAAAGAAGAGGGCGATACTTCTCTCTGCATTTTCTTGGTCAGTTCTGGTGGAAGAACTCGAAGATGTGATTGATGAAAACTGTTTTCCGATTAACGGTGCTGATTCAACTGCCACGAGAGTACTCTTTCCTGCGGAGATGCTTACAGCCACAGGAGATTTAACTTCAGGTATCTTTTGCCTCTTAATAAATGAATTTTCTTTACCATCGTCTTTTGACGCTATTATTTCTCTTACCTTATCAGTCACATCATCTCTTACTTTGGTGCATGGATTTACGCCTTTACTGGGAAGTCTAGATAAATGATGTTTTAGTCTGCTAATGCCACCATTAAGAACCCTATCACAGAATTTGCATCTTACCTTGTTTCCTTCTAACCTTTCAGCATATTCCCAGCAAATATCTTTCTCTCGAACCACTGCCAGAAAACGAAGAAACCGATTTTTTACAAATCCACTCTATTCATTACATAACTACGTTATGAGAATATATGTACTCTTTCAACTAGGCATTGTTTGATGAGGAAATTCAGTAATGTAACGTCACTATGAGCGAAAATCCAGCGTGCATGGGTACGTCAAACTCACTATGGAATAGTTCCACACAGATTCAGGTGAATGACAAGTGAGAATTTACACAAAGCAAAATCGAAGGCAAAGTTCGCTGCGATGCTTTTAGAAGCCAAATCTTAAGAAATATGACAAATACATGCAAGACATAAACCATGCAAGACATAAACCATGCACATTAATTCGTTCACGCATACAACTTTGATGAATACGTGCAAGGTATAAACCATGCGCATTAATTGAATTCATGCATCGAATTCAAAACGAAACGGTACTCGAATGTCACTGATTTCCTAACTATTATATTCCTGAATTTTAAATATCCTACCAAAGTTCTTGGTTAGGCAATTGCAATCAAGCAACTTCAACTTGATTTTATTTGCTTTCAGAGAAAATTGGCCACATACCACAACACTGCAATATTGGCTCAATGAGATAGTAAAGATTTTTGAGAGGAACTTTATAAAGCTTAACTAATTCTGTTACATAAATGGAAAACCAATTGTTCTTCTGTCATCTACAGGATTATAAAAATTCAAAGAAATAACATATCCAACAACAAAATAGTAACAAAAAAAAGCTGGTGTGGAGGAAAAAATTACAGTAGAACTCACTTAGTAAGGAAATGCCTTGCTGCCCCTCTATGCTTGCTTAGAACAGCACAGAAAATTAAAGCCCTAAAAAAACAAATAAATTAAGCAGTCAGCACAATCCAATTGAAAGATAATTCAATTAAAGAACATAGTGAAATATCCGTAATTGATTAATTTCAAAGCACTAACATAAATTATTAACGGTAAAAAAAATATTTATATGCTTCTATTTAAAATCTTCATACATTTTCTTGCTGCAGGTACCTTCAACAGCCACAAGAAATTTCAACTTTAACCCCACCCCCAAAACCCCCCCAAAACAACAGAAGTTTTGGACTTTCGGAAATCAGTCACTATTTGTTTTTCATTAATTCATTGTTAATCATACTTTCTGGTTTATAGAATTTTGTCAATTAAACTATGAACTTCTGCTAATTTACTCCATTTTATCAGGAACATTTCATATGTGAAAAGAAAAATTAGAAAAGGAGAAAAGGACGATAAAGTGATAAAATGCAGAGATGAAGAAGACGAAGAAGAATATAACCTAAAAGGAGAGATGCTCGGAGGTTTTGCAGATCCAGAGAGACTCGTCTGATTTCTCGCGATATTTTGAGGGTTATTTCTTCGAGGAGCTACCGATTTTTTTATAATTTATTTTTTTTTCACAATTTTATCTTCTCGTTCTCTCGTTAAAGGCTTTTTTTAATTTTCCTCTTTCTTTGTTAGTGTAATGGCGTAATATCGCGCTTTATCTGTATACGTGGCCCAATCATGTCCCGACCCTTGATGTTAAAAGTTAAAACGTCGAGAAAAAGATTGCGAAAGTTTGTAATTCAAGGAAATAATAATATGATAATATTCCATACGTGAACGATAATTAAAAACTTCGAATTTTAGTATATCTTTTTATATATTGAAGAATATGTTTTTCGAGTATGTATAAGAAAAATGTATTTATTAGGACAAATGACAATATAAAAACACTATCAATGGCGTAGACTCGAAATATGACACCATAAATCTATCAAAAAAATAAATATTTGGATTTAATACCTATAAAATTGAAATGTAGAATGAGTAGTATAGAAAAATCTATAACGGAGTGGATTAATAAAAATCATATAAAAACCAATAAAAATCATATAAATCCTTTTTTTTTTTTAAAATTTGCTTAGTAAAAAATTTAAATGAGGGAGTGGGGCCATGTTGCCCCTAACTACGCCACTTAACACGATGTATGTCTAGTTTATTTTTGAAAATCGAAACTAAAAATAAATATGTTTCTATGCTTACAGTCACGAAGATTGAAAATGTGAATAACAGAAAAACCAAACATGAGCAACGCGTGATAAATCCTATTTATGTGAAAGATATTAAGTTAAGAACTAGTTGGAGTGAAACACTCTTAAACAAAATTAAAGAAAGCGGTATACTTAAGCTATAAGGTGGTAGTTGTCACCCTTAGTAGTTCATTTCCTCGTTAAAAAAATAGAATATAAACAATAAATCAACCTCACAAGTCACAAATATCTTCATCTATAAGCGCTTCCATGCATGTTTATTTTATGAGTTTCATGTTCATAAATTCTTCAATATAGTATTGCTTGTTGCTTTTTTCTAGTATAGGCATGTAATTGGATTGAGTGATATTTAAGTGAAAATCTAAATACATAGTTGTTTTATATAACATCACTATCCAATTAACATAATAAAGAGATCCAAATGGTTGGATTAACACTCCAAGAATCCTAACTTGACCATATCGATCTTAGTATAAAAATGATTAGAATAACTCTAGAGTTAGCACTCTTACCATCAAATTAGTAAGATCATTTTACAATGTGATTATATAATAACAGTATATATAGATATAACAATATACTAATTCCTAAAATAGGAATACCTTCTCAATTTTATACATTCTCTTTCTTAATCCAAGAGAGTAGAAAACGGACGCATCATAGCCAACTTGATGATTGATCCTTTGACTGAAGAGTACTTTTTATGCTAAGGTGTATTTTTCAATGTGTTCAGCTCGGTAAAATTGACCAAATCTCCAAGGATATCCAACCTATCGATATTTTCACTAATTATCCCATTTTTTATAAAAAGAAAAATTTTTAGTGGAAAATTTTAAAAAAATTCTTATAATTTGTATTGTTTTTCTTAGATTTTCTATCCCAATATTCCCGACCTCCCTTTCACTAAATACTCGTCAAAGGATATTTTATAACCGTATGCTTGTGCTTCACAGATCCGCTCTAAATTTTCAAGGATATCCAACCTCTATTCAAGATCTTTCCATTAATTATCATAGTTAGAGTTAATGTCTTGTATGATTGAAGTCGGTCATTGTAATTCGGCTACCGATGGGACTTAACCGAGCCATATATATCACATGGTACTTATGAAAAACAATTAGACAAGTACCTAAGTTTGCATGCAAGAAAAAATAAATAAATGTATATATGTGATGCAATTAATTGGGGAAATGCCACTCAAATAGAGATTAGCATCGAATAATTATTTTCTCAATAAAGGATTGGATAATACTTCTCTAATAGTTCCGGTCGGCAAGGGTAAGAATAGTCGGCTTATCTCCATAATGTGATATCATCTCTCTCTCTCTCTCTCTCTCTCTCTCTCTCTCTCTCTCCTCTCTCTCTCTCTCTCTCTCTCTCTCTCTTCTTTCTGTTTTGTTTTGTGTGTGTGGACTTTAGACATCGACTAGAACATTAGAAAGCTTCGCTGTCATACTTTAAAAACTGAATTATCATGAAATACATACACCATGAGCAAAGCAAGTGGAATTAAATTTACTTAAATCATTACTCGGTCTTCATGTTCCTTGGCTTCGGATTTGGATTAGAAAAAAGCAATTGACTATATAATTTTCGGATTTTTTTGGTCCTGTAAATTGGACTATTTTGAGATTTGTTTTAAAAAATTTAGTCCAATTTATTTTAAAAATTTTAGACATTTAGTTTTATTTTGACTAAAATTGTAAAGTTTTCTCGAAATTGCCGATCATGACAAGTAATTAAAAACTAGAGATTTTGGTGATTTGGTGTGAAAACTATTCACCAAAACATTAAAATTCTCAAATTTTGTGTGTCTTTTTTGATTTGACATGTTACCTTTTTTGTCAAATCTTCAAAATCCCTAAATGTTTGGACTCATTAGCACCCATTATTGGTTCTATTTAGCAATTAAAAGGAGGAAAATAAACAATTCTTGGCAAAATCGTACTTTAAATATCCAAATTTTTAAAAGATGTAGGGCCAAAAAAATAAAATTGTCTACTTAGATAACTAAATATCCAAGTAGTCTAAGCTATAAGATCGAAAAAACTATTTTCCCTTTTTGTGAAATCCTTTTTATAAAACTTGAATTTCTATTATTCTTAATTTATACATGTATATATCGTTTGATTTTGAAAGTTGTAAAAGATTAGGATTGAATAAAACTTTTTCCAAAAAAACAAAAAAAAGAATGAATATGTTCTGTAATGGAGGTCGGAATAGTCGGCTGATTTTGTTTATTTATTTATTTATAAAAATCCTCCATTATTAATCATGGGTATAATTTAAGGGATAAAAATATATTAAAATATTATTTTAATGTCTTGTGTAGTAGGGGAAAATAACATCGACTAGCACATAGGAATCAAATCTTTCTCTCATCACATTTAAAAACTGAATTATCATGAAATCACACACACACACACACACACAATTCCACCATTAATACAAATTTGAAGAACTTTACTTAAAATAAAATAGTGGAAGATGTTCACTTATGTTCGAATTAGATTGATGAATCAAAGCAATTGAACAAAGTTTGGGGAAAACATCATTTGGTCTAGACATCGATGGAGAACTCGAAAATATCCATTAACATCAACTCTTAAAAAGCGTAATTTTCACGAATAAGACGATGCATAAATAATTATAAAAATGATGTATAAATACTTATTAAACAATGCATATCAAAATATTAAAATTCTCAAATTTTGCATATATTTTTGATTTGATATTTGAAAATATCAACAAAAATAAACTAAATATGCATTATCCGAAAACTATCTATTTGCGAAAAACAGGAAAAATTCTAATATGTGTAGTAAAGATATCCAACTATGCAACAAAATCAACTAACTATGTATTATTTAGAAAGATATAAGACCAAATAATAAATTGTCTACATTACTAAACATCCAATTTTTATAATTTCCAAAAAAAAACATCCCATTTTCATAACTAAATAATTATTTCAACCTTTTATGAAAATCCTTAGTATAAAACTTGAATTTCTTATATTTAATTTATGTCTTGTTTTGATTTTGAAGTTGTAAAACAAAATAACTAAATTTACATTATTTGAAAATCAACACACACACACACACAACACTAACTATATAGAAAATAAAAATATTTGGAAAGAAAGGGTTTTTAAACGCATATTGTAGTTGAGCACAAAATACACAAATATGGTAAATTTGGGAGTCACCATAAAATTTTTAAAGACTAATTTGAACCATAAAATCTGGAATTGACCACTTTTTTAATTAAAAAATTACAATTTTACCCCTAAAATCGTGAAAATTAGGAAATAATTGAAAAAAAAAGAATTTAATCACATTCCTTCATTTTTTAAGATCAAGTCGTTGATGCAAACAACACCATCTTTAAAAAATTAAGGTCCCCTAAATTCACTTATTTGTGTAACCAAATCAACTACAATATGTCCGTTAAAAAAAATATGCATGTATCAATCTAATCATATGCCAATCTTCTACACATACGCTGCAATTTTTTTTTTTTTTGTATGGGCAAAATGCTTTATTTAATTTATTTAACGTGACATTAATATGCCCAAATATATTATATATTCTTATCATTAATATATGATATATATATATGCTCGTCTATTCATATCATAAAAATAATTATTTGTCCAAATATATTATGTTTCCTCTTATTCAAAATAAGTGGTATTTTAGGCAGATAATCAATAGTTATAGTTAAATTTTAAATGAATTAAATACACACAATTACACCTATTAGAGGTGAGATGGGTTCAAATCTTACCTTCTCTTTGTAATATAGTTTGAATTTGCACTAAAAAAAAATTACATCATTCATGAAAAGATAATATTAAATATTAGTATAAAACTTACTATATAAATAAAGTAACGTTCATTAATAAAATTCAATTATGACTTTTTACTACTCTACCACTAGGCACTACCACTTAAAAAAGAAGATATTATCATCAAAATTAGAAATTTTTATTTACAAATAATTACCTGTAATGTCTACGCTACATCACGTGCTATACCCCCTCTTCCCGCGCCATTAAAGCACTAGCAAAATAAACAAACAAAAAAACCAACCCTCTGTTTTGCTTCAAAAACCACTTTCAATCATTTATTATTCTGTTCCCCTTCACCTTCTACCCCAATCATTTCCGCTCCCTCAAGCAAGAAATCGCCCCTTTCTATTCATCACTATCACCAACCAACAAGTGTGTGTATGGATTATTCTATTTGGGTGTCCTTAGTTTTATTTTTTATAATGCATTGTTTATTTGTGTGTTTGTAATCTTTTTGGAATTTCTGTAACTGTAACTGCCGCTTTTTTTTCCCCCCATTTTTTTGGTCTTCTTCAGAATTCCTGGTTGGTGGCTGGCTGGCTGACTGAGGTTGAAAGTTTTTTGATCTTTGAGTTAGAGGTGAGTGTTTGTTTTTTAGCTGATTTTTTTTTTTGTTTTTTAATTGGAGTGAAGTTAATGATTTTGACGCATGAATTTCTGAATGGTATGAAATGGTGAACATTTAGAAAAACCCAGGAAGTTATTATATTTTATCACAAGCCTAACAAGAAAAAAAAATTTGTTGAGAATGAACAGGTGATCCGAGTCAGTGAAGGTGGGAAGAAAAAAAATGTGTCTCTTTGGCTGCTTTTTTGTTTTATTTTATTGAAACCAGCAATTGTATTTGTTTGTTGACCTAACATGGTTTAGAATATTCAAACAATCGACTAATTTTCTTTTTTTTTTTTTTTTTAATTTTTTTCTTTTGGTTTTAGAGATGGTGGAGAATAAGTACACTGTTTGAGGGTTTCAGGATTTGACTTGAGAGACTTACAGAAGAGAAATGGGCATCAACTTAATCTTTTCAGCAATTTTAGTTTATGGTTTGCTGTATTCACTAGCCACAGCTGAACCCGTTGAGGACAAAAGGGCTTTGCTCGATTTCATCGGTAGCATTTCCCACTCACGAAATCTGAATTGGGATCAGAGAACTTCTGCTTGTAATATCTGGACTGGAGTTACTTGCAATCATGATAAATCAAGAGTTATAGCAGTTCGATTGCCCGGTATTAGATTCAGAACCAGTATTCCAACCAACACTCTTAGTCGTTTATCGGCACTTCAGATCTTGAGTTTGAGATCTAATGGTATTAGTGGTCCTTTTCCTTCTGATCTTTTGAACCTTCGGAATTTGACTGGTCTTTATCTCCAGTTCAATAATTTTCAGGGTCCATTGCCATTGGATTTTTCGGTTTGGGAAAATCTTTCAGTGTTGGACTTGTCGAATAATCGTTTTAATGGGAGTATCCCATCTTCAATCTCGAATTTGACTCATTTGACAGCTTTGGACTTGGCTAATAACTCACTTTCTGGTGATATACCTGATCTCAACATCCCTAGTCTTCAAATGTTAGATTTGACCAACAATAATCTTACTGGATTTGTGCCTCAATCTCTTTCTAGATTTCCTAGTTCAGCTTTTTCAGGTAATAATATTACACTGCAAAACTTGTTGTCTCCGGTTTCTTCTCCCACAACCACCGTACGAAAAAGGCATTCCTCAAAAGTTAGTGAACCCGCCATTCTGGGAATTGTTATCGGTAGTTGTACAGTGGCATTCGTTTCAATTGCGTTGTTACTGATTGTTATGAACAGAAAGAAAAAGGATGGTGCAATCACTGCCACATCACAGAAGAAAGAAAAATCTACGAAAAGGAGTGTTTCCGAGCACCGGGATGTGAATGGCAGGATAACGTTTTTCGAGGGATGTAATCTTGTATTTGATCTTGAAGATTTGTTGAGGGCTTCTGCTGAGGTGCTTGGGAAGGGTACTTTCGGAACTACATATAAGGCAGCACTAGAGGATGCAACGACGGTTGCAGTAAAGAGATTGAGAGAAGTTATTGTGGGGAAAAAGGACTTTGAGCAGCAGATGGAGGTTGTTGGAAATATCAGGCATGAGAATGTGGCTCCATTAAGGGCTTATTACTATTCCAAGGATGAAAAGCTTATGGTGTATGATTATTACAACCAGGGAAGTGTTTCGGCTTTGCTCCATGGTATGGTAAAATTTAAATTTCATTACGCTTTCTCAGTAGTGTTGCATAATTTTATTGTAAAAATGAAGCTTCTATACTTTATGGCCTAAGTTAATTTTATGTGCCCCAATTCTAGGCTAGTGTGCCAAAACGGATTTCACCTGTTCAGACTAAAGGTAGATTCATGAGTAGAAGTGTAAATCTCGATCACTGGTGAATTTTTGTGGTCTATTTGATATAGTGTTCTATTTTGCTTGCCTCTTTCCATAGAACCAAGGTTATCTTTTTATGCTAGTGCTACTCCTGATGATTGTCTTTTCTTGTATATGCACCTATTTAGAGTGTTAATCAAATGTCTATATACATCTATATTTTGTGGCACCACCTGTTTCAGCCTGCTCTCATGCTCGACTACATTTGATATACATATTTGTGAGATGTTCAATATGCTGGCAAAATATGCTGTTTTTTTAAAAGAAAAAAACCTATTTCCATTTTATTATTCCTTTTTTTCATTAAGATAGTGGCCATAAAATCCGACGCGATCACAGTTTTTGCAGCAAAAAGAGGTGAGAACCCGACTCCTTTAGACTGGGAAACACGAGTAAAGATTGCAATCGGTGCAGCAAGGGGCATTGCTCATATCCATTCACAAATCGGGGAAGCTCGTTCATGGAAATATAAAAGCTTCAAATATTTTCCTCAACTCCCAACAATACGGCTGCCTGTCTGATCTCGGCTTAGCGACATTGATGAGTCCTATTTCACCACCCGCAGTCCGTACTCGCAGGCTATCGTGCCCAGAAGTGACAGACACCAGAAAGGTCTCACAAGGCGTCCGATGTTTACAGCTTCGGAGTTTTTCTGCTTGAACTTCTCACTGGTAAGTCCCCTGTCCACTCTTTGGGTGGCGAAGAGGTCATCCATTTGGTAAGATGGGTTCAGTCCGTGGTTCGTGAGGAATGGACGGGTGAAGTGTTTGATGTAGAGCTTTTAAGGTACCCTAATATAGAGGAAGAAATGGTGGCAATGCTGCAAATAGGGTTGAGCTGTGTGGCAAGAATGCCCGAGCAAAGGCCGAAAATCGGAGATGTGGTGAAAATGGTGGAGGATATTAGAAGTGTTAATACAAGCAATAGCCCATTTGGTGGAACTGGATCACCAGGTTCAACTCCAACTCTAACTCCAAATGTGGGTGAGATTGGATCCTCCATGGGTCCAAATTAGATTCTTGGTTATAAAATGTTAGTTCAAAGTGTTGTAGTTTTTTCTTTTTATTATTTTTTGCAGTTGTTAGAAAGCTACTTGTCCACAATGTTCGATTTAGGTTTTGTATTCTTGATTTTCTTTGACAAGTTGAACTGCATGGACCATGGTTCATGCAAAGTCAAAAAGTTAGGTTTGTTTACTTAACTGAAATTGATTGTTGATTATGGTTTTGTGGCTGGATCTCAATGTCCACTTATTAAGGATTGAATATCAATATTATAATGACTCAAAAAAAAAATATCAATATTATAAACAATCTTTTTCAGATTTCAAATGATTAGGTATTTTGGTATTGGTTCCCTTCACCTAATTTGAAGTTTATCTGTGCTGCACAAGACATGGGGACTGAAGCAAACATGGTCCAAGTATTGTGGGCTTTATAACTCGTTCAAATTGCCAGCCCTTCAACAATGGGCCGGCGTAGATAATTTTATAGTCCATTTCTGTTTTCTTTTTTAATTAGTTTATTATCTAGGATTATTATAAAAGGATGAATTATATATCCATTGTGTTTTGGAGTCTGGAGGAGGTGAAATGAGATATGCCTCAACATTCTGGTCCTTAGTTGCAACACAGCCAACACTCAAGAAACCTCCTTCAACTTGTTTAAGCTAAGACGTATTCGAAATTACCATTTTCAATTTTCTTGTAAACTAGATGAAGAAATGTTGTTGATCACATCACCCGATGATCTTTTCAAGTTGAGCTATGCTCTGGGGGTATGGGTATTATCTAGGATTATTAGCAAACAACCAAATCTGCATTTTATGTCAGGTGTCTGATTTCTTCGTAATAAATAAATCTTCCCACTTCATACACTTGAGCATAAGTTGACCATATATATTGGAAACTAAATATGTTAACATCCTCTAGTTTGGTTGCTTGCTATAGTTTCCTTCACATTACTTTTCTGTGGTGTGCCCCTACAAGAAACTATTTTTTATCTAAAAACAGAATTTGATGTTTCAATACATCATGCTATATATGTGTACAATATGACATCAGGAAGAATGAAAGGAGCTCTCAAAACGAACACAACCTCAAATTTTCCATTCTTTTATCGCGGTGACTTTGTTCTTGCTGCTATAAAGTCATACAAACATCTTTAATAAAAATGCAGCTGACAATTGAGTTCAGTTGATTTCTTCATTATTTTTGCTCTTTTATCTCGTGCATCAGGATTGACCTTAATATACATAAAGACTTTCTGAATCAACTTGCTATAATGGGGCTTAATTTTATGTCTATTAATATTGTAATGTTTTGATGATGCCTGAAGAGTACAAAGAAACGTTCGCATTTAAAACTTCGGAGCTGGAATTTTTCGGCTGTCCTGGAAAAGCAAATGCCCGTTTTCTTTCTTTCTTTCTTCTTCTTATTGTTAGTATTTTTAAGGATTTAGGTGAAAACAGAACAGAGATGTCTGCAATCTACGATAACTGGGAGAGGCTGGTGGCCGCTGCTTTGAAGAAAGAGCAGCTATGGCAACTTAGTCATGCTGCGTCGATGGATACCAGCATCGGGTCGTTGGGTTACACTTCTAGTTTCAGTTCGAGTTTACCAAATGGTGACTTTTCGTACTTACAAAAACTGCCGGAGAATGAAGAATATGAGGAACCTGTTTTCAAAAATAAGTTTCTCAAGTTTAATAATAGTACTGCTTTCGATTATGAAGGAAGGGGAATACAAAAACTGCATATTGAAACGCTTGGAAAGGAGAAATTTGCGGTTCCGTATAGGTCGGTGATGTATAATGGAATTACGACCGTGGTGAAGAGATTGAGGGGAGCAGAAAGAGACGTTGAAGAAAACATGGAGGTTTCTAGGCTAGAGTCTTATTTTTCTTACAAAGATGAAATGCTTATATTCTACGAGTACCAAAGCCAGGAGGGTGTGTCCACCATGCTGCATGGTATTGCTCAAATCTCTTATTTCCTGTTAGAACAAGTCTTATGTGAGACCGTCTCATAGATTTAAGTACATGAGACGGATCCAACCCTTTTACAAATAAAAGCAAGTTAGATCTAAATTTACATGGGTCAACTAATATGGGTCAGTTTAGGATCCGTCTCACGGATTTGGACCCATGAGACTGTCTCATATGAGTTTTTGCCTTCCTGTTACTGTTGTTAATTTGATTTTTCTATTGTTAAACTCTTGAATGATGTAATATTTTGTGTCCCTTAACAGGGAAGAAACCTGGAATGTATGAGTTAGACTGGGAACCCCGTGTAAGAATTGCAATTGCTGTCGCAAAGGCTATCGCCAATACTCACTCACAATGTAATGATAAACTCGCCCATGGAGATACAAATGCTTTTCCGAACTCAAAATATAACGACGTTTTCTCTGATCTTGGCTTGGAAAACATGGCCAGGGCATCAATTGTGATACCAACGGCAGGATACTGCGCTCCTGAAATCAACTATGATCTCCAACCGTCGGTTGGCCAGGCATCTGATATCTACAGCTTCGGAGTTTTGCTGATAGAACTTCTTACAGGTGCGTTCCCCAGGAACGGCAGTGTCATTAGTCGAATGCCGCTGGTTAGATGGATTATTCACAAGTTTGTTGAAGTTGGGACACTTATAGTGTTTGAACTTGTTCCTGTGAGGAATCCTGGTGCACTGGTAGAAATGTGGAAGATGTTGCTATTGGCAATGTGGTGTGTGGAAGAAAATCCAAAGCAGAGGCCTAAATTGGTTGATGTTGTAAAGAGGATGGATGACATAAAAATGTGTCCATTCTAGGAATGGAAAACTGAAACATAACATTAGGTGACATTACAATCATTGTTGTCTGATTCCAGAAATGCCTACTGGCTACTGCTAATATATATTTTCTTTGAATTTATATTATATACATTTATTTGATGTTTGAAAAATACCAAAACTGACTTTTAAAGTATAAGTTATTCGCTCTCTCTTATTTTTTCAATCATCAATCAAATCCAATCATAAGTTCACTAAAAAAGTACCATATCAATTATTGTCGTTACATTTTCATATAACAAATACATTATCATATTTTATTATTACTTTTCTTAGATATTCTTATACCATTCTCTCCAAACATATAAATGAATGGACGAAAGATTAACCCTAAAGTTTATAAAGATTTTCTAGGTGTTTTTTTTATGTAATTATTTCTAAAACTGACAATGAAAACAAAGACAAGGTGAATATTTTTTTCTCAGAAATTAATACAAGACTGAACCTCAAGATCAGTTTAGAAATAAGAAATTGGATGAACCATGGACCCCATCTGTGTCAAGAGTTTATTATACTCAAAAAAATGTTAAGAAAAAAAGGTTAATGTGACATTGGTCCACGTACGTTTATTAAAGAAACTTACATGAAGCTTCCTTTAGTTTTACAAATAGTTTCTTTGGTGAATGAATCTTGTAGTTATCAAATGTGATGTCGGTCCTTCAACTTCGATTTTTTAATAATTAATATAAGTTTTGTATATAAAATTATTAAATTTTAAAATTTGGCCTCCTCTAAAAATATAAAAATACCTCTATCTAATAGATATAAGTTGATTTTATAATATCAATCATGTAATTTATTATGGCCAGAAAGAACTATCTCAACTCATCGCCGTCTCATCATATTTTCCATGCAAGTGGAAAAACCTATGATGATGGTTTTGAAATTTCATCTCATTACTCCTTTATTATGAAGGTTGCGTCGAGAATGACATCCAGGCGTGAAAAACTTTGTTATTTTGCTTTGTGTGAAATTGTGGTGTTAGTTAATTTAGACAATTAATTGACACTATAACTTCACACCACCGATTCCACATAGTGGGATAAGGTGCAATTGTTGATGATAATGATCTAATAGATATAAGTTGGCTATATATAGAAAACTAAATATGTTAATTAACATCCTTTGGTTTGTTTGGTTGCTATATTTTACTTCACATTAATTTTCTGTTGTGTGCCCCTACAATAAACACTTTTGTTTGTCATAGTGTACGATAACTAACTCAGAGTTGTAATATTTAAATGTCTATAACACAATCCGGATGGACTACAAAATGAGGAGTTTTCCTCGAACCATCAACTAATGATTTATTTCAATTTGTCTACTTTGATGCTTAGGTACTGATTTTATCAAAACATAACATTTCATTAGGATTGGAAAATGATCCAAGCTTACTCGATCACCGATTCGAGATCGATTGTTAAAAACTCGTTTGAACTCGATTCGTTAAGATAATGAACCAAACTTTAACACATTTTTTCGTTTGATAAAATGTAAAAATTGGCTAATTCATTTCGATTAGAAAAAAAAAAATAAAATATGTTTAAAACTATCAAACTACTCACTCGTTTGAACTCGATTCGTTAAGATAATGAACCAAACTTTAACACATTTTTCTGTTTGATAAAATGTAAAAATTGGCTAGAATTCGACTCGATCAGTAAAAAAAGAATAAAATATGTTTAAAACTATCAAACTACTCAAACTTGATTCGTGTTTAACTCGAGTAAAGTTTGTTTGAGCTCGATTCGATTAATAGTCAAACCAAGCTCAAATACAATTTTTTGAAACCCAATTAAAATTCAAAATAGTTATATCTTCTGCTTGACTAGACTCGTTTACACATTTACATTTCATCGGCATGATATTTCAGTAAATCATGCTACGTGTACAATATGACATCCGGTAGAATGAAAGGAGCTCTCAGAATGAACCGAGCTCGATATTTCCTTTCTTGTTTCGCTGTGATTTTGTTCTTGATGTTATATAGTCATGAAAACATCTTGAAAAGTATGCAGCTGATGGCTGACTGATGTTGACCTGTTCAACATTTTTTCTCTTTTATCTCGTGCATCAAAATTGACCTTAATATAAATAACGACTTTCTAATCAACTAGAAAAAAAATTGCAATATTGGTCCCATAGATTTTAGTCTCACAATTTGCATTTTTGGTTCCATAAGATAGGAGTAGTTGCAATTTCAGTCCCAAATAGTTTTGCAACAAAACTATTTTAGTGGGCCTATTTTGAATAAATGGGATTAAAATTGCAATCACTAAAATCTCGTGCGACGAATATTGCAATTTTCTCGATCAACTAGCTATAATGGGGTTTAATTTTATGTCATTAATATTGTCGTTTTTATGCATATATCTTGACAGGGGCATGATGCCTGAAGATTACAAAGAAACGTGCACATTTAAAACTTCGGACCTGGATATTTATTTTTCAACTGTCCTGGAAATTTCATCATCATAACACGTTGGATTTGCAACAGGGGAAAAGCAAATACCCGTTTTCTTTCTTTCTTTCTTTCTTATTCTTATAGTTAGTTTTTTTTAAGGATTTAAGGTGAAAACAGAGATGTCTGCAATCTACGATAACTGGGAGAGGCTGGTGGCAGCTGTTTTGAAGAAAGAGCAGATACGGGAACTTGGTCGTGCTGAGTCGATAGCTACGGTGGCTACGAGCATTGGGTCATTGGCTACCAGTTTTAGTTTCGGTTCGAGTTTACCGACAGGTGATTTGTCTGTTTCTCCAGCTTATTACTCCAGGGATGTACAGAAATTGCACAAGAATGAGGAACCAGTTTCCAAAAATCATTTTCTGCAGTTTCAGTTTAATAGTCTTGCTTTTGGTTATGAAGAAAGCGGAACAGACCGACGACTTATTGAAACACTTATTGGAAAGGAGAAATTTGTGATTCCGTATACGTCGGTAATGTATAATGGGATTACGACTGTGGTGAAGAGATTGAGGGAGCAGAAAAAAAATGTGGCTACTCACAATGAGTCTTATTTTTCTTACAAAGATGAAATGCTCATATTCTACGAGTATCAAATTAGCCAGGAAAGTGTGTCGACCATGCTGCATGGTATGCTCGAAAAACTCTTATTTCTTGTTATTGTTGTTGATTTGATTTTTCTATTGAAGATATCACAATATTTTTCAGATATGATGAATGTAACTGGACTAGAATGTTAATTGGTAAAGAAATTAAATGACCATGTTAGCTTTGCGGCATCAGTGCTGTGAATTGTGATGGCCCAACCTGCCGATGTCCACGTGGATTTATAGAGTCCACTTGTTTGTTCTAAGAGACCATAATCCTTTTGTTTCCCAATTTTTCAAAATTTTATGGAAGAAAGATAAAAAAAAACTTTTTCTTCTGATCAAAATTTCAGTTCTTGACTAAATTAACTAATTGGTCCATCCAGATTCTATGCAAAGTTGATGATTTGGTAGTTAAACAATCAAGACTCTTGAATGATGTAATGTTTTGTGTCCCTTCACAGGAAAGAAACCCGAAATGTATCAGTTGTTAGACTGGGAATCCCGTGTAAGAATTGCAATTGTTGTCGCAAAGGCTATAGCCAATACACATGAAGATATTAATGCCACGGACAAAATTTTTCCGAACTCACAAGATAACGACGTTTTCTCTGATCTTGGCTTGGAAAACATGGCCAGGACATCAATTGTCATATCAACGGCAGGATATTGCGCTCCTGAAATCAGCCATGATGGCCAACCGTCGGTTGGTCAGGCATCTGATATCTACAGCTTCGGAGTTTTGCTGATAGAACTTACAGGAGCGTTCCCCAGGAACGGTAGTGTCGTTAGCCGAATGCGGTTGGTTAGATGGGTTATTCAGAAGTTTGTTGAAGTTGGGACACTTATAGTGTTTGAATTTGTTCCTGTGAGGAATCCTAGTGCGCTTGTAGAAATGTGGAAGATGTTGCTATTGGCAATGCGGTGTGTGGAAGAAAATCCAAAGCAGAGGCCTAAATTGGCTGATGTTGTGAAGATGACGGATGACATAAAAATGCGTCCATCTTAGGAATTGAAAACTGAAAAATAACATTAGGTGACATAACAATCATTGTTGTCTGATGCCAGAAATGCCTACTGCTAGTATATATTTTCTTTGAATTTATAGTGTATACATTTATTTGATGTTAGAAAAATACCAAAATTGACTTTTTAAAGTACAAGTTATTCGCATCCAATTCATGGAAAAATTGAAACAAAAATAAATTGGGGCTCGGGTTTTTGATAAATACTCCTTTAACTTGTCTCCAAATAGAAGCAAGAGTATTTTTCATGGATTGAAAATTAACATGACGATTCGCTAGAAATCGTCCAACCAGGCACCATCGTAGGTCTAGTGTCTGTAGTTCGACTTCACTCTCATCAACTACTAGACCCCCCTCTTCCGCCTCCTCCTCCTCCTCCAACTGCAGGTTGCCACATAGTTCCTCAATGGTGTGTGTGTGTTTGTTCAGACATCGAACCAAAAGAAAGGATACGAAGAAAAGACAATTAACTGAGAACTTTAGATGATTGTAAAATGATTGCAGAAATAAGAATCCCTCTTATCAACCGATAAAACAGAAGTACAGAACCTTGTCACCGGACAAGACAAAAAGAGAACTAGCCTTTCTGCCTCTTTAATAAAAAGTAGTTCACATTCAATTAAGACACATACATGCATAAATGACTAGTTGCAGTCATGCTAGAGAGTACTTATTACGTGGCCCTGCTTATGTCTTCCCATCCGTTGACGAAGACTTGATAGTCAAGTGACTTTTGGATTGTTGTGAATTTATTATTTTTTTTACGGGGAATACATAGCAGTGCGGATCCGCATTTTCAAAACGGCGTGACACTAGATATTAAAAATATGCCCTCGAACTCGAACTCTGCATATTTTTTTACTTTGCCCATTAATTTTGAATTATTCTACTTTACTCGAATTTTGCAAATTATCGACTTAAATCTATAATTTTCAAATTTACATGTCATGGATAATATGTGGTTATTCATCTTGAACTATTATTTTGATCAATTTTTCTCAAAACTGTTCACCTTTAGTCATTATATAAATAGTATTAAATAATAGTATATCACAAATAAAATAACCATCAGAGAGATAAGGGTAAATTTGAAAATTATAAGCTAAGTCAACAATTGCAAAGTTCGATGGGTAAAATAGAATAATTCAAAGTTAAGTACAAAGAGAAAAATTCGCATAGTTTTGGGGGCAAATTAAAATTATCTCTATAAAAATGCACATAAATATTGTTTAATATTAGCCGTACAACAAAATATTGATTAAATTTTTGCCACCGATTGTATAACAATACATGAAAAGTTAATATACATATTGATTTGTGACCCACGAGGTCACCAGTCAAAGCGACCCACGAGGTCGCCTAAGTCAAAAGTCAGCGACCCACGAGGCCAGCCTTCAAGTCAAAGTGACCCACGAGGTCACTTCAAGTCAAAGCGACCCACGACCACCTCCTATTAAAAGCGACCCACGAGACAGCCTCCTATTAAAAGCGACCCACGAGGGGCCTTCAAGTCAAAGCGACCCACGAGGCCAGCCAAGTCAAAGCGACCCACGAGGCCTTTCAAGTCAAAGCGACCACGAGGCCAACTTCAAGTCAAAGCGACCACGAGGCCGCCTTCAAGTCAAAGCGACCCACGCAGGCCGCCTTCAGTAAAATCGACCGCGAGGTCGATCTCAACTAAAAGAACCCACGAGGTCAGTAAGTAAGAGTGACCCACGAGGTCAAGTAGTGCGACGGCCGCGAGGTCGTCCTTCAAGTGCAAGAGTGACCCACGAGGTCATAAAAACGACCATGGGTGATTTAATAGGTGGCGATACGCGAGGTCGCCTACAAATAAAAACGATCTCAAACCGATCACGTCAATTAAGAAGTGACCCACGAGGTTAGCTCCAAGCAAGATCCATGTAATCGACAAGTAAATATGGTTGTAATAACTAAAAATAGGGAAAACTTTAAAACAACAAAGTGATAAAGCGAAATCGGAGACTAGCTCATTTACAAAACAACTTAGACAAAAAAAGTTAGGTATTCACGATGTGCTTCACATGGAGCATTGAGCTAATTTACAAAATAAGGAAGTAAAAACTAAGGTTATTCTTCCTCATCATCATTATTAATTTAGTGATAGGCGGTGGAGCTTGTTGAAAGCAAAGAATGTGCGAATGCATAAGATTGGTCCACTCATCCGCTTCCTCGCCCCTCTTCCACATCGCACAACATCAAGTCCTTCCTCCTCCTTACCTTCGCCTCATCGCCTTTATCCAGATCATGCACGGGAAGGCGATCAAGTTTATCTTGATCAAAGTCCTCCTCGAAAGCATTCTCCCGTAGGCTTGGTCCCTCAGATCGCTCGAAACCTGAAAGAGATAGAAAGAAAGACGACGTGCCACTAAGGTTTCGAGGAATGGGAAGTTAGAAAGACTTCACGCCTCTTCATGAGCCTTTTGAAGAGCGGAGGTATACTGCAATGAAGTTCGTATATTCCTGATAAATTCTTCATGCGACCGCATCGTAGGTCTCTTTAAGCTCGGATTCGTGATTTTCTTTCGCTCCTTCGTCGCGAGCCGCATTAACCTCTTGTTCCAGTTCTCGGCCTCGGATCACGAGCCAAAGATTCTCCCGAGATAATTTTTCCTTGGCAACCTCGGCCCATGAAGAGTTTTGAAAGCCTCTCCACTTCGTTTTCCCGCGATCGAGGATCGCTTCCAATTAGCAAAGACGAAGGAAAGGTGGTGTAGAGGGCATTATTCGTAAATGAATTAAAAGCGGTTAGAAAGAGAAAGAGAAAAATTAAAACATGTATTAAACGAGATAATGACTTTTACCAAAAAAAGTATTGTGGGCTATGTATTCTTCCAAAGGAGTAAACTCAAAAGGTATCAAAGCAAATTGATCAGACCGAGGAGAGTATGTTTGTATAGCTCGAAAGAGTCCTCGCCAAAGATGAGTATCGGTGGAGCTTCGCCTAGTTAATTAGCCAATCGGGGGGACGGGCAATGCGAGGCGTTGAAAGTGGAGGACATTGAGGAGAGACCTTTGCGCTTTCCATCTCACGCATCTCGGCGAGAAATCTCCACATAACTTGAGCCATTTAAGTTGAGCTTCCATCTCGTGGTTGCCGCAAAGTCTCCTCGTCGATTTGAGTTTCAGTCGCTTGCCGTACATGCCTAAAGACGACTCGAGGCGAAGCCTCTACTAGATGGCTCTTCGCGATCTTTACCCGGAATCCCGATCATTGCGAGACTTGTGGGGCTTCCGAGTTTTTTCTTTGTGGGATTTTCCTTTCGAGGCGAAGCCTTCTCAACATTTTCACCCCCTGAAGAAGTAGGCGTTGAGGAGTTGCGAGCCGGGCAAGTGCGGCGAAATCGAAAAAGATCAAGATCATCCAAAGACCTCGGCCAAGTTAATGAGGTGAGGCCCAAGAGGTCGGAGGAACACCGCCTAAACCCGAGACAACATGGGTGGTGGTGTGTTTTGAGCAATTAGAGGTCGTTTTTCGGGAGAGTAAAGCGTTTTCTGCTCTTTCAATTGCTTGGCTATTAATGAGCATTGTGTGATGACATCTCTCGAAAAATAGAAAAATTGTTTAGAATAATGTGAGTAAACTATACGAGCAAGCAATTAAGTAAAAGAGTTGAAGATTACCCAAACTTAAAGAAGTCGGCTTCGGGCTAAGGGCTAAGGTCCGCGAGGAAAGTTAACCTCTTCGGTTAGAAGCTTCTCCGACAGATACCAGCCGTGCATAAGACATCCTCGGGATTTAAGTCATCCTCCCAGCCGACCGGCGAGGTCACGAGGTGAGGACGGTAATTTTCCACCGAAAGGAACCTCCCAGGGGTTTCTACGGGGCTCTAACGTAGAGAATTTCTCTTTCCAAGGCCAAACAGAGTAGGGGAGGTGATGAAGAAGCTTACGCAGTTTGGCCGAGGAGAGGTAGAAAAAGCCTTTCTCACTTGTGGTTGGAGAGGAGTTAATGGAATAGTGGCCCAAAAATGGGGAAACGAGGTCGACACCTCAAAATGTTTCATTAATATTGCAAAACTTAAAATATGACGATAAACGTTCGAACTAGTCGGGACACACTCCTGCAGACCCTTTAAGATATTTACAATAGGGCGAGCTAAAGGAAAACGTAAGCCCCGCCTCAAGTAGGCAAATGGAACAACATACAACGGGGAGGAGGTGGTTTATCTATACGGTCATTCCTACCGGGATAATTATTTGAAAATTTGATGGAATAAAAATCGGTTTCTAATCTCGCTATTTGGTTCCTATTTACAATAGAACGAAGCAAGCCCAAGGAGTCGGTAGGTCCAAGTCGAGACAGGATTCCCAGGGGAGGCACGGATCTAATTGGGCAAAGATCCAGAATACGAGCCCCATTTAGAGGACCGATGTCGAACCAGACTCCGAGGTGGAGCCCGAACTCGAACTCGAACCGCTCGAGTCCGAGTCATGAGAACCAACGCACCTGGTCGGAAGGCATAACAAGAAGAAGAAAAAGAAAAATAAATGAAATAAGGAAAAATATTAATAAGCGAAGTGAAACTAAGGGCTACTCGAGGTGGGATCTCGACTACGTGAAGAAACCCGGACGAGGGCCGGAGCTCGCCGCGAATCGGAAATATTTTTCACCGCGATGAATGAAGAGTAAAAATGTGAACTCCAAGACTTCGTATATATATATAGCGGAATGGGCGGGAAAATCGAGCGGTTGGGATGAAAGAAACTTTTCAAATTCAACGGATCAGATTCAAAGTTACCATAGTAATTAATTACTAAAGAATCGGGAGTAATGATATGTGCCTATCTAAAATGACTCTTCTACCCTCGCCTATTCGGGGAATGACCGAGGGGTTCAGGATCCACGTTTACGTGGGGTCGGGGTGCGACACGAACCGAGGTCATGGATCGGTCGCCTACCCAATCCAGCATAGAATGAGTTCGAGGCTAACCGACACATTATGAAAGAAGCGAGGTCACGAACCGAGGTCACGGGACCCGGTCCTACCCGATCCACCTTAATAGAATGAGTTCGAGCCACCGATAAACCACGTAGCGAAGCGAGGTCACGACCGATCCGGTGGTCGTGCGCGGGTCGCCTGGCGACCCGACCCGAACACGACGATGGACGGGTCAGCCAGGTGGACCAATATGAGGCCGACACGTGGGGTGAGGTTATGCGGATCCGTACACCTCGACGGATCCGCACGAACATGTACGACCAAGAGAAAAGTCACGCTATAAATATGCCACTGTTCCATTGCTACTGTGTATGACATTTATCGCTATTCACCTCGCTTTACATTCACTAGCGACCTAACACATGTATCGATTTAAGATCGGAGGGTCTTAGTGGGAACCCTCCCGCAAATTTAACGTTTATCCGTCTTACAGACCCGAACCAAAAGTACATAGGCTCGAGACGACCCGACCGAAAGACATCCGACGGCGCCACGCCCAAATCCGTTTAAAGATATGTGCCTTTCTAAAATGACTCTTCTACCCCGCCTATTCGGGAATGACCGAGGGGTCCAGATCCACGGTTTTACATGGGGGGGTGCGACCCAAACCGAGGTCATGGATCGGGTCGCCTATCCGATCCAGGCTAATAGAATGAGTTCGAGGCTAACCGACACATTATGAAAGAAGCAAGGTCACGAACCGAGGTCATGGACCGGGTCGCTACCCGATCCAGCCTAATAGAATGAGTTCGAGCGCCACCGATACACTACGTAGAAGCGAGGTCACGACCGATCCGAGGTGGTCGTGCGGGTCGCCCAAGCGATCCGACCCGAATACGATGGACGGGTCTAGCCAGGTGGACCAATATGAGGCCGACACGCTGGGGTGAGGTTGTGCGAATCGATTTAATCCGTACACCGTGACGGATCCGCACGAACACGCACGGCCGTGGAGAAATGGGGCCGCTTATAAATACGCCATTGTTCCATTGCTACAGTATGACATTTATTGCTATTCACATCGCTTACATTCACTAAGCGACCTAACACCAGATCGACTTAAGCATCGAGGGTCTTACTGGAACCCTCCCGCCAGCCTTAACGTTTATCCTGTCTTACAGACCCGAACAAAACTACCAGGCTCGAGACGACCCGACCCGGAAGTATATCCGATTTGCGCCACGCCCAACTCGATTTGGCGCCGTCTGTGGGAAACTATTATTCTTAGATCAAAAGTGAATATGGATTTGCAGACCCCGGTGAAAGCAAAAGGATACCACTTTGGGACTAAACATGGATGAGACACCAATAAGAAATGGCGAAACAACACTCGAGGAGATCCCCTTCGTTGTTAATTCAAGAGCAACATCAAAGGGAAGCGGAGGATCCCATGATCAATATGCGAACCAAATGACTTTGAGAAAATGTTGGAAAGAATGCTAAACGATAGGAAAGAAAAGCGCAAGTGCTCCCATGGTTTTTCCGGCGGGGTACCTAAGACAAAGGAACCAACAATGTTGGCAAAGATATAAAGAAAGCAAGGAGACGCGGAGGAGGTGGCTAGTCACCAAGCGCCCGAGCGAGGCGCCCGAGGCGAGACTAAAGCGAGCTCCCTCAGTGGTGGCCGATATAAATGAACTCAATGAGCAGATTGAGCAAGCTACTCGGAAGCTAGACCATTTGAAGAGAAGAGGGCGATCATACGCATTGCAAAAAAGAGGTCCCCTTCTCCCCGTAAATTTTAGCGTAAGTCGTTACTATGAGTTTCAAGCTCCCAGATCTTCCTAAATACGATGGGAATAAGGACCTCAGAACACTTAACACTTTTGATCACGTAATGCAGCTTTACGGACAATGGATGCTATGAATGCTAGGATATTTATCACCACATTAAAGGAAAAGCGCAAGAATGGTTCAGGGCTACCCACGGGAACAAAGGGTATCCTATGAGCAATTGGCAAGAAAGTTCTTATATCGGTTCGCTAGTCGAAGCGAGCTCGAAGCGTCGGCCGACCCACCTCTTTACCATCGATGTTTAAAAAAGGTGAACCACTTCGAGACTTCATTAATCAGTTTAATGACGAGGCGCCGAGGTGCAAGATATGAGGATCGATATGATGACAAATATATTAGTGCATGGATTGAAAAAGGGGCACTAGCCAACCTTAGCTCGTAACCCCCAAATGATAAGGAGGAATTGATAGGGATGACCCAACAATATATCCAGGAAGAGGAGATGAATGAATCAAGGATCATGAATGGTCAAGAGTGGGTCGGGAGGTGCACATAAGAAAAGATCCGAGAGAGAGACCTCATTTTAAGTCCGAAAGAGACCATGAGCGAGGTCGAGATCGGATCGATCGCGACCAATACGAGTTAGCAGATATACGCGCTAAATGTTCCCGAGTACATGCCTTGATGTCCATCGAGGGAAAAATATGTTAAAGTGGCCAAGAAAGATGAAGGCCATACCGCAGGGTAAAAAGAGATGAAAGAAAATATTGCCATTTTCATAAAGATCATGGCCATGATACGTAAGAATGCTTCCAATTAAAAGACGAAATAGAGCGACTCATCCAAACAGGGTACTTGAAAAATTTTAAAGAGTGAGCAAAACCGAGGATGAGGAGCGAGGCGAGAGGAAGAGTGGCGAGGTCGGGTTCGCCACGAGGCATAAGCGCGAGGAAGGTCTCAAGCTCGTTTCCTATAAAGGAAAGAGTAAATCAAAGACGCGAGCGATCCGGCGAGGCGAGACCGACAAGATGAAAATTTGCCAAGGATGGGGGTGATACATATGATCGCTGGAGGCCCGAGTGGAGGTGACTCGCAAAGCGCGGCGGAAGAGTATGCGGATCTTCGCGCATACTCCCAAGAGGGTTCGAATATTTTTAGTGTCGAGGAAGCAAACCCAATTACCTTTGATAATCGTGACCTTGTGGGAGTAGAAACAGTCAAATGATCCAATGGTGATAACAATGGATATCACGAACTTCGCAAAGACAAAAGACCTTGATAGATAATGGGAGCTCGGCGGATGTGATCTTTACGCAGTGTCTTGGGCGGAGACGGAATTAGACGTCACAACACCGCAACCGGTGGATACACCATTAACGGGTTCGGGAAGCGAAGTGATCCCGCTTAGGTACTATCGAGCCCGACCTCGCTAGAATGGCCCCATGCCAAAAAAAGATTATGGTTAAGTATTTAGTGGTTGACGCTCCGTTTGCATACAACGTCATTCCTCAGGTAGGCCAGGTTTAAATCGGTTCAAGCTATTGTTTCACATACCATTTGAAGATGAAATTCCCAACCGCAAGTGGGATTGGTGAGGTAAATGGAGATCGAAAAAGTGCGGCAAGTGGAGTGCTATAACTTGTCACCAAGAAAAAAAGAATGAGAGCGGGAGATTAGAACAATTAGGCAAATTGAGAGAGAGGGGGAGGCGAGGAATGAGCAAGAAGGAGAAGGAGAAGCATAAAAAGGCTCGAGTGAGGGAGTATAGAATCGAGCCTCGAACAAAGACAAGGTAGTCGAATCGATCCAAGCGACCTCGAGCAAGTCTCCACTGAGAATAGGCTCCCGGATGGATCCGAGCCTCGAGCTCCTAACTATCCAATTTTGAAGGAGAATGCGGATATTTTTGCATGGAAGGCCACGGATTTCAAAGGTATTAGCCCAGAGGTCGTAGTAGTGCGCATCGCTTAAATGTCGACCGGAGGTGAAGCCTATTAAGGAAGGAAGCGAAGTTTGGAGGAGAAAGGAATAGGATCATCGAAAGTGAGGTGAATAAATTGCTCGACGCGGGGGCACGCTGCCGAGATCCGATTCACCGAATGGTTATCTAATGTGGTGATTGTTCCCAAAACAAAATTGTGGAAGTGGAGGATGTGTACGACTTTATCGATTTAAATAAAACATGTCCAAAAGATCCATACTCCTTACCTCGTATTGATCTCGTAGTGGACTCCACGGGCAGGTGTGCTCTATTAAGTATGATGGACGCGATCAAGAGTTATCATCAAATTTTCATGGCGGAAGAGGATCAGACAAGACCTCATTTGTTTCTCGAAAATGGGGTGTATTGTTACGTGGTGATGCCGTTCGCCTTAAGAACGCGGGAGCAACTTATCAACGTCTAGTCAACCTCATGTTCAAAAACGAGATTGGGCGAACCATGGAGGTTTATGTAGATGATATGCTGGTCAAGAGCGAGAATCAGGGGGACCATCTGGAGCATTTGAAGCGAGCTTTCAACATCATGCGAAATTATGGAATGAAGTTGAATCCAACAAAGTGCACTTTTGGGGTGCGAGGTGGAAAATTTCGGGTTCATGGTTAATGAGAGGGGGATTGAAGCAAACCCAGAGAAAATTAAAGCTATCTTCGAGATGGCCTCCCAAGAACCGTGAACGAAGTGCAAAGAACTCACGGGGAAGCTAGCCTCGCTTAATAGGTTCATTTCGAGATCACCGATCGTAACCTACCTTTTTTGCTACTTTAAAAAATATGAAAAAAATTTCAATGGACGTAAGAATGTGAGAAGGCCTTTGATGAATTAAAATCATATTTAAGCTCACCACCATTATTATCAAAGCCTCAAAAAGTGGAAACCACTTTTCTTGTACTTGTCAAGCTTCTAAGCGAGCCGTGAGCTCGATTTAGTCGAGAGGAGGGGTGGCACGATAAGCCGGTTTATTATGTGAGTAAGATGTTGCAAAGGAGGAAGAGAGATATTTAGAACCGAAAAGTTGGCATTAGCCTTGTGGTAGAAAGAAGGAAGCTACGACCTTATTTTCAATCCCAACAAATAATCATCTTAACAAATCAACCTCGAGGCAAATTTTAGGAGACCGGAGTTGTCGGTCGCTTGGTTAAACGGGCGTGGAATTGGGAGAATTTGATATCAAGTATCAATGTAAATCGGCAATTAAAGCTCAAGTTCTAGCCGACTTCATTAGCGAGGCAATCATAGAAGAGTCGGCGCCCAAGGCGAGGTCGCGTGGCTTTTACATGTGGATGGTTCGCCAGTGGCTATTGGAGGTGGAGTGGAATTTTGTTACAAGGACTCAACTTGTTTGAAGTAGAAGTAGCTCTAAAGTTGGATTTCGAGGTTACAAATAATGAAGCAGTATGAAGCCCTAATTGCCGGAATGAAGCTAGACATAAATACGATGTAAAAGGCTCGTGGCATATACGACTCTCGATTAGTCGCGATGCAGATGGAAGGCTCTTTCAAGCCAAAGATAAGTCATGTCCACCTACTTGAGTAGGCTAAGAAGTTAGTAGAAAATTTTGAAGATTTTCGGTTGAAACAGATTCCGCAGAAGAAAATGAGAGAGCCGATGACAAAGACGTTTCGCTAGTGCCGCCTCAGGATCGATTTTATGGGCGTGATAGTGTTAGTAGCGAAGCACCAAGTGAACTCGTAAAGCGAACCTCTCGCCAATTCTCAAAAGAGACCTTAATTCTTCATATAGAATTCAAGTAAAGTGGATCGAGGAGATTAAAGAGTTTCTTAAAACGGGAGTTTTGCCAACGGATCCAAAGAGGCAAGGAGGATATGTGCTAGGGCACCCAGTTCCAAATAATAGGAGATGAAGTGTATAAGAGGTCATTTGGAGGACTCCTTTTGAAATGTTTGTTCCTCGAGAACGCGCAGTATGTGATGAGAGAGATTCATGAGGGGAACTGCGGAAATCATTCGGGAGGTCGCCGCTAGCTCAAAAATACTAAAGCAAGGATTCTTTTGGCCTCTTTGTGATGAAGCGACGCGGTTGAGTTCGCTAAGAAGTGTGTGACAAGTGTCGGCCCATGCTAACTTAACTCATTAAACAATAGCAGTTACTTTAGAAACAATTCCTATTGCATGCCCTTTCGACCACTGGGGATTGACATTCCGGGTCCTTTTCCCGTGGCGGCAGAAGAAATTCGTGATAAGTAGCAGATTGAATATTTTACGGTGTGGTCGAGTCGAAGCACTAGCTAAAATAGGTGAGCAAGAGGTCATGGATTTTTTATGGAAAAATATTTGTAGTAGGTTTGGGTTTCCAGATCTTAATTTCGAGATAATGGAACGCAGAGTTCCAAGGAAGAAAAATACGAGCATGGTGCAAGGAAGTGAAAATCCAAAGCAGAATTTCACGGCGCAGAGGTAATCCGCAAGCTAATGGACAAACCGAGGTGGCTAACAGGATAATTCCGCAACACTTAAAAGCGGGCTAGGTGCAGTGAAGACATATGGGTGGAGAACTCCCAGGGTCCTTTGGGCGTGATAGACTACCCCAAGAACTTCTACAGGGATAAAACCCCATTCGGTTTGATGTACGGATCGAGCAGAATCCCAGTGGAAATTGGGGAAACATCTCACAGATAGCTCATTACGACCCAACACAGAACGAAGAGGCTCTGAGGTTAGAGCTAAAAACAATCGAGGAAAAGAGGATAGGGCCTTGGTTCAAATTCAGCTAAAGGGGAAGAATGCGAGCAAAGATATGATAAAAGGGTTAACGAGAGAAATTTTCAAGTAGGAGACCTAGTTAAAAAAAAGTTGAAGTATCTAGCATGTGGGAAAACCGGAGGCTAATTGGGAAGGTCCTTTCAGGTGATTAAGATCCTCAAGAGAGAACATATCGTTTGGAAAGCATGGATGGAAAAGAGCTTCCTAGGCCATGGAACATCCACAATTTGCGCAAGTTTTATACTTAGGTGAACTACTTGTAATTATTAGCTTGTTTTGATTGAATATATATGAAATTATTGGGAGGAAATGGTCGTAGGTCGAACACGATGGATGGGTCTAGCCGGTGGACCAATATGAGGCCGACACGTGGGGTGAGGTTATGACGGATCCGCATTTAACACGCATTGCCAGGAGAAAAAGCCGCTATAAATACGCCACGTTCCATCACATATGATGACATTTATCGCTATTCACCTCGCTTACATTCACTAGCGACCTAACACCAGATCGACTAAGATCGGAGGTCTTAAATTAACCCTCCCCTAGCAAATTTAACGTTTATATGTCTTACAGACCAACCAAAATACCAGGATCGAGACGACCCGACCCGAAGTACATCTGATTTGCGCCACGCCCAAATCAGGGGTGCCAATAGCGCCGCCCTTCTGAAAATTCATACGATAAAATTTTGCAATTCTGAAGCAAAAACCCGTCGGAGATCGATGTCGACGATTTACGACAACTGGGAGAGGCTAGTGGCCGCCGTTCTACGCCGAGAGCAGCTATGGCAATTATGCCACCAACCTTCAATATCCTCCAGTCTTACATCATCATTTTCCTCAAATTTCAGTTTCAATTATCAATTTCCTCGAAACTCATCTTTCAATTTCGCCAATCAAAAACGTGAATTACCTAAGCACGGTCATTCGCTTCCGTTCCACGTTTTAGCTCGTATTAAGGTCAGTGTAAGCTTTTCTCAAAACCTTCATTTTATCGTATTTTCCGACGATTCCCTTTACGTTTGAGGCCGAGACATTGTTAAATTCTCCTTCCGACATTCTCGGGGAGGAAATTGAGACATTCGGTGGGTCGTATGTGGTGAGCCTGGGATATGATCTTACGGTTGTGGTGAGGAGATTGATGGTAGGTAAATTATCGCGCGAGATTTTGGAGCAACAGTTGAAAATGTTTGGGAGTATGGATCACGAGAATTTGGTTAACCAGAGGGGATACTATTTTTACGAGTATTATGGCAAAAGATGCAATAGCTCTAATGGATCATTTGGGATGGGAAAAAGCTCATGTCTTTGGTCATTCAATGGGTGAGTCTTTGATTTTGAATTTCTAGTTGTATTCGTTCTCCTGATATTGAACTTAAAATATGTCACTCTTGGACATTATTAGAGAGTACTATGTTTTTGCAATATTAATTAGTATATTTGAATACTTATCTCGGATTCAATCAAATGGTTTAAGCTTGTTTTGTTTTTTATATTACGACCCTTCCTACGAGATGCTTTTGCAAAACAGCATTTGGAAGCTTTTTATTAGCACTGTGATCCTTTTTCTTCTAGTCACGATGTTTGTCATGAACTTTTAATTCTGTGAGCTGGTGTTGCAGATATGTTATTGGTATATATGGATTATATGTGCAAGTATATATGACTAGCTCAAGTTCTTTCTGTAACAACAAGTTGATTTTGTTGTCTGATTACTTGATTGACATTTTCTTAACAATGCAGGTGCTATGATTGCTTGTAAGGTTGCTGCCATGGTACCTGAAAGAATTTTGTCATTGGCTTTGTTGAATGTAACTGGTGGAGGTTATGAATGCATACCGAAGGTATGAAATCTTGTGGGAGCCATACGGTTAAGCCTATGAAAATTATAATTTTTTTTAAATATTAAACCAATACATATAGAATGTACAAAAGCTACAAAACTATAGTGGAGATATATAAAGAGGGAGAAATGATAAGTTTTGGAAATATGGCTCTGTTATTTCTGTTCTGGATTCTGCAGAATAGTTTTGCTACATAAGCCTATGTGATTGTTCTCAAGTTCACATAATTGTATATTGGTTTTTATGACACATATAATCTTTATGGTGTGGCTTTTGTAAGTCATCATGTAGATAAAGGTTAAGTGCTGCAACTGTGGATGACACGCGACTGAAATGATTTTAGCAGCAGGAAAACTAGGTGTTTATTACTAAATAAGAAACTTAGAAAATACTGTGGCTTGGCATGGCACCAATGCTAAATTAATTTGCAAGTTTTTGGCTGTCTAGGAAACAACAACAACAACAAAAAACTAAGTCTTAATCCCACATATTATAACTTATGTGGGATTTTCATTGCTTTTTTCTCTGAATTTTAACTTATGTGGGTATTTTTGTAATATAAAATGGTGATTCTTACCTTAGAAATTCTCATATTATATTTCATATTCATTTCAGTTTGATCGTAAAACTTTGTCGATTGCAATGCGTTTTCTGAGGGCAAAAACTCCCGAGCAGAGAGCAGCTGTTGATTTAGATACCCATTATTCACAGGTAAAAAGGATTTCTCATATCATGAGACTAAGCCAGAAATTTTCTTATCTGCCTATATATTGAATTCAAAAGGTATATCTAATTGGAGATGTATGATAAATGACCGATTATGTTGTGTTCCCTTTACGCAGGAATATCTTGAAGAGTATGTTGGAGAAAAGACGAGAAGATCAATTTTATACCAAGTAAGGAACCACAAGCATTACAAATTCTGAGATGAAAAACTTGATTATGTACTTTTTATGCCTTGACATCGAATAGTTCACACGTCCTAGGGTGATGAAGTAAACTATCGGTGCCTGAAGTTTTCATCATTCATTCAATTTAGGGATAATAGAAAAACAACTATGAGGTTTGGGCTAATATCAAAAAAACCTAGAGATGTTTCAAAATTATAAAAAAAAAAAACACACTCAGGGTTGATTCCCTTCTAAATTTAAGGGGGTAATTGTATATTTTTCTAAGTTTCATGGGGTTTTTGAATTTTTTTTTCTTGTGAAGGGGGAAAATGTAAGAGAGATCAAGCTTTTGCAATTTTAAAAAATCTTTGTTTTTTTGTAATTAGCCCGAACCTCAGGTTTTGTTTTTTGTAATTATCCCTTCAATTTATCGTTCTCGTTTTTCGAGCATGTTCTATTATGATCCTGTGATGTATTTTGTTTTCTTAAAGCCATTCACTGTTCAAATTGAATGCGCAAACATATTTTCTAATTGTAGAGACTATATTCGGTGATCTTATTAACAAGTAAATGCTAACAAGTAATACTATGAGTTTATATATAACACACATCATATTGACTTAAATTCTGCAGGAATACGTAAAAGGAATATCAGCAACTGGTATGCAATCGAATTACGGATTTGACGGTCAGATTAATGCTTGTTGGACTCACAAAATGTCACGAACAGAGCTAGAGTCTATCCGTCTAGCTGGATTTCCTATATCAGTAATTCATGGCAGGTAGCCCTAGCATAGAAGAGCTGCTGAATTTTCCCATCGATCGTATGACCTATTTTTGATAAGATATTGATTAGAATTTTTGGTGTAGACATGACGTCATTGCTCAGTTGTGCCATGCTTAAACGACTTGCAGAGAAATTATATCCTTCTGCAAGAATGGTTGAACTTAATGGTGGACACCTAGTGAGCCATGAGAGAACTGAAGAGGTACACCTTTCTTTGTTCCATACTAATTGAAAAACAAATTTTGGAAAGTAGTTCCAAAATAACAAAAATAAAGTTGGAAATCTGATTTAATCTTAGGTTAATTACTAAAAGTAACCTCGGGTTTAGCGTTTAAAATTACAAAAAGTACCTTGAGGTTGATGCCGTCTAACATTTTACCCCAACTAACAATTGACCTTACGGAATTTGTTGACAACATAAAAAATTGACTTGAAAATCCAAAAATACCCATGTAGTACTGTACACAAATTTTCCACAAAATTACATAACATCAAAAACCCTCACGAATCTTACAACTACCCCTGTGGTTACGATGAAGAAACAATTCCACTCCTTTAGTTTTCCATAATTACAGAAAAGGTCCAAAAACTCTAGGATAATTTTGTATGTCCAATTCTCTTTTTTCCCTTCAATTCTTCTTTTTTTTTTTTTTGAATTTCGTCAGGGCGTTATCGACTTATACGCAAATTCCGTTGGTTTTACCAGTCCTCAAATCTCAAGGGTACTTTTTGTAATTAGCCCTTAATCTTATTGAAAACTATTTTCTTTCAGCAGAATGACCTGATCAGAAAGTTCTCATGTTATAATATATCGGGTTGATATTGATACGAGCATATTATAACTAGGACCAAAATTACTTCCAAATATGACGATGCTAACTCGGTATAATACTCCGATAAAATTTCAGGTCAATAAAGCTCTTCTTGAGTTGATCAAGGCATCAGAAAGTATGATAAAACTAAATGACTGGACAAATTTGTCCAATAAAAGCAGTGGTGAGTGCTACTTATACATAAACTGTTTCATCTTTTTGTATTATTGACTAAATAAAAGCAATCTGACATGGCTCTCAAAACAATCACTGAATGTAAAGACTTTTTTCAGGAAGTAAAGCAACTCGGATATCATTAGGGAGAGCAATCCGTTCGTCTTTCATTGTTGAGAATGTAGAGAAGCTACAAATTTTTCTAGTTTACTTTTTTGGCCTCTTTGCATTGGCATTTGAGTACTTACGAAGAGGCGTGAGGAGGCTTAAACCCGTCAGAGTAGGATCTGCTCTTACATAAGCTAAACATCGGTGGAGCTTTCTCTACTGGTAATCTACTTTTAGTGCTTCATTTCTGTTGTTAATTACAAAAATTACCCCTGAGGTTTAGCCTAATTACAAAAAAAAAAACTAGTTATCTTTTAAAACTACAAATATCCCGTGACATTTGTTTTTTTTCTTTTTTAACAAATTGCACCTACGGAGGGGACATTTGTTAGGTAAATACAAATCTTAAGGGGGTATTTGCAATTTGGAAAGATAACTAGAGCTTTTTGTAACTACGCTAAACCTCAGGGGTAGTTTTGCAATTAACCCTAATTTCTATAATTACCACTGAACAACCTACCTGATTATGCATATGATATGAGACTCTTAAGCATTCGTTTTTCTTCTGTGTGCAGGGATTTTTCTTTGATCTTCTTCTGTGGAACTGATAAGTTACAGCACAAAATAGGTTTAGTCCAAACAAAAAGAGATGATTATGAAAATGATTTGATGGCACTTTAGTTCCAAACACAGTTTGGAAATGAGGGCAATGAGATTTCCCTTCTTGAAGGCCAAGGAAAATTAAGTCCATTGTGGACAAATTTTTCATTTCATTAAAAATGTGTATACTCATTGAGATTTCCCTTGTGAAATATGTAGGGAAAAAATGTAAAGTTATTGTATCTTGATTAATTTATATCAAACTTTAATTTATTATTTACTCCATTCTGAATTCCAATTTTCAGGTCTATAAAATTGTCATTCTAAGCTAAAATCTGAGCAACCAATCATCCAAACAAAGGAATTAATAAGTCTAAATAATGTCTAATGATATCTTTCTTGGAAATTAATATTTATTTGTTTGCTGCCTTTTTGGAACAGTCAAAAAGATATCTAAGAAATTTTCTCACTGCATGGATGATAGCCAATGGTAACATAATTTTGTTTTGAGCATTTTGACACAAAATTCATGCCAAGTAATAAGTATATCATATAACCAAGGAAAAAGAATTGTAGAGATCTCTTCCTAATATTTAGTGTAAGAACGGCACAAGATTTTCTGTTCCAAACTACGAGATAAAATAACACTCTAGAATAGAGGATCCAGATCCAGACTCAGAAAGCACTCGATTTAATAATTATTACAACATCCTAAAAGTGTCTAGAAACGAAAAGCAAGAATCGTTTAATTAGTGTTTCATCATGTATTCTCCATGTGTACAAACATAACGTCACCTTTAAAATAAAAGATAAAACACTAAATGGAATAGACGATCTCAAATGGTGTATGTATAAGTTTGTGTGTGTGTGTGTTCATATTAGAATTATTAAACTTGTAGATAAAATCTGTGGAGCAATGATTAACATTTCACCTTCTCTATCACCCTAAACATGCAAAGAAAACAGCAATACTACTGCAACGATAAGAATCGCATCAATTACGTTACAATAATTATCAGTAAGAAACTAAAAAAAAAAAAACATTACAGGGATTTAATCGAAAAAATTCAAGAAAAAAGGAATTCTTGCAATAGAAGTTTAGAGAATATACTTACCTTGGGCTAATCTTACATCTATCTTGGTCTCCTGTAAAGACTTTCATGCAAACAAATCAATCTTAACTTGCACATATATAACCTGTCGGAGCATGTGCCGCCGTATTTAGGGACTGAGGGTGGTGGCTCCGGCGGATGGGCCGCCGTTGGAGGTGGAGAAAAGAGATAGAGAGAAGTGGAGTGGCTTTGGTGTTGAAGAATACATGAGCCAATCTTTTTGGGTAAATAATGCAAATATATATGGCAGTTGGGCCAATGGAGTAATATACGGAAGAATATTCTAATATGCTTTTTTGCCCAAACACAATTTCAGCCGAACAAGCTACCCCTTGAGATTCCAAATTCCAAAATTAATAAACATAAATTGCTAAAATGAACCTTTTTTTTTTCGTTACAAGAAAATCAATATTTTACCTTCACTACTCGCAAACTATATAATAATGGAATCATTCTTTTATCAGCTCTGTAACCACATAGCGTAACATATCTGATATTTCCCCAAAAAATTGAAAAAGGAAATAAAATAAAACCCTTACTCCATTATTCCAATTTCAAAAAGAGAAGAAAAAGAGGAACCCGGTTCAATTGCATGATAGGAGACGCTCGAACCGACCCGGGTCGATCTTTGCCCTAATTCCCTAAATCACTGTGCACCAAATTTTCCACCTCTTCTTGTCTTGCACTCTTACTACCATAGTTTTTGCGGAAAGATGGAAACTTTAGCAGCTGACGTCACAAAAGAAGCCCCAGGCAAATGGGATTTCAGTTGGTAATTTCTCTGTACTTGGGTGTGTGTATTATGAGGTTTATGGCGATTCCTATGTGTTATAATAATTAATATGTGTATAGTTATATATTGTCTGAAAATTCTCCTAGTCCATTTTTTTTCCTTTTTGTTGAAATTTTTATATGGGTTTTGTTTTCCAATTAATCGGATTTTTTGCTTTGCTGTCATATAAAGAATGCTCCTTCATGTGCTGATAATGTTGTGGGATTTCGTGGTGAAATATTTTCTTTTAGTTTATTCTAGAACTAATTTCAGAAAATTAGTTGGTTGTGTTAGAATGGGAACTGTTCAAGACTTGAATGTGAAGTTGAATGCATTTTTTTAAATATAATTTACAGAGTCTTTGCTCTAGCTTTCTAATATATTTGATTTTTGTCCATCTACTGGACTTTGAATGTCTTTAAACCTTTGTTTCTTTGCATTAAAATATACATCAATATAATTATACTGCTCCACTTCTTTTACTATGATTTCTTGTACCAGACTCTGTTTGCTTTCACCTGCATAGATATTAAGTTGCATATTTTGACAATTCATTCATGTCTGATATGAAGGTTTTGTGTCTTGTGTTTTCCTGTTATTATGACTTATGAGGAGAGCTTCAAGTCCTGTGAACTACCTGTTATAAATTGTTTATGAATAAAATGGAAATCAGGCTATATTCATTCACCTTATTTTTGTTTTCCCTTTCTAATACTATTATTAATAATTATGCAGTTGTGAGAAGTTGATTGGAATTATCAGTCAAAAAGTATATAGTATGCAATGAATTATTCTGCCTTGACTGCATGTGGAAAACTAATTCTCTTATCAAATATAGATTTATAGCGTTTATATTGTGTGACATTGTCGTTTTTTAATGTCACACAGCAACTTGGAAGTGGATTACGAGTCTGAGGAAATTGCGCGCATTGTTTATGCTGCTTTAGCCGTTGACAAGGAGGTAACGTTGCATGCTATTTGCTATACCTACTTCAGAGTTTCTGTTCTCTTTAATTCTCTCTAAGATTGTATTTTCATTGCAATAACAGTTGCAGCCAGATAAGGTGAAAAGGCAGATGTTAATCTCCGGTGGGAAGCTTTCTGTGTGAGTACCTTTTTGTGTACTTCCATTTTATATCAGAATATTATTTTTTTGCTCGATTTAGAAGAAATTGTATTTTTCTTCTGAAATTTATATAGTATTCATGTTAATATGTCAAAATAAAGTGCTTTGCTTTTTGCCAAACTCCATGCCTAAGGTATGCATCACCATTACAGCCGCTGAACAAATTTTTTTTTCTATTTCCAATATTTGCACCTAGAGGAAGGCTAATCAAAGTCATTCCTACTCCGGAAACTTAAAAACTAAATAATAATAAGGGATAACTACAAAGATTATCCTTGTGGTTTGGGTTAATTACCAAAAAAAAAAAAAAAAAAAACCAAGGAAACTTCAAAATTACAAAAGAAAAACCCTTAGGTTTGGTTTTGTGTTAAATTTAAGGGAGCAACTTTAATTTTTTACAAATGTAAAAGAGGTGTTTGAAATGTTTTTGCTTATGAAGGGGGTAAAGTGATGCGGAATCAAATCTCTAGGGTTTTTTTGTCATTTTCAAAAACCTCTGTTTTTTTTGTTATTAGCTCAATCCTCAGGAATAGTTTTTCTTATTATCCCTAATAATAATAGTAATAGTAGAAAAACAGTAACTAATGCTAATCAGCTTCTCATATCTTACCTAAAGTTGAAATAACATGACCGTGCTAGTGAGTTTTAACTTCCTGCTTTAGATATTTAGCTAGTTTTTATTTAAAAAAACATTTTCAAGTATGTTAGACTTGTGATTTAGTTCTGAAACAGAATAAAAGCTTGAAAAAAATGTTGGTCTTGTGGTAAAGAACACAAGTAAACCAAATTAATATTACCTTTTTATTTCTCAAGTGAAAATCTGATTTCCCTCGGCACTTTGTGAAACCATTTTTTTTGTTTGCATTTCAGTAACAGTTTTCCTTACTCTCACCTCATTTATGTACAGGCATTTTGAGGCAGTTGAAGCAAGATTTCTTCGTGCATCATATAGCGCGTTTGTTGATGTTCTTACACTTGCCACCAAGACAGTCGAAGAATTTGGTCAAGGGCTGATACTGTGACATTCACGTATTGGTATTGAGAACTGAATAGTTTATTGATATTTTAGGATTCATGAAGGGCTGTGTTTTGGTTCTCATTGATACTCTGTATAATTAACAATTGAATTTCTTGACCATACATTTGATGTAATACTTAATTTGATGGAATCCACCTGCATCTTGTTAACTTGCTTAGCGGAAAAGGGCTTAAAAAGATTCGTTTTTTTTTTTTTCAAACGATAGACTTTTATATAAATAACTCAAAGAGTAAACAAATTACAATCAAAGTACCGTAGCTGACTGGTTAAGTTCCAACATGACTAACAAATGAGTCAAGAGGGGAATTGGTTAGGCCAACTCAAGTCACATTCACCTTCTAACGCTAGCATGGCAAGACGAATACAACAATTTTTACACTGAATGTCCATAACAAAGAAAGCAAGAGAATCAAAAAGATAACTAAATAGAAAGATATCTTCGGCTATGGATACAACTTCCGAATCAAATGAAGATTTGTTGGCAAGCTTGTCCACCATATCCTTGTCATCCAGCTTGAGGTTTATCTTCTTGAAATCAAACTCAAAAGCAATCAAAAGAGCAATTCTAATTCCCAGAAGGGCAGCTTCAACTGAATTCCTAGAAGAATCCCTAAAAGTTGCCCATGATCTAAGACAAGAACCATTCATATCAGAGAACCACCACTCCAGCTTCAACTGAATTCCTAGAAGAATCCCTAAAAAGATTCGTTTAGGTTGCGATTGTATTTGATAAGAGGATTTATGGAAATTATTTCAAATGACTCCGGGGTATATATATACCCCTGAGATTTGACCTAATTACAACAAAATCTAGCTAACTTTCAAAATGACAAAAAGTACCCATGAGGTTTGATTAAGTGTTAAAATTAAGGGATAACTGTAACATTTTTATAAATATGACGGGGGATTTTGAAATAGTTTTTGCTTATGAAGGGAAAAATGTTAGACAAAATAAAATCTCAGGGTATTTTTGTAATTTTGAAAGTTAGTTGTAGTTTTCTGTAATTAGGTTAAACCTCAAGGGAATTTTTTGCAAACCCTATAAATATTTGAAATCCACTGCGGTAACCAGTGACTCAAAAAACAATTCAAATGGATAATTATAAAAATTACCCCTGAAGTTTGGGTTAATTACAAAAAAACCCAAAGATGTTTGAAAATAACAAGAAGACCCTTTGATGTTTGATTCTATGTGAAATGTTGGGGAATAATTGCAATAGTTTTACAACTATAAGGGGTATGTTTGAAATATTTTTACTTGGTAAATGTAATACAATCAAACATCATGGGTTTATTTTTAGTAATTTTCAAAAACATGTGGATTTTTTTGTAAATACCCCAAACTTTAGGAATAATTTTGTAATTATCCCTAATTCAAAATAGGAGCTAAGAATTTAAAATCTACTAAATATAAAGATTACCCAACCAAACTCAATTAACATGTTATTATGATTTTAAATCCTTAATTTCGAATCCTTCCATCCAAATGCGACTTTAGTTTAAAAGTAAAGTATATACGCATTCTCCATTCAACAAGGATTGCCAAGAACCCTCTATCAACTCGTGCGAATTGAGACAATAATCGCGGTTCAGAAACAAACATCTTGCAATGTTTGCATTAATATTGATCAATATGTTTCTAATAAATTACACTTATGATAAAATATGGTGAAAACACGATTTGAAACTGAAACCTAAAGCAGAAAACAAAAAAGGTACAACTCTTTCAATGGGAGAGAGAGAGAGAGGTCTAAGCCTGATCTCCATTAATATTCATCCAAATAAGTATACAACATATCATCTTTCTTCGACTTGCGTCGACTGAGTAAAGATTTGAGCAGACGTTTACTTTTGCTGGGAAACTGCTCGCTCTTCTTTCGGCTTTCCTTTCCAACACGAATCCGCATTGAAGCTGATTTTCGAGGCTCAGAAATATACTGCCATATTTTTAACCAATACAAAACCACATATTAAGCTCAAGAATTGAAAACATTGCAATATATTTAAGGGTAAATTACACTTTGCCTACTGAAGTATTGCGAGTATTTTTAACTCATTTTCTAAACTTTTTTTTTTTGTAACACTTTACCACTGAACTTAGTGTTGTCCTCACACCATACTCCTAGTGGAGTTGGTAAAGTTTACAAAAAATGTTAAGTTTAGGGTAAAATGTCACCAAAAAAGTTAAGGGGGCAAAGCGCAAAGACTCGCATAATTTAGTGGGTTTAGTATAATTAACCCTATATTTAAACAAACTAGTTGACAGAAAATGGTCTCTTTCTTTTACCGGTTGTCTTCCGGAAGAAGGGTTTGGGGTGGTTGGCCGGCTCCGATTTGGGGTGCTTGCATTTGAGCTTTTGGAGTTGTGGGCTTGCTAGAGAGTGAACCCGAACGTAAAAGTGGAAACCGGTGCGGTGATACTGTTCTCTTTGCTGATCATTAATACAATCATCATCATTATTGAGCTCACCTCAACTACTAGGAAAACAAGAGATTCTTGTGCGATTGTTTATCCTTTCATTTCGAGAATTTTCTTTCTACTAGAGAATAATTTTTTTAAGAAAAAAAGTGAAAGAAGAATGGTTTTTTTAGTGTAATTGAATATGAGATGAAAATGTAACGATGATGATAGTTGATGTGATATATATTTAGTTAAATAATGATTGGATAAAATTGCAATGTTGTAAAACCGCTAGGCGCCGCTAGACGTCAGATCGGGGCCTAGCGCAGGTGGAGTCTAGGCGGGTTAGGGGGACTGGGCGGGTTAGGCGAGCCTAATCGGAAAAAAAATCGTAGGCGGACAAGGGGGGTCTAGCGCCTAGGCGGGGATTAATCGGGGCTAGGCGGGGATTTTTACAACAGAGTAAAATTGGTGACTGAAAAAGTGGGAGTGAATAGTGCAATTTATAAGATGATAGTGTAATGATGATTAGATGTGATCGGTGATAGAAAAAGTGAATTCAATGAATATATGTATTTTCTGAAAATTCTCATAAGCTGTCGTAAGTTGGGGCGAAAAATATTCTCAATAGAAAGTGAAACTTCTTGAAAAAATTTCTCGATAGAAAGTGAAACTTCTTGATATACAATCGCAGCCTCAGTCGTTAAGATGAAAATGAACAAACCTAAATCTTTATTCGACGTGTTGTTAGAGAATGAGAAGTTTCCTGCTCTCTGGGCAAGTTTTGGTGAAGGGGATGGAGAGCGCCCCTTACTGCAAAAGATATTTAGACGAATACTTTCATGGCTAGTAGTTTAAATATAAAATTTGATACGTGATAATTTAGTAGTATAAAAACTCACCCGACTATAGATGGTGGTGGAGTTTCTCGGATCGTAGATCGAATAGCTGCAATGTAATTAGCTCATAAGAACAAGACATGCAATAAAATCTTGGGATAATTAAAAAAAAAAAAACAAAAGAGGTTCGGGCTAATTACAAAAAACTCCATAGGTTTTTGAAAATTACAAAAAAAAAAAAACTTGAGTTTGAGTCTGTCTCACATTTCTCCCCTTATAAACAAAAAACATTTCAAAACCCCCCTATATTCATAGAAATATTACAATTGCCCCTTAAATTTAGACATAATCAAACTTGACGGGGCTTTTTGTAATTTTGAAACATATCTGGATTTTTTTGTAATTAGTTCAAACCTCAGGGTTTTTTCTTAAAAGCTTATACAAACGCATCAAAAAATGATACAAAATAGGTATTGGACACATTACCATTCTTAAATTGATGCCACTCATCACCATCGTCTAAGTTGCATCCTTGGTATTTTGATTTGGTGCGAACGGCTCCATGCATAGTCTCTCCCACTAAAAAAATGGATAGAAATGTTTTTTTATCTAAAATGATACATTAAAATTTATATTTGGAAAAAGAATCATATGATTCATAAGTTGAGTGGTTATACCTGGCAAGATATATCGTTTATGGTAATTGGGAGTGTTTATCACCAAGGACTGCTGTGAAAGGCCTTCACGGTCAATATACTCCTGGCACGTCCGCAGTCTCTAAATCACCACATGAAAATAAAAAGTCAATATAAACGGGAGTTGCTTCTAGCGAACCTGGTGAGATTTCACAATTACTATGGCATGGATAAAACCATGTTTGGGAGCACTTACGCAAAAGTCCATTCAGAAAATAAACAGGGTCAGTCCTTATAGCTTGAGACATTTTGTTTATTATATTTGTGGTCTATGATGGCATTCTAACTCTGTCTCATATGCCGGACATAAACAAATGTAACTACTCATTTCGCAAATTACTACATCCGATTCCAACTTATGAAACTTAATTAATGTTATAGAAAGATATAAAGTTTCAAAATGCTTAGTGTAGAAATAGAAAAGACGAAACCTAAATTAAGCTAGTCGGCATCTATTCGTATTTGGTTACCCTATGAATCAACATTACCTGACAGCATTAGGAACAGGATATTTTCATTAACAGTTGTATAAGAGCAAGTTTGTAAATTAAATACGCATAGAAGAAAAAAAATATGAAAAATTGCAACTTATAACGACGTTCTCATTTATTCATAATGATTTTGGATTATACCAATAATAATAATAAAAATACCTGCTCAATGCACGACACGCGGAGCTCGGTTCCAGAAACTTCATCAACCTTTTCATCCAACAAATCATTGACCTTATAGGTCACAGAGCCTAAATGGTCCACCGTATTGACAAGAGCTTTAATGGCATAATCTTTCAACGTGTTCACCACTCTGCACATCCGGAAAAATGTCGCACGAAGAAAAAATTAAGATAAATAATTCACTGGGAAATTTAAATTGATTAGAAACAGGTAAAATTGACCTCTTTCAATAACCTATAAGAAACTCACACATGCTTTTGGTCGTCGTTAGAATAAGACATCTCAAAGTATTCTGCAGCTGAGTAGAGTTGTTTCCTAAGATTCTTCAAGTCCTGAAGTAACAAATCGAAAAATATTAGTCATTTTGTCCAAGGCATATCAAAATTGTAAAAGCTGCAAAGCTACGGTCCTAAACATAAGGAGTGCTTGCAATCATTAAAAAAAAATGCTTCTCCCGCTTTTGGCTGGGAAAAAACACTTTTAGTGTTTGCAAAATGCCAACTTCTAGGTATGATTTTGCTTCATTTAATGAGAATCAAAAAGCAAGGAGATGGGTACTTTAGATTTCTAATTTTGCGTCTGGTTTGAGTTTTACAAGCAAATAATCACCTTTACAATTTTTTTACCAAATGCTCTCAAATTCTCATTCTATTTGCAAATAATACCAACTTCTCGATTCTCAACGACTTTTACTCCTACTACAATAAATCACTTCTTCTAAAAGCATAAGTTTTTGCAAACACTCCATTAATTGCAATAAATTAGCATTTTTTCTCAAATAAATTTTTTTTGCTGTCTTTTCCCCTTCCTCCAACCAAAAAGGACTCAATATTTGATGTACATATATACAATCTAAACTAACTGAAAAAGATGTTTTTCATATGCAATATCACAATAATTCTTATCCAACATTTGCTTTATTATTCAATAAAGCTTGCTTACATAATTACTACATTTCTTTTTCACAAAATTTCCTCCTTGAACCGTCACTGTCGAAAATTCAGGGTAAATGTAGGTGTAATGATTTTGACTAATTGAGCTCGTAAAAAAATTGAAGCTGTACAAGAAGGACCACCAAATAGATAAAAAAAAAATCAAGTGTTATAAGGAACCATTAAAGTACCTTCAAACTATCAGAAAAGAGCATACTCTGCTGCATAGAAACCTCATCATAATTGGCCGGCTCACGAGGAAACGGCATCGAAGCAGTTGCAGTCATTGTCTCCATTGAAGGAGGGACCAAAAATAGTAGCTACAAAGTCCTTATCCTGTAACAACCATTCCCAGAAAACAGAACCAAAATAATGAAAATGTGCTGCTAATCTTAAACTCAAGAAAAAACTAATTGTTGTTTTTCATTCTTAAAGCCAAAAAAAAAATTTAGCAGCAGTAAACATAATGATTCTTGCAAGACATAACTTAGCAATGAGGAAGAGAAGGACAATAAAAACAACTGAAAAAAGTAGGATTTAAATGCTTTTTTCCACTTTTTATGTGAAATGTATGGACAGCCAGAATCCCCCATCATCCCAATCTTGAAAAGCAGCAACAAAAATCAAAGACAAAACCCAACAGAGTGCAGTGGAAAGAGTACAATAAGTTGAAAAAGAAATGAGACAGGATAATGCTTTTTCAATTTTCCCAATAACAAAATCCATAAATTAAAGGAACTAAAATTCCACAATAAGCTAATCTTGCCAAAACTTCCCCAATACACTCCCAATGTTATTTACAAGCAGTATGTATCTCTATGAAATTCTTAAAAATACATTCAATTCCTTAAAAATCACTAAAAAAATTGCAACCTATATAACAAAACTTCCAATTCACACCCAAAAATATCAGTAAAAAAACAAGATTTGTACTGCAATTCATCATAATATATATCGCTTTATAGAATTAAACTTTACATTGTTTCATTACCTCAAAAAAACTTGCAAAAACTGCAATCTATGTTTCAAAACCTCCCATTGCACTTCCAAAACTTATCAACATAAATATAAAAGAAAAAAGAAAAAAACCCAATTTCCAAAAATATAAAAGCTCTGAAAATCACTAACTCACCTTAGCCCTCCAGAATTCTGAACAATCTTTCAGTCTCCCAAGCAATTAAACAAGAAAACCCACAAACAATAAACAGAGCTGAAAACACACTGTTATTTTTTCTATCCTCTCACACTAACAAGATGCAAAATTATAGCCACCCCACAATCAATCACTCCCATTCAACGCTGATCATTGAGTGAGGCAAAAAAAGACAACACAAAATAGGCCCAATAAAAACATCAAAAGTCACTATTGTGGTTTGGTACCAAGATTTTGACTAAACCCAAATGAAAAAAACGACAAAAGGATTTATGGGTTCTTTGTTCTCCTCCTGCTTTCTATTTTGTTGGTGGGTTATTGTAAAAAAGTGGAAAAAGAACTGAAGAAGACGAACATTAAGGAAAGCACGTTCGTTGGTATTATATTGTGAGAGAATTTGAAGCATTTGACGTTTGAGCTTTCAAGTTTCAACCCCTTTTTTGGAGCAAGAATGGAGCATATAGCAATATACCATTCTTCTTAACTCTTTCTAAATTCTAATCATTGCCCTGTTTCGTGGGTCACCACTAACCCGTGAATTTTGTTGTTTTATTGTGAATACCCTTTTGCCACGAAAATAGGGTAAAAGAAAAGGACCACCTAATAATTATTTATTGTTTTTAGGGATGTAATCGAATCGAATAGCTACGAACACGTAAGATCGCTGCTTTTTGAAATTTATCGAACTTTAAAAATTGTTTTTGGTTTGATTATTATAATCGTACCACACAAGTTTCAAAAGCCAAGATCGGTTCTCGTAGCTCAATAATTTTACTCATATTTTATTATTTTTTAATAATCGAGTCTAGTTTGAAGTCGAAGTTTTACATATTCTCGAACGTAAAACGTGTTTAGAATAATTTATTTTGTTAATAACCAAGCTCAAACAAATTTTTTAACAACTAATATTGAGTCGAGTATATAATAGTTTTGTTTATTTTTCAGCCCTAACTGTCATTCATCTCTAGTTATTACCTTTGCATTTATATTGTATATATAAATAACTATCATATCTTGAAAGGGTTTATACATTTATGGCATTTTGCATTATGTGAGAAAAAAGAAAGAAACATTTATTTCTTTGCTACCAATATATCTCAAGGAAAACTGCGAATTGTTGAGAATTATTACTCTTGTACTTATTTGGTTGTTTTGTGTCGTTGTGTATAAATTAATAAGATGAATTAAGAGAAAAATAATGAAACAATATGCATTATTTTGTATTTAATGAATTAACTGAATTTCAGATAATTCGTTTGTGGATCCTAGACATTGGTAGGGTTGGTTGATTCTTCCTTTATTGTTACCTGATTGACTTTACTATTCTTTGTCACCTTTACATCTATTCAACATTTTCCACTCAATCAATCTTTAGAACCATAAAGTCGCATTTATCCTTTTGTGACAAATGTTTATTTATAACTTAGTTTAGATTATGAAAAAACACAATTCAACATACTCCTAAAAAAACAAAAATAAACCAATGACCTTGTAGCCTAATTGGTTATAAGTGAAGTAATCATTGGCATCTTCACGATGTAACTAGCCCGCCTTCCGATCGACGATCGCCCTCACAAACCAACACAGTCTTTCCGTAAGCCGCTTTGTCCTCACTCACGCGCACTCGAGAGAAAGCCTTCCCAGGAGTCACCCATCATATAATTGCTCCGGGGCCAAGAGCGCTTAACAGAGTTTTTATATGATGAGACTTGAAAAAAGAAGATCTTGTTGATATGAGTAGACCTATCAAATTTTTAAGCTTTCTCAACTATATAGTCTCATACCTACACAACGATCTCGTAATCTCTCTTTTTTCGGGTGTGGGATCGGTTCATTCATGTCCCCATCCGCCTAGAAGCCTTGTCAGGAGCCAATCCTTGTCAGTGCTTTCTTGCACCGGCGATCACTCTTCGCCCTCTTTGGCCCCGGGCGTCACACATGAGAGGTCAAGGGTTCGAGCCCTTGGGGATGACTTCTTGTGCATGGTAATTGAGGATATTAGAGACCTAAAAGTCATTGTGCATTCTCGCAAGAGGTAGTCTCATATATTAAAGATCTGGTCCGAACAAGAGTGTCATGTGGGAACATATAGGTAGTTGAGGATATTTGGGACATGTGAGCCATTGTTTCCCGAGGACTAGTCATGCGGAAACATAAAATTTGGTTATTAAAAAAAAAGGTAATTCAATTAATGATTATCCTTTAAATCATAAAATATTAAAATCTTACATCTTGTGCCGTGGTCTGTATTTCCAATTTTAGACAAATTTACCAGCAAATAATAGATAGAAATATTTGTTACATCTAAAAAATTGAAAAATAAATAAAAGGGTCTTCTTTTTTCTTTGTTTGTGTGTGAATTAGAAGCTCCATAACTATGTTGAGGTGGTAAAGGTAATCAATAATTAGTGAAAATGGTCAAATTGTTCAAAAAAGATGGTATTTGAAAAGGTTTGAATGGACCCTACAATCAGGGATAACACTTTAGCTTTTTTTAAAAGTAATTGTTTATTGTTTTGTAGATGGGAACATGGAGGGTTTGAAATCATGATTAGTTGGTGATAATAGTGTTTTTAATAAAGTGGGGTTTTGGGAATTTGTTTTAATTAATTTAATGAGTGCCGTGAATGGCGGGTGGATCACTTACAACATTGGAAATATGTGATTGGTTATTTTTCTTTGCTCATGCGATCATGCCTCATGCTTGTCTAAAGTCCTAAAGTTCAGACATTAGAAGTCATGATATAAGTTGAGTCAACAAAATATTTTAAAATAGTGAAATAGAGGTATTATTTTGTATTTTCAAAAGAATTAATTAATTTAAGTTGATGAATGTGTGGAGAACCACGAAGGTTTTGGATATGAATTTTATGAGGTGTCAAATTGAGTCTGGTCGATAAAAAGTCTGGACTTTATTTTTGGAGGCACGAAATGAACCAGACCTATTTGAACTTGTTCATGCGGCTCGAAGCGCCAAATTAGTTTGGTCAGTCTGATTTTTATTTGTATTTTCATGGTTCAAACGTGTTGCTTTAAAAATAATGACTCGGTCACTATTAGGAACAAACTAGCCCGGTTTTCCCTAAAAAAGAAATCATGTGGGTACATAAGTTAAGGCCGTTTTATAAAAGAGCAAATTGTATTTAAAAGATATTATTAACTTTTTGGAAAAATATAAATTTTTCTAAATTAAATATCATAAATATATATCGTAAGTTTTAATAATAATAATAATAATAATAAGCATTTCTCACAAAAAAAATAAAAAGCATAAATGATATATTTTAAGAATGAATATGGGTTGTAGGAGAGTAAATTCATAATGTAATTTAAATTTGGTATCCAAAAATTTGAACTAAGCAAAGTCTAATATTTGGGACACAGACCATGTACATAGCCCATTATAAAGTAGGGTTTTTATCAGATAGCATACTCTTAAGCCTAGAGTTGGGCCACAAACCACGGGCTACTAATTGTGGCCTTAAATATTTTTTTTCTTGGTTTCATCCAAAACCGAGGATAGGGGCTAAGCTACATTTGCATAGGTCTGAAATGGATTGGGCTTACTTTGGCCCAATACACTAGATCCGAACGGTCAGCATAATTTAAGTAAAAAAATGCGGTTTGGATTAGGCTAGAACAAGGAAAAGGGGCCCAATTGAATTTCGGTCTAGCACCGATCCCCCCGATTTTATGTGATGGCCTGGTGGGCCCTGATCCTTTGCTAGCTCTAATCAACGATGAACAATTATCAGTTATCAAAAAAAAAATAATAATAACTATTATAAAAATATATAATTACCCACGATTTTTGTGATTTAAAATCTCAAAGTTTTCGTGTTAGCTAATGTATTAAATACGTAAGTACAACCACTCTTAAGTGAGTGTTAATTAGTCATTTCTAAGGAATATATGCTCTATATTAATAAAACATTAATGAGAGTAAGTGAAATTATCTTCAATAGTTCATATTTCAACCCATCTTCATTCCCATCCATATTTTACCGTCTACGCCTCCATGAGACCGCATGCTTAAGGCTTCCATAAATGTCCAACCTGGGCACAACATTGTTACAATCCACAAGTTAGAATTCAGGTGGGACTTACCTTACCTTATAGTAGAAAATCATAAATAAAGAATTGATCGAGTCTAATAATATGAGTTTTAGGACATAATTTTTCGTATTGTACTTCCCTCTTGATAGACTAGATTAAATTTTTGAGCTTTTGTGGTAGAAAAATTAATGGACTAAATTCACCATGAACAAGATTTTTTATTTCATAACTCATAGTTTGATTCAATCACATCATGTTCTGTAAGTTATCATATAGAAAGTAAAGTTATATATAAAAAAGAGAGAATTATCTTTTAACCCAAAACTATGCATGTTTTTCGACTCTGACCACTAATTTTCTTTTTTTTTTTGCCGTTCTACTTTATCCCATGAACTACACATAATTTTATCGTGCGATATCCATTGGTGGAATGTCGGGGAATTTTTCGTCATTTGCCACACATGCAATGTTATAATTGTCTTAGCCTCAAATTTGTATGCATTAGCATGTGTGGCACTTGACATAATACTCATGATTATTTCACCTGTGATATATGGGTTATTGGGTTATATATGTCACGATAGAAAAATCGTGTATTCGGAATAAAGTAGAATATAAAAAAAATTGAGTAAGAATTATATATGTCACGATAGAGTAACGGGGATATAATAGAACCTAAAAAAAAAAAAATGTGTAAGTCTCACGTGAGACCATCTCACGGGTTACGAGTTTAAATCATGAGACGTATCTAACTCATTTCTAAATTAAAGGAAGTTAGATCCAAATTTAAATTGATTAGTATATATGAATCAGTTTAAGATTGTTTCATGAAAATAAATCCATGAGATCGTCTCACGTGAATTTTGGTCAAAAAGAATTAGTATGTGAGTCAAAAATCGATCGATAATCATTAACAAAACAATGAATGAAAATATTTAGATTCTAAAAAAATAAAAAAATTAGAGATTTGATAAAGTAGAAAATGACTTACAAGTTAGAATTCACTGTGGACAAATTGAAGAAGCTCCTCCTCCTCCTAACCCTCGTGATCTTCACATTATTTTCCCTCCTAAAAATCTCACCCAGAGTATGCGAAAGGTCAAAACTACCCCTATCCAACTTTTCCTCATTCCTGAAGCTCCCCCACCTCCCAGACCCAAAGTTCCCACCACCGCTCTTCTTCGCGGGCCTCAACCCTTCCTCCCGGGCCGCGATCACCGGCCCTTTCCGGAAAGAAAACGTGCACGCAAGGGACAACGACCGGCCCACATAAGGCCCATCCAGAACCGTCGCCGGCGAGGGCATTATCGTAATTTTCGCATCGTCCTGCAACAATCTCGGAGGCAGATCCAAGCACCTGGCGACCTTGTTCTTAGCCGCCGCTAGGGTTTCCGCGGCCGGATCCGCCGCCGCCGCCACCGCTGTGGATCTAGGCTTTCCGGGCGCCTCCTCCCACCGAAACGGAATCGAAACCGATGGATGGAGCGGCGGCGTTAGCATCTGAATAATCGGCTCTCTGATCGGCTTGCACGGAAGCTTGGATAAAGTAAGTTTCGGTGTTGAATTTGGTTCGCAGTGATCGTCTACTTCTACACCCATGATAAGAAGCTAAAATCTCTGGTTTTCCTTTTTTCTGCATTATATATATAGTTTCAGGTTTGTGTATGTATATGTATATATCTAATTTGAAGGTGATAGTGGGGGTGGTGGAGTTAATTGCAGTTGAAAAATGAAGAGGCTCCTGGGTTTGAACTATTCACGAGGATCGTAACGGATATAGTCCAACTACTTGTGATGTTTAAATGACTATAATGACCTTTAAATATGAACAAATTTGGCATTTGGTCAATTTTGAATAAATGATCTTAAACGGTAATACTTGAAAAAAGAGTAAAATTGTTGTTTTGAGACGGTTGGTGTTTATGAAACGTCCATAACATTAGATGAGTCACTCTACTTAATTCTGCAACTCTTTATTTCAAGTTGTATCTTACTTCTTAAAAGATCAAAAATTACAACTTAATATTGTCTTTGTTAGCAATTGAAAGGACTCGTATTTAGTCAAAAACTTGTCTAAGACGGTCGCACGATGTGAGGGGTAATACTTTTAGTGTAAAAAGTGATATCTTATCTGAATACCGATTCTATAGATTCAATTGCTATAGTCATAATCTTTAACAACCGATTCTATAGATTCTCGAACACCGGCTAGGGATTCAGCATACATTACACAATGACTTGTAACTTGTAAGCATATACTCAATTAATGATCGATACCTATTATTTCAATCGTATTCTTATAGTATCTATCATATGCAATCGTATCAATTGAAACAAACAAGGTCTAGGAGACTCTTTCCATTATTTACCCACACAACAAAGGTGTGGCTATCAACAAGTCCATGACTTTGTCACATTATTGATTGTGCCTAAGGCAAAGGCCCCCATGAGATATTTTTGTTTTCTAATTAAGCGTTTATGGGCTGCGTCCCAAACAATTATAGTGATACATGACAGGACTCATTATAGATGTTATGTATGTATGTAAACATGATGAATGTATGCACATGTATTTGTTGACTGTTTCCAAAAACATAACATGTGGTGGAATCCTTTTTGTATGGAGTACCATGCAAGAATGAATGAATCAATCAAGTGTTCAGATTTTGATACATACCTCTCCTTTCATCTCAAAGCATATCACATCATAGGAGTAACTTATTTTGCATTGGCATCATGACTTAGTACACAGAATAATCTATTATAACATCATTGTGTAGTGGTATGTGCTGATTTCAAGCAGGACTTGTCTCAAACTATTATACAGACATGTAAGTTGTAACCAACCGGATGCATCACCGTTTGATCCACACGCATGTATGGGTGTGTGTGCGTATATGTTGATCCAGTGCTCAGTTTGGTACGTGCCCACTTGGGTGGGACAAAATTAACCATTTACAGAGTGTTCGCAAAAAAAGAAAAAAATGATTCTCAACTTTTTAATTTGGAAAAAAATCACTTTTTAGTATTTACAAATGTTAGCTTTTGCTTCATTTAATCAAAATCTAAAAGTTGAGGGTGTAGTGCTTCTGATTTTGGAACAGTTGTTTTTGGTATTTTTTGTAAATAAGAAAGAAGTTGTTTTGGACATTCTTATCCTCAAATTTTTATCATGGTCTAAAATTGTTATTTCTCTCCTAAATATATGTCTCTTTCATATCTGGGTGTTTTGTCTTTCTATCCAAAACCTAATTTGAAATTGCGTTTTTCTCTCAAACACTTCAACTTTGATTTTTCTAGCTTTTAAATTCTATTTGTAAACACTACCAACTTTTGAACATGCTAGCTCGGATTTTCATCGACAGTTAATATGATGTTGAAATATGGGAACTGCTGATTAAAATCAGGATAATCATTACTCAACTAACTATACTGCACATTTCTACATGGAAAGAAAAAACCTTTTTTTTCTTCAAATATTCTTACCAACTTGCAAGAATACTGTTTAACAGATTTTGCTCAGCACACTTTTCTTCTACATAAATGAAACAGAATATAGGTATATTAATCAAAAGGAAAACAAAAATCAGAGAAAACAAACGAACTCTAAGAAAATCGAAAACGTAGATTACTGTGCAAATAACTAGAAAAACTCTACAGTGAGTAATAAATCTACAGCCTTAAAACTTTACTATTGGCCTCATTTTCTCATTATTAACAGTTTTCTAAACTATTTTTTGAGATGTATGATACCATCACATGCCAGGGTTCCCCCAAGATCCCCAATAATTCGGGATATCCGGACTTCAAGCCCCCTCTGAACTTCTTGGAAGAGCGTTCTGATACTATCAGCAAATCGTTTCATGTCGAAGCTCTCAGGCTTTTCGATTATTTCTGCATCAGTAACAAATCCAGAAGCAATCTTTGCTTGCACTTCCATTAATTTTTGCCCTGTCGCGACTATATATCTTTGTAATTGAAAGGTTTCCTCGAGAAAGTGCTCCAGCCTTTTGGTTTCGTCCTCTGTTTTAGCAATGGCTGAACTTCCACAGTTCAAATTCAGGTTGTTTTCGTGCTGCAATTCGTGCACAGAAAAAATAAACTGTTTGGTAATTTTTTTAAATATAAGTACCCCCCAAAAAAATGGGAGCTTATAAGTTATGTTTGAAAAGTTGCGATTTCCCGACTTTTTTTTCAAAAGAAGATATATTTCAACATCATCCCTTAATTTTGACTATTTTAACTATCAAATTGTCATTACTAACATCTTAAAAGCTTCTAACAAACAATCAGCTATACGTTGTCAAGAAAGGTTGTTCATGAAAACATTAGCAAAACAATGTAAGTTCAACATTTGGTCTAATATGCAAGTACAATGTGATTGATTTTTCGGTAATAAGGTGAAGCATACCATTCGTTGGCAAATATCATCGATTTTCCCCTGAAGCGACTGGTATCGGTCCACCTGTTTGTTCAGGAGTGAAGTAAGTGCATAAAATCCCTTTATTCCGAAACGCCCATTTTCGTTTTCGCTATTGTCACTACTTTCTTGCTTTCCCATCAACCTCTCAAGCAACAGGAATTGCTGCTTAAGTCTCTTGATCTTGTAAGAGACGCCAAGAGCATGAATATCCATCTTCAATGTAGAATTACCTTTCTTAATCGATCCTTGGCCTACCGATGTTGACGTTTCAACATTTGCAATGTCGTCCGAGTCGGTACTTTCTTGCCGAAAATGATCTGGTTTCAAGGCAGCAACTTTTCTCTCTTGTTTCTCCTTATTTGGGTATTGAAGTGTTAAAACTATATCCTTGAGCTGCTCACTATCCGGGATTTCGTTTATTTTTTCGTTCGCCACTGCTTGAGAATCTTCCTCGGATATTGCGTTCATTTCTTGCCTTTTCTGCCCTGGTTTTCTTTTAATGACCTTCACTTTTGACCACACTGTTTCGTGTAGAGACGAGTTGAAGTTCAATCTCTGGAGATTCGGAGGATTGAATTGCAATACTAACTGTTCTTTCAGTGAATGCAATTCTGTTTCGCGGTCCAACAATAGGCTTTCCAATTTCATGTTCTCCTGCCTGAGCCGTGTAATGTCATGATCGAGCCCTTCAATATGGGACTGTAATTTTTTCGATTCTAGATCCATGCTCAACAGACGCCAACGGAAAGATTCTAACTTTTCGTCTTTGAGCCTTAGTTGCTCTGTAAAAGCATCTATTTCGAGGTTTCGCCTTTGCTCGATTGCAAACTTGTCTGAGTTGATCCAATTCTCCAAGTGCTCAACTTCAGCTATTATTTCTGTAAAATGGAAAATGCATAGTAAAGGAGAATTAAACCAAAATACCAACTTTAAAAAAATGATTGTTAGCTTTTAGCTGAAAAAAGAAAAATTAGTTTTTCGTGTTTTCAAATGTTAACTTCTGCTTGATTCTAAAACAAATGCTAACTTCTGCTTGATTTTGTATAATTTAATCAGAATCAAAATGTAAAACGAGAGGTGCTTTAGATTTCTGTTTCTGCATCTGATTCATGCAAATGCAAGTTTCATTTCAAGAATGTAATCTTACTTGGCTCATCAGTTCCATCAGTCGAATACGGGTCGGATATAAGAGAAACAACTTCCATCCCTTTCCCAATGTCGGATCGCTCGAAATCATGATTTCCAGCATCCATCGACATCATACCCTTCGAATGCACTCCTTTTCCACCCGAGAACACATCCGACTTCACATTCACGCGCTTAGACAACATATTTCTTAACGAATACCTTTCATGTTTACACTCGGAAACCGCCTTCCACCTTGCTGTTTCCATCTCGGCTTGCTTTCTCATTCCCTTGGACGCTTTCACTTCCTTCAAAAGCATCTCTTTCTCCGACGTATCCAATTTCGATTTCCTCAGCATAGCCGACAAAATTTGGTCCTTCTGCTCCAAATCCTTGCGCATTCTAACAAGCTCCATCGATAATCTTTGGGTCATCAACACAGCCTCGTCTTTCTGATCTAATACCGAATCAAGCTCTTGCTTCGCGGCCTCAAATTGTCGTAGGGCCCGGCCCATCTCCGCTTCAAGCTGTCTCTGATTAGACACAAGCTCGATAAACGCCGTCTTATGTTTCAAAATTTCGCTAGAATGGCGTTGAGCTTCTCGTTTCACGTTTTCTCTCAACTCATCCACGAGATTTTCTGCCTTCTTCACTTTTTCTTCGATCTCCCGTCTCTTTTGATCACCGTCCTCGATGATTTTATCCTTCGAACGCAAAATAGCTTCGCTTTCTTTGAGTTTTTCGTTCAGTTCGAAAATAGATTTTTCCTTTGTCATCTCGATATCTCTCAATTCATTCATAAGAGCATCGATTTGCTGTCTGAGCTTTTTTCTTTCACTAAACCAGCTCTGTTCTCGGGCTGCAACTATGCTGACAACTTTTTCATTAGCTTTTCCATCTTCCCTTCTTATTCTTTTCAATTCTTCGATTTGTTTTTGTGCATTTTCGAGCTTCTGGAGAAGCTGCGAAGATTCTCCGGTTTTAGTCTCCTCCCTTTGAACCCTCCAAATAAGCAGTCCCAAAAGATGAGCACTTCCTTTAAGCATCCTATTTCTTATTTCTAACCATTTATCATCGCATATTTCAGGCTCCGGCAAGAGTTTGAGCGCGAAAAACGCACAAGAAACACCGAAAAACATCGGATACAAGCTATCAATTTTCTCCTCTGACATAACGGTAAAGGAACCTGAGACACCCTTTTCATCCATCACTCAATTATCAAGAACAGCCACCTCTGTCACTCAAAAAAAAAAAAAAAAGAACAGCCACCTCTGAACAATGTCACAGAAGAAATGGAATTATTTTTTAAAAGATGCATTTTAAATGTGAAATATCAAGAAATCTTCAAACAAATTCAAGGGTTAGCCCCAATTCATATGTATTAGGCAAAAACCAAAAAATTCAAATACAAAACAGAGTAATACCCTTGCTAGCCCAGGATTAAACAAATGGGGAAGAAACTAAAAAGCCACTAGATTTTTTTTAAAAAAAAAAATAAAAAAAACACATTTTTAATGTGAAATATCAAGAAATCCTCAAACAGATTCAGGGACTAGCCTCAATTCATGGGTATCAGGCAGAAACCAAAAAATTCTAGTACAAAACAGAGTAAAACCCTAGCTGGTCTAAGATTAACAAATAAGGAAGAAATTGTGAAGCCATTACAATTTACAACCACATAAATAATTGTTCATAAATCATTATCAAGATCATAATATTATGAAATTAAAAAACAAAAAGCAAACAATTACAACTTTATTGAACTGAAAACACAAAATCTGGAATTCAAAAATTGTGTGAGCATAAAAGTACTTACAAGAACAGGGCCGAAGAGCTCTTCAATCAACACACATACACTCTTTTCGGGGTAGAATTAAGCTAAAACAAAAACCCTTTTGGGAAATTATTTAGCTTAATCCAAAAAAGTTTCTTTCTCAAGAAAATGAAAAAGCAGCTGAAAAAAAGCTGATAACATCTCTTTGCTGTTGAAGTTATCCTATATGAATCGTCAGAGAATGCCAAAATCATGGGCTTTTCACACGTGTGAACCCTGCAAAATCAGTTACAAAGAGCTCATGTACTGTAAGTCTGTAACTGAGTATAAGAAAAAATCAAAGGGGCAAAAAAGAAACATTATACAGATTATTATTATTTTCCCTAGTTTTCAGTGCTGGCCCATGAATATCCACTTTTTATGCAAACATCCCCTTTTTCTCTCATTTTTTGTTCTTCAGTTTATGGTTCTGGTTTCTGGAAATGAGGACCAAATGGGCCATATTTCTGGTAATTTTGTCAACATTGATAATAAAGAAAAAAAATTGAGGTATAAACTAGAAAACAATTTTATATCTCTGTCAAATTATCAGGTTTTATTCAAAATGTGATCTTTCCAGGTTGGCTTGGTTGTCCATCTCTTTCTGTGTAGCCCCACAACATGGAATATAAGTTGTAAGCAAAACAGTAACTTTATAGATTCAGATTAGGAATTTTTTATAGTTGTTCCCCAAGAATATTTTGTCATTATGGTTATGATTATTCTGTTTTTTTATCATAATTTTGATGACGGTTATTTAAAGTTAAAAAGTTAATAATTGAAAGTTAGCGGTGTTATTATTTTGTGATAATTAGATGTTATCCGCTTTGTCTACTAAAATTTAGAAATTTCTCTTTTGTATGTCTAACTTTGAACATTTTGCACTTAACCCCTGAGAGCGGATTTGGACCTATCATGAGTTAACACGTATCAACTTTTGGTTGGTTCATGGAGTAAAATGCAACGAATCATATAGTTTAAAAGACATAATATGTATTTGGTTTCAAAAAAAAGGCACAATATGTATTCTTAAAATTCAGTAGGCAAAGTGAAAAAACGCCATAGTTTGGAGGGCAAAGTGCAATTACCCCTATTATTTTTAATTTAGTAAAACGATATTTTTCAAAAAATAGAATCCCTTCTAAAAAAATTGAATTTTAATTTAAGACGTCCCAAGAAAATTATTTGAAACATAATAACTTGTATACGTCAAAATTGACATTATTACATCATCTCATATTTGTGAACATAAATAGACACAGAATTACAGAAGGATGATTTTTCTCGGACTAGTTGTGAAAATAGTAGCTATAGATAGTAGAGGTAATTTTGAAAAAATAACTTAGTCTTTTGTAATTAAGCTAAATATTTACATTAGGGGTCCTTAAAACCTAAGTACATCCCAACTCATTATTCCAAACTAGTACCTGACAGATTAATTTCTTGTTCGGCCCAGCTGCCATAAATTCATATGCTATGGTAAATTGGTAAGAGCTTTAATGGTTGCAATAACTACATTTCTATATAAGTCTAACTTGCAATTCTTTCCTTAAATTAAATAAAAAGAAAGACTTAGTAAAGACATATTGTGATGGTCTGAGAGACAAGTCTTAAACGGTCACACAGTTTTTTAATGCACCTATATATAAAATTGTCAAGGACCATAACATCAGTTTCAAGTCTATCCCCTAGAATTATGGATCATGTGACTTCGAAAAATCCCTTAAAATATCCTTCTCATGCTCCAAAGTGACAACATTTGCACCAAACTTTCCTCAATTTTGGACTGCGCAATTCATTGCTTGAGGTCATGGATATTAAGATTTGATATTGTTTGAGCTATTTTTTCTGTTTTTTTATAACTCGAACCTTCCTGCGCTACGTCCGATTATCTCGGCGACAATGTTTCCAGCCTTTCATCGCCGCCGCCAAAGGTGAAACCGCAGATATTTTGATGATGTGTAGGTTTAAACCTACGACCTACACCCTACAAGAGAGTTAAGTTCCATGTGGTGGCCAGTGTGCTAATCCCCTGGTTACTTGAGCTAATTCTTAAGTGCATTAATTGAGAGTTTACAAAGAGCTTCGTTTTCAGGACCCAAAAAAGCACCAGGTCTATTTTGGTCCGACCTAAACGACCCAAAGTCCGACAAAAAATACATGTAAATAGTGTTGTTGGGTTGGGTTGGACCACAGAAAATGGAGGCCAGATGAAATTTCGGTCTGACCCAACCCAACATGACCCAATTTATCAGCTAGCTATCGACTAAAGGATTCATTCTAGCTTGTGCTAAGGGGTATTATAATGAATTGGCCCAATGGGCCTGGGTCCGACCAGCCCGTTGTCATCTCTATTCTTGAAGGTGCAAATTGTAAATAAGAAGATAATGGCGTATTTGTAATTTGGAAAGCTAATTGAGTTCTTTTGTAATTAGTTTTTGTAATTAATGCAAATTTCATATGAGCCACCACCATAGAACTAACCATATGGGCCCTAGACATTAATAAGGGTCTATTTCTGTGGATCCACTTAAACATTAAAGGTGCAGCAAATATTGAATTTTAGGAGGTACATTTAATTTGGTGAGACCAAGGCAAGAAATTAATATGACAATGAGTTTATGATAACCAATTATACCATTATTAGGCCACCCTAGTTTTATGGTCCCAAAGACAGTGATCGTCACAAGGGATTGGATTAATATTTAGTGATGATTGGTGAGATTTTTGGTGCACAAATTTTTAAATTTGCTGCCTTTGGCTGAAACCTGTAAAGAAGGAACTTTGTTGGAATAAAGCTTTACAAATCTGGAAAATTATTGGCCCATTGCAGATTAAATGTATTGAAAACAAAGGAATATCTGTGAACTTTTCCAATTTTTTAAATGTCAAGATCTGCCCTAGGAATCTGGGTTTTGCTGACAGTGTTAGAAATCACACAAATGAGATTGCAATTTTACAGCAAACCCATGCATGAATGATTAATTTAAATATTTTACAAATCAAGTTATATATATATATATATATATATATATGTTTTCCATAAGATAAGATCTGAAAATCGACTTAAGTAAAAATAAAAAATATGTATAAAAAAAATCCAAATACTTAAAATTAATATGTATTCGACTCAATTAACGGTTGTTTAAATTCGGTTCAATTAAAGCTCAACTGCTCAAACATTATTTTTAAAGTTTGAGAATAAATCAAACAAACTTGAATTGTAATGTACTATTCAATTATACTCAATTCGTTTACAACCCTAAGATTTACTACTTGTTTTTGCTATATGTTGGAGCTTGGATTATTTATGTATTTATATGATGTATATGTTGGTAGTATTGTGCCTACGAGTAAATTATTATGTAATTGATATTTTGAATAAAATATTATTTTCATATATATCGAGCTTGCATATGTCCATGAATTGTTTGATATTATAAATTGAGTGTTTAAGTTGTTAAACACAGAAAGATTCAATTTATAATTCAATTCAAAGAATTAAAGTCCACGATCGGTAAATAAACATGGACAATTTATTTTGATAAGATCGTCTCAATTTTATTAAAGTTTATCTTGACTTTGGTAATAAAATTGTTAATACATTTTCTAAATGTATTGGACTGGACCACGTGAAATTAAATATTTAATTGACCAATAGATATTTAATTTCACTTGATTACGTGACACCTTAATCCTGAGTGGGTAATGAACTTTGATTACTAACTTGAAGTTCTTTGAGGCATCAATGAGTGAGATTAAATTGATGATCAATATCTCGATGCTTTGGGAATTAAAGTGAAATAACAAGGAACATATATTCACAATATGTAATCCGTCACCTATTTAATAGGCATGATCATGATCTCATGTGTTCTTCTAATGGTAGAATCGAGCTCGATAATTCGACATTTGTTGTTGAATTCATGATGTGATAAGCAATCACGTGGGGACTGTCAGATAGGAGATGAGGATTGAGATTTATAAATATTAGAAAATAGATTTTGGTCATTTTATCGTATTTCTAATATTTAGTTGATCAACGGAGGTGACATGTAAGATCGACAAATCAGAGAATTTAATTATTGGCTTCAGTAATTTCAATTAGATTAAGAGTGCAATCTTATCCCTTTAGTGGAGTGGAATAAGATTAATAAATTATTTTGATTGATCAAGAGTTGATTGAATCAAACTTAATTTATTGTAACTTAGTCTAATGGGTCCGATCAGTCCCTTTGGTGGCTCTAGAAAAGAACCAGGAATAAATTATAAGAGTTATAATTTATTAGTGCAAAGGTCAATTAATTAAGTGGACCGATTGAGATAATTTTGGAAAGAAAATAATCATATGATTTGCCAATCAATATGATTTGATTTGCCAATCAGAATATTACCTAAAGTAATACTTTCCTTTTGGCAAAAGTTTCCATAGTAAATTATTTCTTCTTCCTACTTAATAACATCTATCGATCATTTTGTGCCCACACACACAAGAGAGATTCATACTGCATTCTTGAGTTCTTGGAGAACACTGAAGAAGGCTTGAGGGTTTGGAGCGTGGAACTTCTGCTGAAGATTTTTGAAAGCATGCTACAAGGGTAATCTCGATTCTTTCTCGTTGCTACAAATTAATTAATTCATGTTAATACGCATTACGTTTCAAGATCCTATTCCGGATTGCTCGGATCACATAAAATCAATTTTTGTGATTGAGCAATTCCGTTTCGGCTAACAAATTGGTATCAGAGCCTAGGTTTTGATATTGTTTTGCGTATTTTGAATTGATTAATTTGTTTTATGCATATTTTAGTTGAGCGGTATTAGGGTTATGTGATTTATTTTGTTATTAGATTGAATGAGTATTAATTGTTGAACAATTTATGGCCCTAGTTTCGATTGTGAATATCTGTATTTATATTTTCGAGTCTTGTAACAAAAGGGGTGGATTAGTCTCCATAATTTCCCTTTTGATTTAATTATTGCACATAGAAATGGGATTTCTTTTGTGTATTCTGTTCATAGAGGTTAAATACGAGGGATTGGAAAATCGGAGACTTGTCTGGTATTAAACCAAGGGGGTCAAATCGCATCTTCTTTAAAAATTCGAGGGCCTTGTGCAATTTCTGATAAATTCACCATTGATGGAGACTCTGAAGCTTTCACGCAAAGCTAAAAGTTTTTTGACAACCCCGGAACATCCCACCTCCGTTCGCGGTGGTTATCGCTGTCCAAGAGCGCTGCCTGGAATGCCTGGACAAAGGCAGTGGCAGCGAAGCTTGGTGGATGCGTGGCTCGCGGCGACGGCACGAACGAGAGACGCTGGTGATGTGAGATAGCGGTGCACGGTGGTGTTCCCTATCCCTCGACGTGGATGTGCGGCATCAATCGGTGGCTGTGCGACGGTGTGCTTGGCAGCCTGGATCTGGTAGTTGGTTGCAGCGGCGTCGGGTGAAGCAGATGAGGAAATGGTTTTTTTTTTTAATTTTTCCTGTTTCCAGATTGACTACATTAAAAAAAAAAAAAGGAGGAAAAGGCTTGAAAGGGATTGGGTGGTCCAATCTGCTTTTGGACATTTAGTTTATTGGGCTGCAGATGAATTGAAATTGTTGAAGTATTTGGGCCTCCTACTTCATTGGGCTGAATGGTGGAGATGGGCTGCTGTTTGTTTTGAAAGGCTTTAAGATATGGATTGGACACTCTTGCAAATTGAAATTGAAGAATTGGGCCGGGTTGTGGCTCAATTGAACTTTAATTTATTTGTAATTTTGTGTCTAGGATGGGCCATAAATTTGTTCTTGTTTTTTAATTATTGCTTTTATTGTTTTATGAATTAAATGTCATTCATATAACATGCCATATAGATCGCATGTACACCGCTCTAGGTACTATATTGTCATGCATAGTTTTAATATTTATTTTCTCTTCTAATTTTTAATTAGATTAGAAAATTTATATTGTAATTAATAATTGGACCATTTAAAAAAAAAACTTGGTTGGGAATTATTAATTTTTCTAAAAACCCAATAGTTAAAAATATTAAGTGAGAGAGGGTGCACTATTTAATGAGCCCACAGTCTCCTCTATTAGCCCATTAGTAAGAATATTTGTTTGCCTCATGCCAATGTTATTGGTCTCCCTATAGGAGGACTACATTGTTTCGGTTATTAGATTGGGTCCATTTTTATGGTGATCAATTTTTAAGTTTTAATTAATTATGATTACCCTATAGGTGACGTAATTAATTAGGTACTTAGAAATAATCAATATAGAGGTTATGCACTTAAATCAAAGACACCGTGGGGAATTCCTATAGAATATCCAAACGATGTCAATGATGGCCAAATTATGCGGTACTAAATTAATATTGCAAGAGTTGCTTAGATATATTGAATTTAGTGGGAGGGTTCCACTAGCCATAAATCACATTTATTTCTCCTATAGTAGGAATATGTTTAAGATTTTGGGGTTTTAGGTTATCGCCATATTGTAGTAGTTTTGGGTCTACTCATGCTTTTCTCATGCATCATATATGAAATTCTTTTGTTGTATGCAAGCTCATTTTATTTTAAATTTTATATTTCGAGAAAAATGTCCGCTTTCATTCATTCTGTCCATGATACTATCTAAAAATCAACTAGTTGGAGAAAATTACATTGATTGGAAAAGAAATCTCATGATTGTTCTCACCGCTTGCGGAGAAGCTAAAATTTGTGCTAATCGAACCATGTCCCACTGTTCCCACTGCGGAGTCTCGGCCGAACAAAAGGAGGCTTATGATAAGTGGACTCATTCGATGAGATGGCCCGCTACATTTGGGATCTATCTCAAATGTGTTGCAGTAAACATCAGTATGAGTCTTTATTCAAATCATGGAAAGCCTCAGGGAAATGTTTGAGCACCAAGGACGGCAGGAGCCCGCCAAGCGACCATTAGTCATAATGAACATGCGCGTAAGCATGGGGCCCGTGAGAGATCATATGCTTGCATTGATCACTCGATTTAACGTGCCGAGGTTTTAGGGCCGAGATCAAATCGGAGACTCGAGTTGACATAACTTTGGAGACTCTCCGGAGATGTTCTCAGTTCAAAGTTAGTTATAATATGAACAAGCTTAACATGTCCCCTGACCGAGCCGATGAAAGAGCTCCAAAATCCGAGAATGTTTTAAAGACAAGAGTGGTGATGCATTTGTTATTCTTCGTTGGACCATCCTCTTCAAGCCGGAAGGCAATGGAGGAATAAGAGGAAAAAGTCCGATAAGAAGGGCTCACAAAGAAAGAAAGCTTGCTAAGACAAATGGTAAGTTCTAAGGAAAGTGCTTCAATTGTGGGGGAGAATGGTGTTTGGAAGAGAATCGTCGAAATACCTAGCTTCTAAAAAAGCAAGGTGATGGTGAGTTTTTCTTTTATTGAGTCATGCTTAGTGGTTGATTCTACGAGATACTTGGATAGTATACTCGGAGCCACTAATCATATCCGCAATACATTGCGGGGTTCCAAGAAGTGAGAGCTCAATGAAGGGAACATACTCTCGGGGTTGGCACAGGAGTTGTGGTGTCAGCGCAAAAAATTTGTTGGAGTTGTTTATCTTTATTTTAGCAATAATAAACATTTGGTTTTGAAGAATTGTTATTATGTCCCAGATATTACTAGAAATTTAATTTATGTTGCTTTATTGTTTAAACAAGGATATTATGTCCATTTTTCACCGATGGCGGTTGATATTACCTTGAATAAAGCTCTTATTTGTAAGGGACATGTGAATAACGATTTGTATACTTTGAAACCTTCCGATGTTTCATTGCATCACACTACATCTAACAAACGCATGAAGTTATCTCCTACTAATGAGACTTATTTGTGGCACCTAAGACTTGGTCATATTAACCTTGATAGGATTCAAAGACTAGTAAGGGATGGTCCTTTAAATGATTTAAAGGTAGAATCTCTGCCAGTATGTGAATCTTGTCTGGAAGGTAAAATGACTAAGAGGTCCTTTACTTCTAAAGGGCTTAGGGCCAAACAAGTCTTGGAATTAGTACACTCTGATGTATGTGGACCCATCAGTGTCCAAGATAGATGTGGATATGAGTATTTCATCACTTTCACTGATGATTACTCTCGATACGGTTATATTTACCTAATGGCTCGCAAGTCTGAAGCACTTGAGAAATTCAAGGAATTCAGAAGGCAGAAGAAAAGCAATTAGGTAAGAGCATAAAGATACTTCGATCAGATCGAGGTGGAGAGTATCTATCCAACGACTTTAGAACATACTTATCAGAAAATGGGATTTTATCCCAGTTGAGCGCACCAGTACTCCCAAATGAATGGTGTCTCGAGAAAGGAGAAACAGGACCTTGTTAGACATGGTCGATCTATGCTTGGCTCTACTCTTGCTACATCCTTTTGGGGATATGCTATACAAAGCAAAGATACTTATTGAATATGGTTCTTCTAAATCGTCCCTAAGACCCTGGAATTGTGGAACGGACGTAAGCCCAATCTAAGACATATCCGGATATGGGGATGTCCCGCACACGTGCTTAAGGGAAAGATGGAAAAGATGGAATCAAGATCGTGAGGTATGCATTTTTATAAGTTATCCTAAGGGAATAAGAGTATATTACTTCTATAGTCCTCAGGATAAAAAGGTATTTGTCAAGACACAAATGTAACTTTTTTAGAGGATAGATATATAGAAAAACGTGAATCAAAGAGTAAGGTCCTTTTGGAAGAGATGAGGAAAACCTTCCCTTCATCTATTCCAGAGTTCCGCACTGAACCCACTCAATTTGAATTCACATTTTTACCGCCGTTGGTAGTTGGATCTAGTGGGAGACAAACAGAGGCTCCACCTAATGTACCTACTAGATCTCCAATACCTGAGACGGAAGGAGATCATGTTTCTGTTAGATAAATGTTTTTATCATGATTTTGATGATTTTGTTCTAAAGAGTTTTTATACCAAAACAATGTCCCTAAATGTTGTCCTAACACTTCCAATCGATCTAAAATGTTTTTACTATTTTTTGGAGTATTTCTTGAAGTTTATTTTCGATTTAAAATGGACAACACTTTTGTTTCAGTTTCGACTCTGGCCGCCCCATAGGGCAACCCGCACTGAGTTGAGTTTTGAAAAGAAAATGGGACGTAAGAAAAAAAAAAGAGCGCGGCGGCCGACTGCGAGGTGGGCGACGGTGTGGTCGACCGGTCGACCGTGAGCGAATTGCACCGCAAGTTGGATTTTTGTTCCGCACTTCTCTGCTTCGTAAAAACGTCAAGGCGGCAACCGGTCCATACCGGTGAGGGCGGCCGGTCGTCCCCCTTCGACCGGCCCCTGTGTAAAAATTCGCAGAATTCAATTTCAATCTTATCTCTGCTTGCTGACCTGGCCGAACCCCATGTTTGAAAGAAACTATCCGTTGCGTTTTTGCAGGCCTTTTCCTATTTTGTGGGATTGATTTCTAACAGCTATATTGATGATTTTAAATGGTTTCTTTTGCAAAGCAAATCACTCCCCGAGGAGGAGCCAATGTCCTGGAAATCAAAGCCAAGACCTCTCCTATAAATAGAGGCTTCATTCAAGCAACAAGACACAACACAATATACAAAAAGAAAGATACAAAGCAAACACTTTCATATATCTTGTTGTATTAGCCTAAGCACTTTCACTTGCACAAATTTGAGGTCTAGGCTCTCAATTCTTGATTACACTTGTACTCATATTGTATCAATCATTATTGAGTTGTAATCTTGATTTTGGTCATCATTCAACACAAGACATCCTTGTGAGTATTCTTGTGGTAAGAATACACTTGGGTGATCTAGGTGATAGGTGTTTGAAGGTTGTGGTAATCTTCAAAGGTGTTGTAAGAGGTTGTGGTAATCCTCAAGGTGTTGTAAGAGGTTGTGGTAATCCTCAAGGTGGTGTAAGAGGATTGTGGTAATCCTCAAAGTGGTGAAGGAGGGTTGTGGTAATCCTCAGGTGTTGTATTAATTTTTGGTAAATTAATAAAATCTTTTCTTTCTTTTTGAAATCCATCCAGGAGATCTTTGGGGTGGTAGAGATTAGGCCCTAGGTGGGTTGAACCTCTTTAAATCGACGAGTGTTGTTTTATTTCCGCATTTACATTCTCTTTGGTTGATTATTCAAAAGAGGGCAAAATCTGAAAAACCTAGATAATCTATTCACCCCCTCTAGATTATCGTAGCCACTTGACTAACAAGTGGTATCAAAGCCAAACTCTTTGGCTAGCTCGTCCGAGTAAAGAGGAAAGATCCATGGCTACGAATGACGCTTATCTCACCACCGGCGCTCCACCAACAAGCCACCATTGTTCGACGCCAACAACTACGCATTTTGGAAAGACCGTATGGAGTGCTTTCTACAAGGGTGCGGATTTGACATATGGAATGTGGTTATTGAAGGAGTTGATCAACCAACAAAAAAATGGAGGATGGCACCTCGACTCCTAAACCTTTCAAGGAGTTCGATGAAAATGATAAGAAGGCTTTTCTCTAAATGGTAAGTGCCTTAAATATTTTGCATTGCTCACTTACCGCCACCGAGTACAATCGCATACGAGGCATAAGGTCGGCACATGAGGTTTGGGAAAAATTGGAGACTATATATGAAGGGACAAAGAAGGTCAAGCAAGCTAGAAAGACCACGCTTGTTAAAGACTTTGAAAACTTTAACATGTATGATGGTGAAAGATCTCCAAGATGGTGGAAAGGCTCGACAACATTGTCAATCCTCTTGTGGCCTCGGTAAAGTCATCTCCGAAGAAGACAAAGTGACTAAGGTATTGAATGCTCTTCCGGCTCATGGTCCGAAAAGGTGACGGCAATCACGGAAGCACAAAATCTTGAGACACTCAAGTTTGACGAGCTCATCGGGAACCTCCTCATCTATGAAGTCTATCTCAAGGAGAGGAAAATACCAAACCAACCATCAATCAATCGGGTATGCAAAATATTCCTAAAGGTCTTGCTTCCTCTTCTAATAATGCATACTATGATAATGATGATGATGATGATGAGGAGACGGCCGCACTTGTTCGAAAATTTGCAAAATTTGTGAATAAAAATAAAGCAAGAAAACCAAGAGATAATGCTTGCTTTAAATGCGGAAAACCCGGCACTTCATTGCCGATTGCCCAAAGCTCGATGAAGAGGAGCAAAAGAAAGGAAGCCTTTTACAAAAAGAAGGCTCTAAATGCGGAAGTCAAAACATGGGATGAACTACTCGAAACAACCGATGAGGAAGGAGAAACCGAACACGGTCTCATGGCTATAGCGACGAAAACAATGAGGTACACTCAAATTCTTCTACTTCCTCCATAGTTGATGACTTGCAATGTGATTTTGATGAATTGCAAATTGAGTTTCAAAATTTAATCGTTAAATACAAAAATTTGAAAAAGGAGCATAAGGAGATTAAGGTTGAAAAGGAAAAATTATTTACCTCTTATGAATCTTTAGACAAAGCTCATGCTCTTACTCTTACTAGAATTCATTCTCTTGAAACCGAAAAGGAATCGCTCACAAAAGATATTGAATGTTTGAAAAATGACGTGCATCGTTTCAACATAAGTACGGATAAAGTCACAAAAATTTTAGATGCACAAAGAGGTGAGCATTCCAAATCGGGACTTGGTTATAAGCCATTTCAAAGTGTTTTTAAGAAAAATAACCAAGGTCCGACTTTTGTACGTGCCAATAATTATAATACTCCTACTTGTTTTTATTGTGGCAAAGTTGGACATTATGCTAATAATTGCAAATTGAGAAATAGCTCAAGACATGTTTGGAGACCCAAAGGTCTCAAGACTAACCCCATGGACCCCAAAATTATAGGGTACCTAAAAGAAATGATTTTGTAGGTAATAGGGGCTATAACAACCATGGAGGATTCGAAATGGCTCGTGGACAGCGGATGTTCACGCCATATGACCGGGAGGAGAGAGCTTTTACCAACATCAAGCTCCAAGAAGAGGGTATGGTCATGTTCTAAGCAATGGCAAAGGAAAAATTCTTGGAAATGGAGAAATTGGTAACTCTTCTTTCTCTCTTTGTAATGTTCTTTTAGTAGAAGGGCTTAAGTTTAATTTGATAAGTGTTAGCCAACTTTGTGATTCAAATTATGATGTTTCTTTTAATAAAGAAAAATGCCTTATTCTTAAAAATGGTAATATTATTTGTGAAGCAAATAGAAAAGGCAATCTTTACAAAATTTGTACTAGTGATTTGGTTAGTCAAAATGTTTTTGTCTTGTCGCCAATAATGATTTAACAAGTTTATGGCATAAAGCGACTCGGACATGTTGGATACAAGAATTTGAAAAATATTTACAAAAACCAACATGTAAAAGGACTACCCAAATTGAATTTTGAAAATCTTGGCTTATGTGACACTTGTCAAAAGAACAAATTAGTTAAGAGTAGTTTTAAACCCAAAAATGAAATTTCCACTACCAAACCCCTACAATTGCTTCACTTGATTTGTATGGGGATATTGGTACGGCTAGTCTAAGTGGAAAACATTACACTTTTGTTATAGTCGATGATTTTTCGAGATATACTTGGGCTCTTTTTCTTACAAATAAAAACGATGCCGTTAATGAGTTTGTTAAGTTGTGTAGACTTATTGAGAATGAAAAAAGATACTATCAAGTCTATTCAAGCGATCGAGGTGGAGAATTTGACGGTGAATTTAGAGTATTTTGTGAAACCAAAGGATATGCTCATAATTTCTCGGCTCCAAGGACACCTCAACAAAATGGAGAAAGCGAACGGAAAAATCGAACATTACAAGAAATGAGTCGATCCATGCTCAATGAATTTTCACTTCCAAAGTATTTTTGGGCGAAGCGTAAGTACCGCTTGCTATGTCATTAACCGAGTTTATATTCGTCCTAATATGAATAAAACTCCATATGAGCTTTGGAAAGGAAGAACTCCAAATATTAGTTATTTCAAAATATTTGGATGTAAGTGCTTTATTTTGAATACTAAGGATCAATTGGACAAACTTGATCCTAAGGCCAAGAAAGGTATATTTATGGGGTATTCAACCAAGAGCAAAGCATATCGGGTTTACAACAAGACTAGCATGGTTGTTGAAGAATCCATTCATGTCAAATTTAATGAAGCCTCGGTGTGTTGAAATACCGAATGACGATAGTGATGAAGAGGATATTGTTGAACCTATTGTTCAAAGTGATGCTCATAATGATCAACCTTCAAGTTCAAATGTTCCTCAAGAAGATAGGGGTGATACTTGAATCTTCCCGTAGCATTGAAATTTAAGGAGATCACCCAAAAGATCTTATTATTGGTGATCCTTGATAAAGTAATGACTGAAGGAATTTTGCCGAGAAAGCTCTTATATCTCAAAAAGAGCCTAAAAATGCTAAGGAAGCTATTGAGGATGAAGATTGGTTTTTGGAAATGCAAGAGGAGTTGAATCAATTTGAAAGAAATGATGTATGGGAATTAGTACCTTGTCCTCCATCTCAAACAATCATTGGTACAAAATGGGTATTCCTAACAAACTTGATGATCAAGGCAACATTGTTCGAAATAAGGCAAGGTTAGTAGCTCAAGGGTATTGTCAAGAAGAAGGTATTGACTATGATGAAACTTTTGCACCCGTAAAGACGTTTAGAAGCTATTCGTATTTTACTTGCCTATTCTTGTTTCAAAAATTTCAAACTTTACCAAATGGATGTTAAATCCGCTTTCTTAAATGGTATTATTCAAGAAGAAGTCTATGTAAAACAACCTCCGGGGTTTGAAAATTTTTCTAGGCCTAATGATGTTTATAAACTTAAAAAGGCTTTGTATGGTTTAAAACAAGCACCCCGTGCATGGTATGATAGACTTAGCTCTTTTTTTTTGCAAAAATGGTTTTACAAGAGGTAAAGTTGATACTACACTCTTTGTTTTTGAAAAAGGGCAAGATTGTTTACTTGTGCAAATTTATGTTGATGATATTATATTTGGTGCTACTAATGAATCTTTGTGCAAGAAATTCTCCAAGTTAATGCAAGGTGAATTCGAGATGAGTATGATGGGGAGCTAAACTTCTTCCTTGGACTTCAAATTAAGCAATGCCAAGAAGGTATTTATATTTCGCAATCAAAGTATACAAAAGAACTTTTGAAGAAGTTCGGCATTGAAGAAGGAAGAACCGCCTCGACTCTATGGCAACCAATGTCAAAATTGACAAAGATGAAAAAAGGCAAGTCGGTTGATGAATCCAAGTATCGAGGTATGATTGGTAGTTTACTTTATTTAACCGCTAGTAGACCGGACATTCTTCATGCCGTATGCCTATGTGCTCGTTTTCAAAGCAATCCCAAAGAATCTCATATGAGTGCCGTTAAAAGGATTTTTCGATATTTGAAAGGCACCATTCAATATGGCTTATTTTATCCAAAGAATGAAAATTTCTCTCTTAAAGGTTATAGTGATTCGGACTATGCGGGAAATATTGATGATCGGAAAAGTACTTCGGATCATGTCAATTTTTAGGCGATTGCCTAGTTTCTTGGTTTTCAAAGAAGCAAAATCGTTTTCTTTCAACGGCGAAGCCGAATATATTTCCGCCGCATTTTGTTGTACTCAACTTCTTTGGATGAAACAAACCTTAGCGGATTACAAATGCTCTTTTGAAAACGTACCTATCTTTTGTGATAATGTATCCGCTTATAAACATTGCTCAAAACCCGGTTCATCATAACCGTACTAAACATATTGAGATTCGACATCATTTTCTAAGGGATTGTGTCTCAAAACGAAAAATTGAGATATCTTTTGTTCCATCTCAAGATCAATTAGCGGATATTTTCACAAAACCGCTAACTTCCGAGACTTTTGCGCCGATACGAGCTCGGTTAGGCATAATGCATATTGAATGAAATTCACGTTTGTATTTTGCACGTTTTTAAAACTTAGGGGCGAAAAATCGGATTTTCGGTTGAAAATTCGGATTTTGGAAAATTTGCAAAACAGTGGGGTGAAGAGGTTGAGGGCAACCGGTCCCTCAACGCCGTCGGCCGCCTCAACCACGACATCGGCCGCCCTAAGCCATTTTTGGTTTAAAATCGTTCTGTCTTCAAAGATTAGTCTTTTTCACTCATTTTGGCCATTTTTCGTCCCCTTTGCCAAATGCACACTATTGTCACTCAAAATTGATTTTTATGCATTCCATTTATATCTTGGACCGTATATAGCATGTTTATCATCATCATTGCTCATCCTTTCCGATTAAATGGTAAGATTTTTCCTTACTTTGCTCAATGGGTTGAACCCTCGAGTTTATGGCCTTTCTTGTATATTACTTGATGAAATTATTTTATGATCATGATGAGCTTAGTTGTTATCTTTGTTTTGTATGATAATTGGTATGATTTGGTGATGAAATTTTTGGCTTGGATCATTTACAAGGGCTATATACAACTCTTTTTATTTTTCACGCCCACAATGTGTTCGATGAAATGTTTCAATGAAAATTTCAACTTCTACATGATTCTCTCGCTTCCAAAAGTCTTCTATACTCTTTGAGATCATGTTTTGGGAAATAAAACGGGCGTATGAACTCTTCATGATGCATTTCTCCCATTTTCCTTGGTTTTTAAGCCTAAAATTGCTCAATGGTTGATAAATCGTCTCTTTGGCGCACTTTGATATATCTATGATGTTTCTATCATCCTAACATTCTTTTTGATGATTCCAAAGGGAGAAACAGGAAATTGGCTCGTTAGCTCAAAGAAGCCAATAAAAGCTCATAATAGAAGCTACAAGCTATGGCTTTTAAGGCCATAAGTTGTGAAGAAAACTTAGTCCAATGGTTGTTTTATGGACTTTATGGACTTGTTTGCATGGACATTAAGTATTTGTGACAGGGGAGCTTCTAAGCTCATGAAGTTATTGTTTATTTTTGTAAAAGCTTGTCTTCTAGCTTATGCAATAATTCTTCTTAATGTGCTTGTTGATAGGGGAGCGTTTGTAAAATGTTTTTAAACGGATAGTTTACTCTTAAACCGGAAAATTATTTTGCTTTTGAAATCGTCCTCTTGAAAATTGTTTTGGTTTGTAATCATCAAAAAGGGAGTTTGTTAGATAAATGTTTTTATCATGATTTTGATGATTTTGTTCTAAAGAGTTTTTATACCAAAACAATGTCCCTAAATGTTGTCCTAACACTTCCAATCGATCTAAAATGTTTTTACTATTTTTGGAGTATTTCTTGAAGTTTATTTTCGATTTAAAATGGACAACACTTTTGTTTTCAGCTCGACCCGCCGCCCATAGGGCAACCCGCACTGAGTTGAGTTTTGAAATAAAAAATGGGACGTAAGAAAAAAAAAAGAAGCGGCGGACGGTCGACAGGTGGGCGACCGGTGTGGTCGACCGGCCGTCGGTGAGCGACACTGTACTGCCGCAAGTTGGATTTTGTTCCGCACTTCTCTGCTTCGTAAAAACGCTGGCGGCAACCGGTCACGCGGTGGGGCGACGGCCGCACCCCCTTCGACCGGTCCCCCGTGTAAAAATTCGCAGAATTCAATTTCAATCTTATCTCGCGACGGTCGAACCCCATGTTTGACAAAGAAACTATCCGTTGCGTTTTGACCTTTTCCCTATTTTGTGGGATTGATTTCTAATGACTATATTGATGATTTTAAATGGTTTCTTTTGCGGCAAATCACTCCCCCGAGGAGGAGCAATGTCTGGAAATCAAAGCCAAGACCTCTCCTATAAATAGAGGCTTCATTCAAGCAACAAGACACAACACAATATACAAGCAAAGAAAGCATACAAAGCAAACACTTTCATATATCTTGTTGTATTAGCCTAAGCACTTTCACTTGCACAAATTTGAGGTCTAGGCTCTCAATTCTTGATTACACTTGTACTCATATTGTATCAATCATTATTGAGTTGTAATCTTGATTTTGGTCATCATTCAACACAAGACATCCTCTTGTGAGTATTCTTGTGGTAAGAATACACTTGGGTGATCTAGGTGATAGGTGTTTGAAGGTTGTGGTAATCTTCAAAGGTGCAAAGAGGGTTGTGGTAATCCTCAAGGTGTTGTAAGAGGTTGTGGTAATCCTCAAGGTGGTGTAAGAGGATTGTGGTAATCCTCAAAGTGGTGAAGGAGGTTGTGGTAATCCTCAGGTGTTGTATTAATTTTTGGTAAATTAATAAAATCTTTTCTTTCTTTTTGAAATCCATCCCAGGAGATCTTGGGGTGGTAGAGGATTAGGCCCTAGGTGGGTTGAACCTCTTTAAATCGACGAGTGTTGTTTTATTTCCGCATTTACATTCTCGTCTTTGGTTGATTATTCGAAAAAGAGGGCAAAATCTGAAAAACCTAGATAATCTATTCACCCCCTCTAGATTATCGTAGCCACTGACTAACAGAGTTTCCATTGTTCGACACCTCTAGGTCTTCAAGATGAGAATGAGGAGCATCGTGAACAAGAGTGTGAACAAGAGTTAGTGGGAGAACAAGAACCAATTCCAATCATCCAAGAGCCTCCACCTGCAGGTTAGGCGTAGTGGGAGAGTCATCGACCGCCTCTAGATACTTGCTCTATGGAACGTCTTTCGCGCAGTCACCATTGAACAAGAGGAGGATCCCACTCGTATGTAAAGCTATGGAGGATATATACGTTGATCATTGGAGGAGTGCTATGGATTCAGAAATGAAATCTATGTACACTAACTCCGTCTGGGATCTTGTAGACTTGCCTAATGGGGTAAAACCCATAGGGTGTAAATGGGTTTACAAAAGAAAGAGAGGGATAGACGGAAAGGTAGAAACCTATAAAGCTAGACTGGTCGCTAAGGGTTTTACCCCGAGAAAGAATCGACACGAAGAAACCTTCTCACCAGTGGCCATGCTGAAGTCTATTCGGATCCTCTTGTCCATTGCAGCTCATTTTGATTATGAGGTGTGGCAAATGGATGTCAAGACAATTTTTCTTAATGGAAGTCTTGACGAGTGCATCTATATGATGCAACCAGATGGTTTTATCCAAAAGGGTCAAGAGCATAAAGTATGCAAACTGAAAAAGTCCATTTATGGACTTAAACATGCGTCTAGGTCTTGTAATATTAAATTTGATCAAGCTGTAAAGAGTTATGGTTTTGATCAAAATCTTGATGAGCCTTGTGTCTATAAGAAAATTAATGACAACAAGGTGACTTTTCTCGTACTGTGTGTGGATGACATTCCGCTCATTGGGAATGACATAGGAATGTTAACATCGCCTAAAATCTTCAGTACAACATTTGATATGAAGGACTTGGGAGAAGCAAGTTATGTTCTAGGAATTCGCATCCTTCGAGATAGGAAGAACAAACGGATTGCTTTATCCCAAGCTTCATACATTGATAAGATCTTGGAGAGGTTTGCTATGCAAAATTCCAAGAAAGGCCAAACACCTTCGGACATGGAATTCACTTGTCACGGGAGCATTGCCCCAAGACTCTAGTGAAGTGGAATACATGAAGAAGGTTCCTTATGCCCTCTGTTGGAAGCCTCATGTATGCTATGTTGTGTATTCCGACTAGATATCTCGTTATCTTTGTTGGAATTGTCAGAGATATCGTAAATCCAGGACGGATAATCGGATAGTCAGTAAAGCATATACTCAAGTATCTTCGAGAACTAGAGGATATATGCTAGTTTATTTAGCTACGGACTTGGTGCCGTGTGGGTTATACCGATTCGACTTTCAAGGCTAATAGGGACACTCGTAAGTCCACATCGTGGTCGTGTTTACTTTGGGTGGTGGTCTTTGTCATTTGGAGGAGTATCAAGCAATCATGTATTGTTGATTCCACAATGGAGGCGGAATATGTGGCAGCTTGTGAAGTTAGCCCAAAGAAGCCGTGTGGTCGAGGAACTTTCGCTAAGCATTGAGGTGGTTCCATCCGCATCGCAAGCCATTACATTATCGCGTGACAACGGTGGTGCAGCGGGCAAACGCAAGAGAACCCGTAAAACCATCAACATGGAAAACACATAGAACGAAAGTATCACCTTGTCGGGATATCGTTCAACGAGGAGATGTGTTAGTAAGCAAGATAAAGATCTGCAGAAAAATGTGACCCTTTACTAAAAAGTTTACCAACTAGAAGTTTTGAGGGGCATATTGAAAGTATTGGTGTACTTAGGCATGTCTCATTTACTCTAGGGCAAGTGGGAGAATGTTGGTAGTATTGTGCCTACGAGTAAATTATTATGTAATTGATATTTTGAATAAAATATTATTTTCATATATATCGAGCTTGCATATGTCCATGAATTGTTTGATATTATAAATTGAGTGTTTAAGTTGTTAAACATAGAAAGATTCAATTTATAATTCAATTCATAGAATTAAAGTCCACGATCGGTAAATAAACATGGACAATTTATTTTGATAAGATCGTCTCAATTTTATTGAAGTTTATCTTGACTTTGGTAATAAAATTGTTAATACATTTTCTAAATGTATTGGACTGGACCAGGTGAAATTAAATATTTAATTGACCAATAGATATTTAATTTCACTTGATTATCATACGTGACACCTTAATCCCTGAGTGGGTAATGAACTTTGATTACTAACTTGAAGTTCTTTGAGGCATCAATGAGTGAGATTAAATTGATGATCAATATCTCGATGCTTTGGGAATTAAAGTGAAATAACAAGGAACATATATTCACAATATGGAATCCGTCACCTATTTAATAGGCATGATCATGATCTCATGTGTTCTTCTAATAGACAGTAGAATCCGAGCTCAGTAATTCGACATTTGTTGTTGAATTCATGATGTGATGACAATCACATGGGACTGTCAGATAGGAGATGAGGATTGAGATTTACAAATATTAGAAAATAGATTTTGGTCATTTTATCGTATTTCTAATATTTAGTTGATCAACGGGGGTGACATGTAAGATCGACAAATCAGAGAATTTAATTATTGGCTTCAGTAATTTCAATTAGATTAAGAGTGCAATCTTATCCATTTAGTGGAGTGGAATAAGATTAATAAATTATTTTGATTGATCAAGAGTTGATTGAATCAAACTTAATTTATTGTAGCTTAGTCTAATTGGGTCCGATCAGGTCCCTTTGGTGGCTCTAGAAAAAAACCGGAATAAATTATAAGAGTTATAATTTATTAGTGCAGTGCAATTAATTAAGTGGACCGATTGAGATAATTTTGGAAAGAAAATAATTATTGTTTGATAAATGATTTTATCATGATTTTGATGATTTTGTTTTTATACCAAAACAATGTTTTTAAAGGTTGTCCAAATACTCCTAAATGATTTAAAATGGTTTTAATATTTTCCGAAGTATTTCTACAAGTTTATTTTCGATATAAATTGGACAACACTTTTGATGATTTTGTGTTAATGTGTTTTTACACCAAAACAATGGTTCTAGAATATTGTCCTAATACTACAACACAACAAGATACACTCAAGAATACACTTGTTCTTACATTGTCCTATTTCTTGTTGTAATTTGCCTAGTACTATCACTTTCACATCTTGAGGTCTAGGCTTTCATTCTTGATTACACTTGCACTTTTGAGTTGTAATATTTTTCAAAGTGTAATCTTGATTGTAATTCATCAACCAAACACAAGATATCCTTGTGAGTATTCTGTGGTAAGAATACCTTTGGGTGATCTAGGTGATAGGTGTTTCAAGAGTGTGGTGCTCTTGAGGTGTTGAAGATTTGGTATTCTTCAAGATTGAAGATTGTGGTGATCTTCAAAGGTGCCGTTGAAGGAAGATTGTGGTAATCTTCAAAGGAGATTGTGGTAATCTCCAAAGGTGGTGTTGGAGAGTTCGGTGCTCTTCAAGTCGGAAGATTGTGGTGATCTTCGCAAGGTGCCATTGAGGATTGTGGTGATCTTCAAAAGAGATTGTGATAATCTTGAAGGTGTTGTTGAAGAAGAGTGTGGTGCTCTTCAAGGTGCGTTGTAAGTTGGTGTTGTATTAATTTTTGCAAATTAATAAAATCTTTTTTTTTTGAAATCCATCCCGGATATACTGGGGTGGTAGAGGATTAGGCCCTAGGTGGGTTGAACCTCTTTAAATCGACGTGTGTTGTTTACTTTCCGCACCTTTGTTATTATCCTTGAGCATTCGGTTGGAAAAAGAGGGCGAAATCGAAAAGATGGAGATAATCTATTCACCCCCCCTCTAGATTATCGTAGCCGCTTGGACTTATAAGTGGTATCAAAGCCAAACTTTGGCAAGCTCGTTTCACATCGCGAGTGAAGAGAAACGATCGTCGGCTACTTAACAAAGCTCAACTTTCCGCACCTCCACCACCAAGCCACCTCGGTTTGATTCCAAAAATTTTATATTTTGGAAAGAAAGAATGGAATGCTATTTACAAGGTTGCGGGTTCGATATTTGGAACACCGTCATCAATGGAGAATCCATTCCGATGAAAGATACACCACACACCTCAAAAGGCTTCAAAAAGCTCAATGATGAAGAGAAGAATATCATCTCCTTAAATGGTAAAGCTCTTAATATTTTACATTGTTCACTTACCACTTTGGAATTTGATCATGTTGTAGGTATTCGGTCGGCACATGAAGTATGGCAAAAATTAGAAGCCATCTATGAAGTGTATACAAATGAAAGGAGCAACTCAAAAGCATCTACTTCACAAATGAATACAACATCAAATCCAACAACATGGGATAAGCCTTCTACAACCTCCCATGATGAACAAGTTGAACAATGCCTCATGGGCATCGAAGAAGAAAATGAGGTAAGTTCTAAAACCTCTACTTCTTATGACAATGAATTGCAAAATGAATATAGTGATTTGCAAAATGATTATGATGAGCTACAAGATGAATTCCAAAACTTACTTGTTAAATACAAAAATTTGAAAAAGGAATTCATTGTTTTGAAAAATGATAAGGATAGTTTGTTTACTTCCTATGAATCACTATCATGTGCTCACACCACCACTCTTGACAAGGTTAGAAACCTTGAGAAAGAAAATAGTACTCTTGTTGAGGATATAAATTGCTTGAAAAATGATTTATCTAAATCCAACTTGAGTGCCGATAGAATGACCAATATTGTTGATTGTTGTGATAATTGAAACTAGAACTTGATCATAAACCTCAAGGGTGTCAATCACATGAAAAAGAATCAAGTCTCTAAAGACGTTGGTCATTATGCTCCTAGAATTATTACATGCTTTTATTGCGGTAAAAAGGGTCATACGGTAAATACTTGTCGGGCTAGAAATAGCTCTAATTATTGTTGGAGACCTAAAAGTCTCAAAGCTAATCCTAAAGGACCCAAACACATGAGGTACCACAAAACAATGTCATATTAGGTACCGTAAATAATGATCGAAGAAAATTTATACCATACGAAGACATCAAATGACCGTTTCATTTGATCAAAGAAGGAGAAACTATTTTCGACAAAGCCAATTTCCAAGAAGAGGATATAATCAAAAATGGGAAGAACACAATCCTTGGAAATGGCAAAGACATCATCAACAAGATAATTTTCAAAGAAGAAGAGACTTTCAACAATGGGAAGGCAACAAACCTTGGAAATGGAGAAATCAAAGAAGTCATCATCAACAAAGTGACTTCTCAAGGGGAAGATATCATCAACAATGGGAACGGCACAACCCATTGAAATGGCGTAATTGGTAACCCGTGACCTCCTAGTTAAATATGCATTTTATTTTGTTATTATGCATGCTTTTATTTGTGTCTTAATTGCAAAATGAGTTTTCTAGTATTTATTTTTTTAAGGTCTTCAATATATATTTGTGCTTTTAAAATATTTTTTTGAAAAAGAAGACCTTATATGATGTTTTTAAAACTCTTGTGCATTTTTAGACTAAAGTGTGTTATCATCTTTTATGGATTTTTATGGCATGAGCTTACTTGTGATATCTCTTAGCCTACACTTTTATCATTATGATTTGTGCTAGATATGTTTTAAGAATTGTGTAGGATTTACATATTTTCACAAATGGCCATTTACGTCATTATTTGTCAAGAAAGGCATAAATTATCGAGGGCACGTTTACTTGTGTTATTCTTACTCTTATAGACTCGATATATGTATTGCCATGTGCCTATTTGCTTGTTTTTCATAGTATTTCATACAAGTGCCATTAAGAGGATTTTTAGATTTTTTGAAAGGCACTATTCGATATTTGATTGCACATATTTGCCGTATCAACTCTTGTTCAAATACTTCTTTTAAATAAGGTCTCAACTATATGCTTTCGGATTTTCAAATTTCAAAAGAGACCTTTTGTAGCTTTCTTAAGCTTATTTGAACTTGCATGATTTATTAGACTCTTGATGATCTTCTAAATGCATAGTATGTGTTTATTGCTTCATGGTCTATATATATATAGTGTCTATTTCTACTATGCTCTTATGCAAGATATTTTTGTGATTGATGATTGAGGCATGTTTTACACTTGGACTATTTTTCTTGCTTATATAAGCGTCTGCCGGTAATGAGTTTGTTAAGTTGTGTAGATGAGAATGAAGTACTCCAAATATTAGTTACCTCAAAAATATTTGGATGTAAATGTTCTATTATGAACACCTTAGATCAATTGGATGGCCTATGATGATAGTGATGAAGAAGACAAAAAGGGTATTAGGAACAAACTCGATGACCAAGGCAACATTGGTCGAACTAAGGCGAGGTTAGTAGCTCGAAGGTATTTTCAAGGCTTATAAGGTAATTAATTTTGTTGTAACATTTGCACTCATAAAGACATTTAGTAGCTATTTGCATTTTACTTGCCCATTCTTGTTTTAAAGAAAATTTCAAGCTTTACCAAATGGATGTTAAATCCAACTTTCTAAATGGTTTTATTCAAATATAAGTCTATCTGAGTCTAAAATTTTAGGCCAAATGATTTTTATAAAAGGCCTTGTACAATTGATAGACTTAGCTATTTTTACAAAAGGTAAAGTTGATACTACACTTCTTGTTTTGAAAAATGGCAAGGTTGTTTACTTGTGCAAATTTTTGTTGATAATATTTATGGTGCTACTAATGAATATTTGTGCAAGATATGTTTTTCTAAGTTGATACTAGGTGAGCTTGAGATGAGAATGATGGGGAGCTCAATTTCTTGCTTGGACTACAAATTATTCAATGCCAAGAAGATGGTTATATAAGAACTCTTGAAGGAGTTAAGCATTGAAGGAAGAAGAACCATCTCAACCTCTATGGCTAAAGATTGACAAAGGTTGAGAAAGGCATATCGGCCGACAAACAAATTCGAGGTATGTTTTCTTGTATTATTTCTATAGACTCGACATTCCATATGTCTTATGTCTATATGCTCGACTTCAAAACTATCCCAACGAATCTCATTAAAAGTGCCATTAAAAGAAATTTTCAAATATTTGAAAGGCACTTCTTCTTATGACTTGTTGTATCCAAAGCTTTAAAATGTTCTTATTCTTTCGGGATAACAAGTTTGGTATCTATTATACGAGCTTATTCGTATTCAAAATTTGGTTCGTCATAATCAAACTAAACATATTGAGATTCGATATATTTTTAAGGGATTGTGATTTTTAACAAAAACTTGAGATGTGTTTAATTCCGTCTCAAGGATAACTCGCGGACTCTTTGATCGTTAATCGCCGAGTATTTTACCTCATTTCAAGCTTGATTATGACATAATGTATATTGAATGAGGTCTACATTTGCATTTTGCACGTTTTAAAACTTAGGGCGAAAAAAATCGGATTTCGGATCAAATTCTCAATTTTGCAAATCAACGACAAAGTGGGCAATCAAAAAAATACACGACCGGGTCGCCCACATGCTCGACCGGTCGCCCTTGCCCATGACCGGTCGCCCTAAGGGATTTTTTGGTTAAAATGCTTCTGTTTTCAGATTTAGCCATTTTTGGCTCTTTTGGTTCACTTTTCGTCCCCTTTGTCATTTTCACACACAATTCACTTCAAATGTGTTTTGTTGCATAAATTATATATCTTGGGGATTGTCTAGCTCGTTTATCATCATTGATGCTCATCTTTACCGATTGAATGGTAAGAATTTCACTCTCTTTAGCTCAATTGGGTTGAACCCTCGAGTTTATGGCTTATATGTATTTTTCTTAATGCAATTCATATATTTTTGTGATGAGCTTATTGATTGTTGATGATTGACATTTGTTAAATTGCATTTGGTGATGAAAACTTGGCTTGATTTCATTTACAAGGGCTATATATATCTTTCTCAATTTTTGACGCCCGCCAAGAGTGTTCGATAAAACGTTTCAAAAAAAATTCATCACCTACATGATTCTCTCGATTTCAAAAGTCTTATACATTTATAGAGATCATGTTTTGCTTATCAAATGAGTTTTCATAAACCTCTACAAGTCATATGATTCGACTTTTCCTCCTATTTGGTTTATAAGCTTCAATGCTCAAATAGCTCGACATCGGTTTTGTTGCGCACTTTGATATGAATATATGATGTATTTATCGTGCTAACATTCTTTTTGATGATTCCAAAGGGGAGAACAGGTTATAAGCTCATTAGCTCATAAAAGCTAAGATAAGCTTAACGAAAAGAAACTATAAGCTATGGCTTCATAAAGCCATAAGTTGTGGATCATATCTAGTCCACTTGGTGCATTATGGTTGTGTATGAATCATGGTCCATTGGTTGTAGTATGGACTTTATATACGGTTCTAATGATGTATCCTTGAGGGGGAGCTTTTAAGTTTTTGATACTTAAGCTCAATATCGAAAAGCTAATATTTTAGCTTATGTTTAAGTTGCTTCTATATAACTCTTGTTGTGCATGTTGATAGGGGAGCATTTGCTATATGTGTTTGAATATCTCTACTCCCATCATTGTGATTATATTGCGTGGAATGTTGTCGCTCATAACGGAAAGTTCTTTTTACCGGTAAAAATATTTTGTTTTCAAAATCGACCTCGTTAAAATTATTTTGGTTTGTAATCATCAAAAAGGGGAGATTGTTTGATAAATGATTTTATCATGATTTTGATGATTTTGTTTTTATACCAAAACAATGTTTTTAAAGGTTGTCCAAATACTCCTAAATGATTTAAAATGATTTTAATATTTTAGGAGTATTTCTACAAGTTTATTTTCGATATAAATTGGACAACACTTTTGATGATTTTGTGTTAATGTGTTTTTACACCAAAACAATGGTTCTAAAATATTGTCCTAATACTCCCGATCGGTCTAAAATATTTTTACTATTTTTTGGAGTATTTCTTGAAGTTTATTTTCAATATAAAATTGGACAATACTTTTGTTTTGAGGTTAATTAATCGGTCGCTTCTATACATAGGGCATCGTGCACCGAAAATTGTGAAAACATTGAATAAGCTATTTTCTTGAAAAAGGCTGGTTTGGTCAACAGGGTGGTGGTAGATCGGTGTGGTCGACCAGTCGACGACCGGCCGACCAAGTGGGCGATCGGTGCGGTCGACCGGCCGACCGGCCGTGGTGACCAGTGACTGGAAGCATTTTTTCAAACGAGAACTTTCTCGGACTCGTTTTTTGGTTCGCTTTCGACCGGCTGGACATAGTGGTCGACCGGCCGGACCCCCGACCGGCCGCTGTGTAAATGTGTTTTCTCATTTTCAAACGTCTATTTGTGCGCGACCGGCCGCTCAAGTTTGAAAAGAAAATTCTAACCGTTGTGCAAGCAGAGCAGTTTTTCCCTAAATTGTGGGATTGATTTCTAAAGCTCTTTTCTTCAATTGTCTTGCAATTTTTTACAGGATTCATGTCCCCAAGAGGAGCCTATCATGTACAAGACATCTTCTATAAATAGAGGAAGAATTGAAGCAACACAATATGAGAGAAAACTACAACACAACAAGATACACTCAAGAATACACTTGTTCTTACATTGTCCTATTTCTTGTTGTAATTTGCCTAGTACTATCACTTTCACATCTTGAGGTCTAGGCTTTCATTCTTGATTACACTTGCACTTTTGAGTTGTAATATTTTTCAAAGTGTAATCTTGATTGTAATTCATCAACCAAACACAAGATATCCTTGTGAGTATTCTTGTGGTAAGAATACACTTGGGTGATCTAGGTGATAGGTGTTTCAAGAGTGTGGTGCTCTTGAGGTGTTGAAGAATTTGGTATTCTTCAAGATTGAAGATTGTGGTGATCTTCAAAGGTGCCGTTGAAGGAAGATTGTGGTAATCTTCAAAGGGAGATTGTGGTAATCTCCAAAGGTGGTGTTGGAGAGTTCGGTGCTCTTCAAGTCGGAAGATTGTGGTGATCTTCGCAAGGTGCCGTTGAGGATTGTGGTGATCTTCAAAAGAGATTGTGATAATCTTGAAGGTGTTGTTGAAGAAGAGTGTGGTGCTCTTCAAAGGTGTCATTTGTAAGTTGGTGTTGTATTAATTTTTGGTAAATTAATAAAATCTTTTTCTTTTTGAAATCCATCCGGATATCTTTGGGGTGGTAGAGGATTAGGCCCCAGGTGGGTTGAACCTCTTTAAATCGACGTGTGTTTACTTTCCGCACCTTTGTTATTATCCTTGAGCATTCGGTTGGAAAAAGAGGCGAAATCGAAAAGATGGAGATAATCTATTCACCCTCTAGATTATCGTGAGTCATTGACTTACAATTATATGATTTGCCAATCAATATGATTTGATTTGCCAATCGAATATTACCTAAAGTAATACTTTCCTTTTGGCAAAAGTTTCCATAGTTAATTATTTCTTCTTCCTACTTAATAACATCTATCGATCATTTTGTGCCCATACACACAAGAGAGATTCATACTGCATTCTTGAGTTCTTGGAGAACACTGAAGAAGGCTTGAGGGTTTGGAGCATGGAACTTCTGCTGAAGATTTTTGAAAGCACGCTACAAGGGTAATCTCGATTCTTTCTTGTTGCTACAAATTAATTAATTCATGTTAATAAGCATTACGTTTCAAGATCCTATTCCGGATTGCTCGGATCACATAAAATCAATTTTTGTGATTGAGCAATTCCGTTTCGGCTAACAGTATATTATATCTTATAATTATTTGGGTGATTTGTGTTTGATATATTTTGGCGTACCCAGTAACGTAATTAACATTTGTATAAGAGAAAAAGGTAATTTCTGTTAACTAATACTGGATTTATGTTGTTCACTGTTGTGAGGAGATTAATTATAGTACTTTAATATTTATGCATCTGTATCAAATTAGGAACTCACACCAAAGAAAATTATCAATGACATTCCCACGGTTGGAATTGGGCTCCTATAAATTCTAGACACTCCTTGCCAAAGACCTGTCCATCAATGTGCCTTTTCAGTGTGTTTGGATCCATTAAGAGATGGGTTGAGCTCAATCACTTTTTCTGGTTAAGATAAAAACACAGGAAAAATAAGGCCTTGTTACTTATTATAGATAATTTCTATTTTGTATGATATGAAATGATAATATAAAAATATATATTGAGAAAGAAGGAAATCAGAACAATATGCAAAGAACAACGAGTAATGAAATTTTCGGTGTGTAATCTTTATTCCATTTTTCCACATATATATGCCCAAAAATTTTAACTATTGTGAAAAATAAATTACTATTTGCTCGTGAGTAACGGTTTGACAATATTGCTAAAGCCCATTGTTACGCCCAAATATTGTTGTAGCACCATTGTTATGCCCAAATATTGTTGTAGCAGGCCGAAATTATGTATTAATTCTCAATGTTTAAGACAAAGTAATGAAACAATTTCCTCTCCCATAGGTTTCATGATTTTTTAACAAAACATAGAAAAATAAATTCAAAGAAAAATACATTTATTTTTCTTTCCACTATTATTTTCTTCTAAAAAAACAATAAGTTTTTACTTTTCGTCTCAATTAAATAAAAAATGTACTATATATTGCAAGTAGTCAATCAATCTTTTTTGTTTCTTCGTTAATTTGAGAAATATTGATGAATTGTTTCTTAAAGTTAAAATTAAAATAAACATGTACTATATATATCGTATCGAAAATACATAAATAGGACCGAAAAGTCCAAATTAGCCTTCAAACCGACAAACTGCTCTAACATACGCTTGTGGCGCTGGCGCATGATTTATTTTTACTAGCACCTTCTCTAATCATAAACGCCTTTTCTGAAACCAATTTCACCCTAATAAAATCTAGACTTTCAGTTTTAACATTTTATAGTTTTCAGTTTCAATCAAAAAATGGTGGAATTAAATATGGAGGAGATGTCTTTACCTGTTCTTTTCGAGCAGTCTCGAAAAATTCACCAAGCCGCCTCCGATTCTTCCGTCGATCAGGTTTAGCTTCTTAATTTTACTTTAGTTTTCTTTATTTCCGTTTATGGGAGTTACATGTTTGTATTTTGTTAAATTTTAATTTCTTGTTACGTATTGTTGATTTTTTAGGATACTGTGAAAAAGGGTTGCCAACTGCTGAAGAAATGCGAGGAAATGATTGGAAAACTAGGGTTATTTTCTGCTAATGAGACTAAGGATGATATCAGCACTACTAACCTCAAATATCTTCTCGTGAGTGTTAATTATGATTTTCTTTTTTTCTGTTTTGTGGATTATAAATCAGTGAAATCGCATGAAACTTTGTATCTATTATATTGTTTAATGATTTCTAATTTCTATGCATTTAAATGTATCTTGGAAGCAAGCGTTCATTAATTTTGCATAGATAATTTGATCTTTTTTTTATTTAGTGCGCAGAATCAAATTACTTTTGTTTGGTGTTAACTGCTTGCGAGAAAGAAAACGAAGCTTCATAGTATTAGATTGATTATATATTGATAACTTCAAATAATTAAATTTTGTCTGTCTTTGTATTGATACCACTTCAAAGGTTAACTTTGTAATGACTGCAGTTCATTTTTTGTGTTGTTAAATTTAAGAATCTAACTTTAGAAATATCATATTATGTTCAAATTTGATAAGTCTGATGTTGGGTCTCTCTGTCTCTACTTTTCCATTTTTGGGTGGGGGGTCTTATTTATTTGCTCCAAAATGTATTTGGGTAGTGTGGGTGAATGTTTTTTTATGGGGTTGAATTTCTATGTTGAGGAAAATTCTTTGTTTGTCTATCACCACGAAGGAAAATAGAAACTCAAGGTATATTCTCTTGCTGTAAACATTTGGTCCCGGTATTTGATACAGGTTCCATATTATCTTGGTGAGCTTACAGAGAAAATTGCTCAAGAGGATAGGATTCAAATAGTTAAAGCTTCACAGGCCAAGTTAAAGGTACTAGTTTCTTGTCAGATCATGTATAAGGATGTTATCCTTGTCGCCTCTCTGGTTTTTGTTCTCATTCAGAGATGTCTTAATGAAGTTATTGATATTTGTATGATTGTTGGATTTTACATGGCCATATCATCAGGAATTTATATCATTTTGTGAGGCGATGGAGCTTGTACCAGAAGAGGAGCTAGAATCATCTGGCCAATCGATGGGTAATACATTTGCTGATAGGAGAGCTAAGAAGGTAGTTATGAACATTGATTTAGGTCATACATCCTATGTCCTACTTATTATTGTTTAAGCTTGAGCATACTTGGGGCTTGGAGCTGTAACTGCTGTGTTATGTATCTAATTATACTGAGTTACTTCAGATTGCTCGGTTCAAACGACAAAAAGCTGCTGAGTCAAAATTGCTTGAAATAAGAGAACGGAAGGAACGCCGTGGGCGTTCAACTAGGGCTTCTGCGTTATCTACTCCTGTCGAGGTAGGGGAAGATGATATGGAGGATGATGATGGGGAAGAGGAAAGAGAGGTATGTTCTCTTATGAGTTATTTGTCATTAAATATCTATTTTATGCGAGTTTTAGTTTTCCATAGTATTTTTGTTTGTTTCATGGCTTTCTGTCTATGTTGCAAGTAGTTTTTTATGCAGTTTATGATGTACAGTACATTACATTGTTAGACCAAAATGAACAAATTGATATTAGGTGCATGATGGTGAAGAGAAATATTGGTAACTTGTACTGTTATGTTATACTACATATGTGTCTGTGATTGAGTTAGAGATCTGGCAATATAATGCGTTGGAATGCAAAATAAAGTGCTCTCAACTATAAGATTATACTTCTCATCCATTTGTTTGATTGTTTCTGGTCTCTGTCTCCTCCTTTCCTTCTGTCAGTCCATGAATATCAGTAATAACTAATGATGATGTTCTCAGGCGTGGCTGACCACCATCTCATTGGCACTTTGTAAGGTTGGCCCAAAATTTCAGCATTTTCAGTGACACACACACACACACACACATATATATATACTCTCCACCTCCTCCAGTATGTTTAATTAACTTTTCACACTTTATATTCCAGGCATTTGATCTGCTGGAAATGCTGAAGAAAGAGGAAGAGATGCTCTTTGCCATAAAGGAAAGACAGTCACAGGTATCAATCGTTTAAGTTGGGACTACTTTGTGATGCTCTATTATCTGAAGTTATTAAATTGAAATTTTTGTGTTACATTCTGCTTTTGCAATATCCTAACATTTTATGCACCTTCTGAATATGAGAAGTTGTTCGCAGGTGCCACGTGTTAAATTCATGTATTCTGCCTGCATGCACTTGTACCTATATTCACACAAGGAATTATAGTTCTTGAGACCTATAGTTGCGGAACATCAGAAATAGTTTATTCAGCATAGGAATACACGGTCCTTGTGATATTAAGTTAAATGTCCTGGCATTTTGGGATTTCTTGCATTTTTTATTCCATAGATACATTTTCCAGTACAATCTGTCAAGATATGGCTTGTGTTTATATGTGCCTCACTGGTTTTCTATAGTCAACTTTATTACCACTAAAAAATTGTCAGCATCAAACTGCACGTGCTGCTGCTCATATGTTTCATTTAAATGCAACTATTTCTTCTGCAGGAAGGGGATAATGAACTTTCACAGTCTATTCTTGATGAGCGCACTAAGAAAGCGGAAGCCTTTCATCGTGATGCTGCAACAAGGGCTCGATATACGAAACCTGCAGCTCCAATCACATGTGCTACTTTTGCTCAAGATGTTATTGAGGGGAGAGCCAACGTTTCGCAGGTTCACGAACACAAGCACCAACCAATGATATTTGGACCAGCAAGCCTTGTAGGCAAAAACCCAACGAGCGAGAGGGAGAAAATGGCAGCGCAAGTATTCCAACCTCACTACAGGTATGTTAGTGCAATAATAAAACTTTGGGATAATTACAAAAACAACCCTAAGGTTTGGGCTAATTACAAAAGAAAAACTCAGAAGTTTTTTAACATTAAAAAAACCCTTGAGGTTTGATTCGGTCTTATAATATCCCCCTCATAAGCAAAAAAACATTTCAAAAACCTCCCCGACTTTTATAGAACTCTGACTGTTAACCCCTTAAATTTAAGACAAAATCAAACATCATGGGTTTTTTTGTAATTTTCAAAAATCTCTGGTATTTTTTTTTGTAATTAGCCCAAACCTCAGGGGTTTTTTGGTAATTATCCCTAAAACACTCAATAAAAAAGACGTAAAATGGCTAATTAGTTGCTTAAGGACTAGTACGAATTCTCACTGAAATCTTTGTTTACATTGATAGATTACCGACAATGAGCATAGAGGAAGCTGGCTTAAAGGAGATGGAGATTATGAATAAATGGCAAGAAATGAATACCAAGCTTATTGAAGAAGCTAACTCATCATGGCACAATGATAACAAACTGTTGAGGCCAAGCGAGGAGGATGACGAGGATGATGATGCTGCCCAAGACAAGGCGAGGGCCTGGGATGACTGGAAAGATGACAACCCTCGCGGTGCAGGCAATAAGAAGCTCACTCCATGCGGCTAATACCTCAAAATTGTATAATGCCGATTATATTATGTCCTCAACTTTGCGCATAATCATTGCTACATTGATATTGTTTTCTGTATGATTAATGTTCCAGTTCCAGGTCTGTCATATTATTAAAGTATTCTACTGTATAGTAGCAGTAGCTGATCAGTATAGAGTTTAACCTATCCGAGGGTAGTTGATGAATCATGAATGTACCATATGCTTCATCTTGTTGCATGATTTCTTGAACTTATGGATGCCCTCTTTGATTTAACATATTTGATTTGCTACTTATCTTGAATTCGTGGCTGATTAATTGTTTGGTATTGATTGGTGTATATAGGTAACAGAACCTTTTGCCTGTTTCGATTTTTTAGGCAATAGTTGAATATTTTGTGTGTTCTATCCAAGTTTACTGGCTCAAAACGTGGAAGTTGTGACAATTTTTCTTAACTTTTTGTTCTACTAGTAAATAAGCTTGATTCTTGAATTGAATATCTGAATTCAAGCTGTCACCCTTTGAATTATAACCAGGTGCTAAAATTACTAATAAATCCAGTACACAATTATTCTTTCTTACTATTATACATTGTTCTAAAAGATCCCGCCTAGCTCCGATTAGTCCCCGCCTAGGCGCTAAGCTTTCCTTATCCGCCTATGTTATTTTTCCAATTAAATCCTGCCTAAAGCCGCTCACGTCCTGCGTAATCCCGCCCAGGCTCCGCCTAGGCGCTAGGCCCCAATTTACTGCCCGGCTAGCGCATCGATATTGGATGTTTATTGGGGCTTTCAGTAATTTAGGTTTATTATGTGTACCATATGAGATAGATGTTAATCAACCACTTCAGGTATGCATATATATATGCTATATGTATGTGCATAAGCATGTTCTAGTCCTACACATCTTCCTTTCAATATGTACGAAGGACCAAACAGCTGCAACTGAGTCCTCGGTTGTCCTTCGAGTATTGCTGGGTGCGGTTTTTGGGTCGGGTACCAAGCTTGGATACTCAGCTTTTTGGGGTTTCGGATTTAGGAACACCGGGGGGGGGTAAATTAAAGTCACTGTTTTGAAAACTGGTTTCGTTGTTAAGAGGAGAATAGCAACATCATTAGCAGCTTTCGCCTTTACCAATAAGACGAAGATTCACCCCAATTACAGATGGATTTAATATAAAAGGCCACTCCACATTTTGTAGGATTTTTTTGCCAATCATGATTTCTGCGTGACAATTATTGTCAACCCCTACAGTTATATTACTATTACAAGACTAAAATTGCAATTTACCCAGAAGAAAAATATGGAAACTAGAAAGAAATTGCTCAATGAGTTTCAAAAGCTACAATTTAGGCCTTGCTATTAAGCCACTGATATCCCAAAAACAAGTCTCCATAAAGACAACAAAGACATGCCAATTTCTGACTGTCTCCATCACCAAAAATTCAACCAAGCACAAAACTTAAAAAAAAAAAGGAAACACCTTTTTAGATAATTTGATTTACATATGTATTCCATAAAAACGTGTATGTATAAACAACCTTGATTTTGAAACATCCAATAAAACGTACACAAAATAAACAACAGATGATACATCTATCAACATTCTGTGATTAATAAAAGAAACTGAACCAACATTACCAAAGTTGAACTTGAATCAGAACCATAACCTGCCACTCCAAAAGCAACTCCTGAAAACTGAAAACACGCTTTTTCAGCTATCCATGCATTTGAGCCCACTGCAAACCCATAACCAGACAACAAACAAGATGATGCAAACCATCAAATCAAGTGACAAAACAACCCACACATGCTTTCTCCAAACTTTCTTGGCCTTTTGTTGTTGCTCCACAGAGTATAATCCCCCATTTTTATGCATAGTGAGTGATAATTCACGGCTCAGCCCAATCCCACTGCCGCCATTTTCATCATTCTCTTTCTCCCCATTTCTTTTAAATCCTCCAAGCAATCTGTTCTTCATCTTGTTCAGCACCTTCTCCGCATTGGGCCTGGGCCTCCCCCTAATTGGGCCTGACCCAGATAGAAAGACCCCATTTTGCCCAATTCTCTGCCCCGTCGGCGACCCGATTCCGTCCATGTGGTACGGGGCCGGCCCGAGCAGCTGGCGGAAAACAGGGTTGAATTCACCCTGAAAACAATGAGAACTCAATTTTTCCAATTTTCGTTTACCCTGAAAACCCTCGCGAAAAGCGTCTCTCACGCTTTTTAAAAACGCCAAACCCTCTGAATTCTCCAGCTTCTCGTCGAAAATCACGAAGTAGACGAAGGGTTTGTCGATTAAGAAAGTGTAGGTCCTCGAACGGATGGTGTGGGTGAAAGTGGCGTGATACGGCGGCGTTTTGTCGAGGCATTTCGCAGCGATTGCGCCGAGCGCGGCGTCCTTGGAGTTGAATTCTGCTAACACGATGGTGCCTTTTGCAATGCAGGCGTACTGGATTAGATCCGGATTAGGAATCATTGTTTGGGGAAACAATAACCAGAAAAATTAACCCCCAAAAAAAAAAAAAACCCTTTCTCCGCGTTTTCTGAATTATCTCCTTTCTTCGAAGGAAAAGTGAAATTCAAACGTGGGATTGGTTAACGTTTGGAAATGAAAATAAGGGGATCATCCTTTAATGGGAGATTGAAACGGAACGTTTTAGGGTTTGGAGAAGGTAGCTTGAACCATCGGAAAAGGAGAGAGAACAAAACTTTTCCACCGGCCAAATACAGTTTTCCGATTTTCCGGGGAAATGTTTCTCTTTTCTTTGGTCTTGTTCCACTTAAGATATGTATGTGTTTCCAGTCCAACATTTATCAATTTGTGAATAATAATCTCATTTTTTGACAAATAATATTTAAGCTTTTGAAATTAAATGATGGATTATTATATTATTTTGTAACACGACTTCCCAATTATTATTTTTTCAGTACAATTGGGAGAAAAAATGAGAGAACATAAGCACTCACAATCAAAGATCAAGGGGAAGTCAACTTTTAATTGACATTTCATTATTGGTTGTCTTGTTGGTAAGTTTTTTCAAACTCTATAATAATCAAAATTTAAAAAACAAAATCACATGATAAATATTAAATTATGGGTATAAGTCATAACAAGCATTTGATTCTCTTTTTTTGGCTTTTAGTCTTCTCCCTATAGGCCATAACAGAAACTATTCTTGGACTAGAACAATGTTGTTTTTATTTATTTTTATCTGTGAATTGGTTTATTCGATACTTCCAAAGCCATTTCCAATTTTTAAATTTAAATTTTGCGTTTCCAAAAAATTTGAATTAGACGAACTCAAATTCTGGACCACGCAATTGCAAATTCAACGCACTGTAAGAACAGTTTTTTGATTACAAGGCAAAAAAATTGAACTAGAAATTGTAGGGCTTTTCCCTTGTTAAGGGAGCCCTTCCAGAAATTCTCGAGGGCCAAGGTCAAGCCCAGGCCCAAGAGGGGGTTTGGAAATAGTTTTCAACCAGCAATAGACGCGCCTCGGTTAGAACCTCACTAGCTGCGTCATTGCCCCAAGCGCAAAGATACTTTTTCCCGTGCTCCCCGTCTCCCATTTTATAGTCTCCATCTCAGTAAACTCTCTGGTGCATTAGCGATGTGGGACAAAAATGGTTGTCATTTATTCTGCCTCTCAACCATTATCAATATTTTTCTCATCGTTTTTATTTTCTTTCTCAAATTTCATATAGTGTACAGTCTCAACCTAACAGAAAAAGGGATGTCAATTCGTGTCATCATGTTGCGTTATCGCGTTTTCATATTATCTATCTTATACGATCATAAATACTATAATAATTATAACTAATTTCTTGCTTTCATGTTGTGTTGTGTCTTATCGTCACTTCTCTTTATAGTTCGTGCTTATCATTGTGTCATGCCCTAAAAAAATTCATGCCACAATATCTCCAATTATTAGCTTCAATCAAAGATTCTCCTACAACCAAGAAAACCTTGTCCAAATCAAATCAAACGATAGCATCGACAAGAAGATCGAATCGTGGCTAGAAACGACTACTTCGACTAAGATTAAAAAGGTATTTTCACATTTAAGTGAGTATAAGCTATCCCCAAACCGAAAGAATAAAGTTACAAAAAAAAAAAAAAACCTCAATTTACACTCCCGCAAGATTTTGCTATATAAATTATCATGAGGCTTGTCCTACGCTCGCGCAAACGAATTTCACGTAGAATCACCAACGAAGATGTGGAAATGTCCCCGCCTCTAACGAGCTTTATTCAAATGCTAGCAAAAACGTGCGAGTTTTTTCTCAGCCGTTTCTTATTCGTGTTAAACTCAGCCGGCATAAGGTGGATCGATAAAGGCCCATTCGAAAACTTGTTCGTATTGAGTTGCTGCATTGTCCCACGACGAGTCTCTCTCCATCCCACGCTTCATCAATCCTTCCCACGACGATTTGTGCTCTTTGTATGTCCCAACAGCTATTCTTATTGTCTGTAGACATATGCAGTTAAATAAAAAAAAGAAAACGCGAGAACTAAAAAAAATAGTATCAGAATCACGAGTTTATTTCGACCATCGACAGTCGTAATATTGAGAGGAGGGACTTACAGCCAGGAAACTTTCTTTTGATAGAGGAGTAAAGGTCCACCTGTAATACAGCCGGAGAAATTATCATAAGCACAATTAAAATGCATTATTAAGGTAGAGGCTAATTACTAAGGTTCGGGATAATTACACGAAATCCAGAGGCATTTGTAAATTGCCAATAAAAAAAAAACAAAAAAAACTTGAGGTTTGATTCCGTCTTACATTTCTCCCTTTCATAAGGGGAAAAACATTTTAAACCCCCCGCCCCGGATATTTATAGAAATATTAGGGTTATCCCCTTAAATTTAAGATATAATCAAACCTGGGGGGAATTTTTGTAATTAGCCCAAACCTCAGGGGTTTTTCTGTAATTATCCCAAAGGTATTAGCATGGGTGTCGAAAGAAGATAAAACGAACAAAATTTGTCCAAGACAAACTGATATATTGTTTTCACCTATAATGTTTTCCCCTCAAAACAAAGTTGATCATCTTGTTTCTAGGCTAGGTTTTAAGGTCAACAACACATTGATCACACAAATGAAAAATGTAACGCCGTCCAGACGTCCAATATTCCACAGTCGATGCGTATACATTTTGCTGTTTAAGTAACATTCTCTATCTATGTGAAAACATGCAAATCCTGTTTTCTTTTGAAGATATAAGAAAGGATCCATATTGAATATAACAAAAAAGATTCAGTACGAGAAATTGGTTAAGAAGCGTCTAAGCGATACTTACCCAGTACCTTCTTCACCAGTGCCTTCTCCCGCAAACGGATTGAAATTCTTAACTGTGTCCTGATTAATAAAACGAACCGTATATCAGAACATGTTAACGTAATAATTGAACAAAAGCCTCGTGATCTAGGTAGTTGATCTCACCCTAAGCCCCCCAGTGTTGTGGACAACAGGAACAGTGCCATAGGCCATTGCATACAACTGGTTTAGACCACACGGTTCGAATCTTGAAGGCATTACCAGTATGTCACAGCTGCAAAACTAAAAACTCACATAAATACATAATTATTATTTATAACGGAAATGTGGAATCCAAATCTTCAATACCCGGCTGTAATCCTATGAGAAATCGGAACATTGAAGCCAACCCAACCCCGGTACTTGTCCTTATAATTGGCCTCTGAATGTCTCATCCAGTCTTCGTATTGTTTCTCTCCAGATCCAAGCATTACCTGATGCAGAAAAAAAAAATACAATTTCAAATTTCAACCATATATACAACCCTACATCACTTAGCAATCAGTATTCTAATCTTTTCATCCAATTTTACTCGTGGGACCCGCCACTACCAACTATATTTACTTACTGTATTAATATTTTAAAATCATATCTATGTAATGGGCCCACCACATACAAGCTCACACGTTTATCATTGAATGTGGACCCACCACAACCAACTTTTCAATTATTATATACAGAAAAACTACTTAAATACTACTCAACCAAACATATTCTCATTTCCGAACCTATATAAAATTTAATTATCATTTTTTCATCCAAACACGATTCCAATTTTCACACAAAAAATCAATAAATTTTAAAAACTAGAAACTGAAATGGACCCTAGAAACATAAACATACAAGGCCAAACTTTTACGATAGGGACAACGACAAAAATAATCCTCAAGAAATCACACACAAATATTGAAAGATAGGCAAAAAACGCCTTACAAATTGGACATCGTCTTGCAAAAGTTCTGGAATAGCCGAAAGAATAATGTCAACACCTTTCTGGTAGTCAAGTCTCCCAATAAACCCAATCTGTAGAACATTAACTTTTAGAACCATTTCAGCAGCAAACGTAATCCTATAATCTAATCAAACCATGACAGAGGTATGTTCTCACCAGAGGACAATCAGATCGAACTGGAAGTCCCAATTCTTTCTGCAGTTCGATCTTACATTGAACCTGCAATAACCGGCAATAAGAATAAGAGGATAAAAACAGGCAACCAACTGCAGACCTCAGTAAATGATAGATATTAAGTATATGTAAGATTATTCAGAATCAAAATGACAGTTATAACCTTTCCGGAGAGGTCATGAATAGAGTAGTGAAAAGGAAGGTGTTCATCTGTAGATGGATTCCATTCGTTGCCATCAATTCCATTTGTAATTCCTGCACACTTACATATTATCTTAGAGCAAAATCAACATGATTCGATGATGCAGAGCATTATGTGTTTGAAGCTATATGTAAAAAAATTATTGAAAGGGAAAAAAAAAAAAGAAGAAAGAATCGAAATGGAACATGAGGAGAGAAACTGGATTTGGGATTGCTTAAACAATTTACATGTGTTTTATCGAAAAACATATGATATCAGAAACATAAATTCATTGGAAATCCATATATCAAAAAGTATACATACCTGTTAAAACTGTTTTTCGACTGGCTAATAGCTCATGTAAACCATATCCACCCTCAGGGGTAGTTATTTCCCAGGAATAACCCTACACCACAAAGAAAGATAGATAAAAAGAAAGGAAGAAAAACCGGCAGTTAATGAAAATCAGAATGGAATAAAAGGACTAGTTTGGGGTTAAGAGTCCCTAATATTGAAATTCTCAAAGATTTCAGATAACTGTCGAAAACCAATGGGAGGTTGCCCTTGCCCTATACTTTGTAACTCCTTATCTTTCATAAAAATTAGAAATATTTGAAAATTCACACAACTTGTATGGTGACATACCTGGCTAACTGTCACTATCCTGTCTGCAGTGACAATTGCAGATTTCAGAACATTGACGGCTTCACCAGGGTCAAGAGCATGTGTTCTTGCCCAAGTGGGAAACACCCATTCCAACGCCTTGTACCACCCTGGCGGCAATCCCAAATTCCTATAAGTGGCTGCTGACTCTACTCCCTTGAGACAAAAATGCATCAAGAATCGTTGTTATACCTTCTTAGAAAGTAAAAGGCACTTGTTCAATACTATGCATCATTATTACATCCTTAAGAGAATCAAAGTCTTGCATGCATCATTAGGTTCTTTTTCGTGATTTCAAAGTCTTAGTATGTGTTGAAGGTTATGACGTCTGCCGAAGTTGCAATATGTGTAGCTCCAGGAAAACAAAAGTGCTATATTGCATCCACAGTGGGATATTCCAAATCAGACCAAAATTAAGGGATAATTACCAAAAAAAAAAAAATGAGGTCCGGGCTAATTACGAAAAAATTCAGAGGCTTTTGATAAGTGCAAAAAAAAAAAAAAAAATACTTGAGGTTTGATTCCGTCTTACATTTTTTCCCTTCATAAGCAAAAAATTATTCCAACCCCCCCCGCGATATTTCTAGAAATATTATAGTTACCCCCTTAAATTTAAGATAGAATCAAACTTGATAGGGCTTTTTCTAATTTTGAAACATCTCTGGATTCTTTTGTAGTTAGCCCGAACCTCAGGGGATCTTTTGTAATTACCCCCAAAACTAATGCAAGATACATACAAGAACAACTATAGACATCTGACAACGCTTCTAGAAGTTAGAGAACAAAATTGTCACTAATTTGAACCATATCATTCAGTGTTTTACTGTAATCTAATATCCTCAAGACCTCAATTTAGAAGAGAAAACCACTTGAGTATCTAAAATGTGCAGCAAAAGGCCTGTTCGAGCAGATGAACAAACATAAAGGGTGAAGAAAGTTCTCCCATGTCCCTTTTGTAAGATGACAATTGGATATTAAATTTTAGGGATAATTACAAAATCCTCCCTGAGGTTCGGGCTAATTACAAAAAAACTCATAGAGATTTTTGAAATTGCAAATCACCCCTTGAGGTTTGACACTGTCTTACATTCCCCCTTCATAAGCAAAAAACATTTCAAACCCCCTCTTGATATTTATAGAAATATTACATATTACCCTCTTAAATTTAAGGCATAATCAAACTTGAGGGAGCTTTTTGTAATTAACCCAAACCTCATGGTTTTTTTGTAATTATCCCTAAATTTTATCTTTCTCAATACAACAGCCAGTAGATTCTGAAAAATAAAAAGAAACTCACTTGATGAGCAATATTATGTATTACAACGATACTTCGGGCATCCTTGTAAACACCATATGGACGATACTTGGCTGCTAAGAGTCTGAAATCATGGAACAGATGAATATCACTACTTACATCCAGCTTTATCAACTCGGCAAAACAATAGATTATTGCTAAAGAAAGCGATATTGATAGCCATGATGCTTGTTGAAAAGCTTAATCTGTTCGTTCTTTCTTTTTACGACATATAAATGTGCTATTGCAAGATTCATAAACATGACCTTGTGACAGCGAGATATCCTTAACTAGCATTGTGTAAGGTGAGACTTTATCATAAAAAAGAAGGAATTATTAGGAATATGAAATGAATATACTAGTCACATACACAGGAACTAGGCCAGCATGCCAGTCATTTGCAAGAAATAGGCATTTTTCTCCGTAAGTAAACCCTCCCAGTGGCAGCACTAAGGGAGCTTCGCAAGCCGCATGACAAAGCAACGTAAACCGGAACTGTAAGCAAAAAAAGAAAATATCAAAACTTCCCTTTATTATTACGAATAGAATCAAAGAGGATAGAGTGAGTGCAATATGTAGGTATAGGCAGTTAGCTCGCTTGGTACTATAGTGCAAAGTTGTATCAATTTGGTTAATAAGATCCAAAAGTTTAACGAATCCGGGGTTGCATATTAGAATTATTTACCTGATTATCACCAAATGCACCAAACATATCGCCATACGGAGTTCCTGGTCGGTGGTATGAGGGGTGGTCAATAAAGACCTAAAAGCAAAAAAACTAAGATTATGTATGATACAAGATAAAAAATTAAGCAATATAAGTTAAGGATGGATAATTTTCTATTTCAATTTTTAAGAGGCAATTCCTTATCCCCCAAAAACCCCCACCCTCACAAAATTCAGAAAGGAAAAGAAAAAAGGAAAAAAGAAAGGGATAGATACAAAAAAAAACGAGGTTTAGGCTAATTACAAATAAAAAAACTCCAGAGGTCTTTGAAAATTACGGAAAAAAAAAACCTTGAGGTTTTTATTACGTCTTACATTTTCCCTCTTCATAAGCAAAAAACATATGAAAACCCCCCAGGTATTTATGGAATATTACAGTTACCCCTTAAATTTAAGACATAATTAAACCTGAGGGGGCTTTTTGTAATTTTGAAACATCTCTCAATTTCTTTTTGTAATTAGCACAAACTTTAGGGGGGTTTTGCAATTAACCCGAAAAGAAAAGAAAAAGGAACCAACTCTATTTTTTTTCGCTTTTCGTTTTTCTTTTGGTTTAGTTTTTTTTGTTTGTGTGAGGGGAGGGGGTGGATCATGGATGAGGGGAGTGAGTTGTCTTTTGAGTATCTTTATAAGATAACTTATCAATTCATGATAGCTAGAGTGTTACCCAATCAACTCCAGCCCTGTATTCATGGAAGAATCCAACCTCCTGCGTACCACCAAAGCAATAGATACTCGACCTCTGTTCTAGTTCAACAGCATTGGCAAATTTTTTGTTTGATAAATTTCCGTCCAAATATCGAGGAGAGACAACCATTACGCGGTGCCCGCGCGAAGCCAGTGCAATTGGTAAGGAGCCACAAACATCTCCCAACCCTCCAGTCTTGGAATACGGAGCTGCTTCAGAAGTTACAAAAATGACATTGTAGGTCGTCCTGATTGAAGCTTTATCATTTGTTTCAATGTCTTCAGACAACTCGACTCCTCCTTTAGCTTCGGTTTCTTGAGTTTCCAGGATTTTTGCTGCACTGGTTGCTGAAGTTAGATGAACTTGTCCTTAGAACTTGAATTTCCCCACTATTCCATAAAAATCTCATGCAAATTACCTCAATGCAACAGGTTTTTAGAGATGAAAATCCACTAGACAGCTCAATCAATGGTAAATCATTGTTTGCTGGATTTTTTTATGTCTCAACTTCTGTATTTATTTATCTGCTTGTTCGTAAGTTATTTTCTCTTTGAGTAAGATTTCCTACCACACCTATGAATGCAGGTCTAATTACAGAATCATATAAAAATTGTCTCCTCGTTATTTTTCTTTTAATTCTTTTGGGTGATGTTAACACGGAACATCAAATTTATGGCAAAGAAACACGGACGCATCACCTTCTCAAGGTAGAACTGACAATGAGATCCCAAATAATACAGTATGCATTTACTATGTTTATAGTTATTAAAAGAGTAAATAAATCCATATCCAAATTAAGTCTAACAGTCAAATAGTGTAACCAAAATGTACAGAGGATATCATTATATAGCTCAATTCACATTTATGGTACCAGAATGATAAACAATACAGATAGGGAACATAATGTGTCCTAGTCCAAAACATAACACATAAAATATGTAGACAAATACACACAAGAAAAACAACTCGCCAAAAATAACTAAGAGTGGCATGAGAAAAACACGAACACTCATTTGTCTTAAAACATATTTATCTTATATTTTACTTAATTAATGTTTTATGTATTCTAAAAATGACCCGAAATTGACTCAAACATGAAGACGAACAGATGACCTAATTATCACCCCTAAAAATAACCAGACCAAAAAGGGAAATAATGGAATAGTAAATTAAGGAATCGACAAATTCTATTTTCCAATTCTTACCAGAATGAGGAGTCAAATTAAACCCAACAACAGAGCCATCACTATCTTTCTCAGTTCCAAGTAAAAGACCTTCCTCTTGGCCAGTACTATTGCTACTTCTACTGACAAAACCCCCTCCATTTCTATCTTCACTGTTTGATCTTGTTTTGACCCAAAAAGACTGAGCTTTTCTGTTTCTCGACAACAAAGAAGCAAAGCCCACTTGCCTAACGCCACTAAAAGAATTGAAAACTGTATTATTTTCTGCTAATTTGTGGCCAAGAATTCTAGATGGGGTAATTTGCAGAGTCCCCATTGGAGAGAGAAGAACGAGAGACAAAAGAGAGAAACCCAAGTGAGGCAGCAAAGAATCGATATTCGTTGATTTTTTGCAGTAGAGGCCACAAAAAATGTAAAAATAGAAATGTTCCCCAAAAAAAAAAAGTAAAAAGGGAAAAAGGGAAAAAAGAAAAATAAGATCTTGAAGGCACAAGCACAATGTATAGGATCTGGAGAAAAGCGCGAAAAAAGAGAAGGGCAGCTGCTGTGGAGTCCGATAATCCGTTGGAAGATTGAAGTGAGACACGTGTCGATCTGATAGGGCCGTAAGTATGTCGGCTGCATAATGAGTGGGTCCATGTATCAACCTCAATTTTTTTTTTTTTGGTTAATTTGTTGTTATGCAGGGTCAATATTTGATTTGATGAGTTACTCAAAAAGAAAAAAGTAAAAAATTGATTTGATGGACCCAAATTAGAGGTGCTCACGGCTCTCGAGGCAACACGGGTTCAGTTTCGGTTTTGGAGCCACCATCTGGTTAATGGTTCTGATTTCAGTTTGGAACTAAATTTCGATTTCACTGGTCACCCTTAACTTAAACCTTAGTCGTTTTTCAAAACTACGCAACACAGAGGCAATGGGTGACTATTAATATATACTCGACACTTTTTAAAAAGTTAACGAGTCACTCAATAATAGATATCTTGTTGAAATATCTTTTTATTTATTAATTTAAGCAAATAAGAAATTGTAATCTGAATAAATGAATGATACATATGTAACTATGTAAGAGCCATAGAAATAAGATTGTCAACCCTTATCCTTTTTATATGTGCCTGTTGGCACCTTGAAGATAAAAGTTTTGAATCACTTCCTCAATCCTCATTTTTTTCGCACCCTAATTTCCCTATTATTCCCTTCACTACCACCTGCCACTTCTTCTGTCAATTATCGCTTCACTCGTTGGTTGCCACTTCTCCCGTTAGAAAATTTTGTTGTTGGTCCTTTCAATTAGAATACAAGTGGAAGAATTGTAACTAAGAGATCATATTTCTTTTATTTCAAAATTTCCTCGACTAAGTGGATATCTATTGTTGCTATTTATTTCTCTTATTGTAAGGGTTTTGTTTGGCTTGTAGGTGCTATATCGCCTCATAAATTGGCCCCTCGGTTCAAAAAAACTCTGCTCCCTAATCTGGGTTGATGATATTCCTGTATTTTGAGATTTAAGCGAAAGCAAATTCTTTAGATATGCCTTTTGAATTTAAGAAAAAATTTAAAACATTTGTTATAATTCCTTATGTGCAATTTAATATAAATCATCAAACCAAAATAGGGTCGTCAAGTTAGAGCGGGTTTTCTCTACAAATTAGTCAAGAGGTTAGCTCAAATTCAAATCCACTTGTTGGCCTTATACTAAGGCCCATTTTGTACATAGAAGTCTCTAAAATCTTCTATGTAGGATGAATTTCGATAACTCTTCTGTAAATATCTTGAAATATATTTTAGAAATATTAAATGGAGAAGTCTATAAATTTACTCCATTAAATCAAACAAATCACTACCGTACATTAAGGAAGTGAAATAGTATAAATAGGAGTAGGACCACATTTCCAAATCATCAAATAATTGCAAACAAGTTTGAAATTGTAATGATTATTTTTACACTTTTATGTTACTACAATATTCTTATTCAATTGCAAACAAGTTTGGAATCTAGTTTTACTATTTGCAGTATTAAGAGTAAAAAATTGCTTGAAAATCATTCGAGAATTCGTTTTTCGCGGGTATGTGTATGACTCTTTTGCCCATAAAAAAAGCACAAGTTGACCATAAAGAAATCACATGTCCAAACAAAGATATAGGCGTTGTGGCTGACGTAAAGCTTATTGGTAATTTCTCACAATTTGGCGACATATTTGCTCGAACAAGTGGAAAAAATATTGTTTTCAACTATATTATAAAATTACTATTGATGTTAAGGTTCATTTAATCTAATTAATTTGCGGGAAAATCTTTATTTTGTTGATAAAGATATTAATTTGACAATTATGTTGGTTTGGGAGAGAAGGTTTTGGAGAGAAGGTTGATAAGATTTCAGGAGATGCTGGATAGATATAAAATTTTAATATTGTTTTTCAGGTTTGTTAAATGCAACACTTAAATTCATGTTGTGAATTATTTTGAATTTTTATTATTATAAATTATATTTCCTAAGTTTGGATGTGACTTTGATTTATGGAGGTTAATTTTGGTGCAGACTCAATATTATTATTGCTAACTGTTACTATTTTTTTATTTATTTAAAGTTTATGTAACCATTTGACATAATAGAACAATTTTTTAGCAGATTTATGTATTATCGGGTTTGCCTGTTACTTATAGTGATTGATGTTGATCTGGTTTCTTGAAATGAGATACTATATAAGTGTGCACACAATTAAAGTCACTCTAAGTCTAAAGTGGAGTGTTTGTTCTTCAATATTAGATACCTTTCTTATATAACTTTTGAAATTCTCTCGTTTGCTTGGAAACACTTGTTATATAACTTCTGGGCATAATACAATTTATTTTATGTATTCAATGAAAATAGTGTTGTTGAGAACAATATTTAATTCAAAAATAACGGAAGTAAATAACGGATGTCTTGTTTACCATAGATGGATTTTTCGTTAATGCTAGTTTGTTACCCAAAATCAAGAGATGCAATTTCTAACATTTATCTTCGAAAAATATTAATCCAAATTTATTTAATGAATACTGAGTCTTTTAACTGACTAAAATAAATAATGAAACTGTAATTCTAATAATAACAAAGTCAAATAGATATGAAAAAAAAAAAACAACCAAGCAACAACGAAATCAAATGTCTATCAAACCAATCAAACAATCACAAAATCAAATGGTTCACGGGTCAACCAAACAATCACCAAATCAAGTCATTTTCAATGACTCACAAGAAAATCAAGCAATAATAAGATCAAATGGCTCACGGGCCAACCAAAAAATCGAAATCAAATAGCTTATAGACCAACTAAGCAATAACGAAATCAAATGACTCACACACCAACCAAATAATAACGAAATCAAGTTATGTTCAATGACTCACATGCTAAACAAGCAATAATGAAATCAAATGGCTTACGGGCAATGTATTGCAAAATCTCCTAGGGTAGTTGTCCTTGTTACACAAATTGGTATTTTTCCAATCTGACATTATATAAAATTATGATCATCTATCTTAAATTAATATAGCCATGCAAAATGCGGGGACGAATTTTACAAGTTTGAGTTCCTAATTCATTAACAGCATAATAAATATTCATACACTTACATATGGTCCAAAACATTATTACACAAAATCATTAAATTAACAACATATTAACAGACAATATAGCCTTCATCACACAATAATCTTGGAAAATAAAAAACATAAAAATCAGCCAAAATTATGTCTCCAACCATGGGCTCCCGAAGCCAAAGCCCTATCCTCACTGCTTGATTCTGGGCTACACATCCACTTAGCCTGCCCACGATTATTATCTTTTGGGTTTGGGCTTCTTAGGGTCTGATAAGTCGCAGTTCCCCCACCTGAGCTTGATGATTCATATCCCACCCCAACAACACTTCCTCTCTTTGTAGATGAGTTCCACTGGGCTCCTGGTGGGCTTCTCTGCTTGATTGGGCCTTGGCCTCGGACCTTCGCTTTTGCAGACTGAGTTGGGGCCATGTAGCTAGGGACATCGTCCAAGCCCGATCTTCGTGGCTGTCGGGATGTGTATGGGCTTGATTCAATGTAGTCTCCGCTGAGTCGGCCCATGTCCACATTTTCCGAGCCCAATGGCATGACCAAATCCATTTCGACTGTTTTCTCAGACATGTCATCTACAGTATTTTCACGCGCCGCCACGTGCCGGGTGTGGTACGGCTGGGCCGCCATCCACCGCTCGAGCCAATTCCAGCCCCACTCTGGCTTTTCAGTCCCATGATCGTAGAGTCCACCATTGTCACCATTAGTATCACAATGTAACGTTTGTTGTTGCTGCTAATATCAATCACATAATAACAAATCTAATATTAATACTAATAAACTGTAGTTCGGATTTCATGTTTCACTCTCTATTCCATATCTGATATATCAATATATCAGATGAATATCACATACACAATACTAATTTATCTAGTACACATGACATTCATTTAGATATACTGAATTAACATTAAATAGAATATAGAACGAAATACGAGATCATATGTGATAGGTTGTGGAATATTTTTAAAAAAGAGGTTAATTAGAAAAACCTCCTAGGATTTGGGTTAATTACAAAAAACTCACACATAAAATACCCCATGAGATCCAAGTGAATTTTTAAAATATTTTTGCTTCTCAAGTAGAAAAATGTAAGACGAAATCAAACTTAAAGGGTTTTTTCGTAATTTTCTAAAACTTCTGGATTTTTGGTAATTAGACGGAGCATTAGGGTTTTTTTGGTCAATGTCCCCAAAATTTTTATTTTTTTAAGAAAAAAAGAAGCAATGGGTTAAAATTTTCAAAACCTGGTAGGCTAAAGCATAGGCAAGAGCTCTATCCCTTTTCGTTTCAGAATCATGTAATCTTCTTGAAGGACTTTCCCTGATTTTACTCATGCTATGATTCCTCTTATCCCATTGTTCATTCTCCATCTTCTTCATTTGATTTCTTTTCCTTTGAACTTCTTCATCTTTTTTTTTAAACCTTTGTTCTTCATATTCTAGCTTGCCCCGGACCTTGTCATGGACCAATTGAAGCCTACGGGCACGAACCCGTGCCTGCACGCGCACCAGCGCTTGCATGCACCGCATTGTCATTTGGGCCTGTTTCCGCACATTGTGACCCCTTACTAGAGCTTGAAGCCTTACCAAGCCCTTTAAAGCACGTAACGCACGTCTTGCCTACAAATTGGATAACGGTTTTCTAGTCATATAAATCAGGAGGGACCGAGCCAGAAAATTAAAAATAAAGTGACAAAATTTTAAAAAGGGATAATTACAAATAGCCCCTAAGGATTGGGCTAATTGCAAAAAAAATTAAGAGGTTTTTGAAAATTACAAAAACCTCCTTGAGGTTTGTTTTTTGTCTTCAATTTAAGAGGTGAATTGTAATATTTCTATAAAAGCCATGGGATTTGGAAATGCTCTTTGGTTGTGAAGGAGGGAAATGTGAGACGGAATCAAATCTCAAGTGGTTTTGTAATTTTCAAAAATCATTGGGTTTTTTTGTAATTAGCTTAAACTTTTTTTAAATGATCCCTTCTAAAAATGGATAATTACAAGAACCACCCGGAGGTTTGGGTTAATTATAAAAAAAGCCTAAGATTTTTTAAAATTGCAAAACCCCTTGTTTGATTTTGTATTACATTTTATCCTCTCCATAAGCAAAAATATTTCAAACACCCCCCTAGCTATTATAATTATCCACTTACATTTAACACATAATCGAACCTCAAGGGAGTTTTTGTAATTTTCAACAGTCTTTTTGTAATTATCCCTTTTAAAAATTCAGAGATAATTATTTACCAGATATCCTCTGTAATAAGATTGTATGAGAGTTGCAGCTCTTTCTTCCTTAGACTGGCGCCCATATCCGGCTAATCTAACCACTTTGGCGGCGGCTTGAGCGGCTGCAACGGCTGCCTCAGCCGCGGCTGCAGTGGCCACGGCCACAGCCATAGCATGGTTTTGATCCTCTGCCACCGGAGACGACTGAATGCTTTCCTCATTCGTCACGTCCGGTGAACTTTCTGCTGGGAAATGCTCAAGGGTCACAACTTCTGGTGCTTCGTATTGCCATTTTTCTACACTTTCTTTCTGAAATATTGTCCATTAAAATAAGAAATAATCCATGATTAGCAGCTTTCTGAGGCCTATTTAATCACCAGTAACAAAATAATAACAAGAACTACCCCTGAAGTTTGAGTTAATTACAAAAATACCATAGGTTTTTTAAAATTACAAAAAAAATATCGTAAGATTTGATTTTGTATTACATTTTACGCACTTCATAATTAAAATTACATCTATAAAGATATTGCAATGATCTTCCTACGCGTGCTTAATTCAAAATTGGTCTCGTAACTATATGGAATTAGCAATTTTGGTTCTATAAATATTTTAAGTAGTAATTTTGATCTCGTAAGATTTTAATTATGTGCAATTTTGATCTCACACATTCTAATTTGTACATTTTCAGTCCTACAATTTTTCTTTTTTTTGGCAATTTTGGTCCCAATTGAGTGTTCAATATTTTATTTGTTTCAACAATATCATTGTCCTTTAGCTAATATACCCAAATATCTATGACAGTTAAACTTGAATTACTACTTTGACTAACGAGTAAAATTGTCAAGAACTGAACTGCACTTGAATTACTACTTTGACTAACGAGTAAAATTGTCAAGAACTGAACTGCTACGTTATATGACTAAGATTGCCAATACCTAATAGTTACTAGACTAAAATTGCAATTAAGCCTCTTAACTTAACACATAATCAAACCTGAAGGTCTTTTTTTTTTTAATTTCAAACATCTCTAATTTTGTTTTTTCTTTGTGTAATTAACCAAAACCTCAGGGTAGTTTTCGCAATTATCCCTAAAAAAATAAAATAAGAAAATTATCCAACCTCCAAGATTCTTAAGGATTAATCTTGTGTGACAAAATGTCAACAGCTAAATGCCACAAGATGATATAGGTTAATTAGTTATGAAGCTAAAAGTGGAAGGATTGGGATTGAACGAAAACCCAGCACATGGTGCATGAAGATGATCAATGTGGTTTGATGTGATGGGCATGGTTGTAAAGAAAGCAATTTGACAATATGATTATATGAGCCCATCTGTTTGTTTTGGACTTATTGAGAGGGGACCATAAACATGACCCAAATAAATTAATCTGATGGGCTTTTAATGTGGTTTCATGATGGTAACTTATCAGTCACCAGTTTGGATATGAGTAGTTGAGCCAGAGCCCAGAGATCTTCAATAGGTAACTTATCAGTCAGGTAATTTTACTGGTAGATTAATACAGTGATTAAGAGAAATGTATGGACATAATTATAGTCAGAGAGTCTTGATTTCTGGTCTAACAGTGAGGTTTAATGGCATTAAATGTTGTTTAATTATGCTGCTTGCACAAAGAAGGCAAAAGGGAAAGGATATGTTTTCAAGGGATTAAGGATTCCTCTTTTATAGTATTATTATATATGGATAATTACAAACACTACCCCTCAGGTTAGAGGTAATTATGAAAAAACCTAGAAAAGTTCCAAATTTACCAACAAAAAGAAAAACTGAGATTTGATTTGTAATATTTTTACAAATGTGAGGGGTGTTTGAACTGTTTTTTCTTATGAAAGGGGTTAAAAGTATAATAATAATAAAACCTCCAGGTTTTTTTTTGTAATTTTCAAAAATCTATGGGTATTTTTTGTTATTAGCTCAATTTTCGGGGTAGTTTTTGTAATCATCTCTATTATATATGGAAATAAAGTTAAATGCCATTATCCAAGTGAAGATCCATAAAAATATGTCAATTCATCACAAAAATGATCTGTTTTACTCTGTATTAGTCTATTGATCATAGTTTGTAATATTTCAAATACTAAATTTGAAGTTTAGGCTATCAACCAGACAATGATATATTCATCTGTCTTTCCCAATTACATCTAATTAACAGATCAAAAACAAAACAAAAAAAATAATAAGTGCCTGATTATATGTCTTCCTTCATACTCCTAAATTTCCTAATGTTATAGAAATTAATTTCACTTTTTTCATTATTAATGAACAAAAAATTCACCAAAACTTACAATTAACTGCAAAATATTGAACAATCAAACAAACAAACCTTCTTCTCAGGCAAGTCCTTATTGGGAGATTGCTTAAAAACCTTCTTCACCGACGAAAACCAGCCACTGCCGCCACCTTTTTTCCCCATTTCCGGCCAAAAACATTCACCTAATTTTACAACAAAACCAGACCCCAAAAAAAAATGAAATCACAAAACATGTAACAAAATTTCACATGATCATACACTAAATTCCTCAAAACACAATACATTTGAATTAATCAAAACATTGAACATATTTAGCAGAATGATCATGAATTATTAATACACAAACCTGGTACAAAGGAAAAAAGCTACAGCTAATTTTCTTCTATCATTTGTTTCTGCTTGATGTCCATTTCGTGATATATAAAAGTAGTAACACCATTGGAGCTAAATGAAACCGAAACAGTCTAAAGTACTGAAAAACATGTGACAATGTTTAAAGAAAAATTAAAAGGGTAGATAGAGAAGGTAGTGTATGTAACAGTATGTATGTATATATGTATCTATATATTTCTAGAGAGAGAGAGAGAGAGAGAGGAGTAACTGATGGCCCGCGCAATTTGCCGTTAGTATTTAATCATTTTCACGAGGGGTATCACGTACAGTTGGGATCAGCCAATGGGATGGCAACACGTGTCCATTGCCCTCGTCGTCACGGTTTTAATCTACGTCCTTAATTAATTCGACATTGATAAGGAGCAAGGACAAGGTTCTTCATCACTGGTCATCCAAAACAATGGTCTATATTCTATACCTATATTGTGGAAATATTAATTTGTTCAATTTTTTTTAAATACTTATAAGAGAGTCAACGTAACAGATACCTCATTATAGTGAATTTGATGATATTTTGATTAGGATTTAATAATAACTTTTTTCCTTATATATACCTAAAAAAATTGTTATTATTACAGTTAAGCATCTATAAATTAATAATCTTGGGACTGTCAATATTAAATAATTTAGCAAGAAATTAAATCAACGAATTATTAATTTTGCTTGTTGTCTCCAAGTCGGGACCGACCAAAAGTATTATTTAAATGAGTTTATTAATTAATTGAGTATTAAATTATCGAGGTTATACTGTATGTGGTGTTGACAAAACCGTAGCCGTAGCCCGTAGGGATGATAGTTCAGGTCATGAGATCGTGTTTGTGTTTGGTTTTCGAGTCTATTTTGGGTTATGTTCAAATCACTTTGAAAAACATTGAGTAGAATATAAAATTATTATATTTTAAGCCGAATTAATAATATCGTGTCAAATTCGTGTTAGTCGTGTTTGTGTTCATGTGTATCTCAGTATCTTAAGGTCGATTTGTGTTATGTTATCGTGTCGTGTCAAAGATTACCGCCCATACTAGTGGAATCATCCCTAATTCCTTCTCTATTTTTTTTTCTTCCCAAAATTCATTTTTCGCACAATTGAGGTATAATATTTGCAAGTTCTAAAAAAAATAAATTATAAAGAGGCACTAATTAAAATGTTACACTAAGGATTGATTTCAAACAAACATGTAACTTTTATTTTGTAAGATTATTTCAATCGAGAATAGAGGATCTTTGAAAGATATACATAAGTTGTCACATTCATACATCTTTATGAGAAAATTCTTGATCGAATCTGATTAAACTTAGCTGATCGCATATACCAATCACAAGCAAGCCAATTTACTTTGATTCAATTCAATCTGTCCAAACTATTATTCTATTCTCAAGTATTTAATTAGTTTTATTAATTTTATGTACTATAATATAAATAACAAAAAACAACCCTAATTAAGGCTAGTGTAAGGACACAATCCCATGTTTTTCCTAATTCTATTTTAGAGTTGGTATGGATTATAGCTCACACATCAACTCTAGTCATCATGAAAAAATAGGTATGCTACCTAAAAATTAAAGAAAAAATGACATTACCACTTGACTCTAGCTAGAAACCATAATATTCTACCTCCCCTAACTTTTATTAATTTTTACTCCATTTACCATAAAACGTTACGTTCCATAACAACAGACAGAACTAACAAGAAGTATTTATCAAATCACCAAATCCTCTGAATTACATGATAGCCATTAAAAATGAATAAATTAATTAAACTCTAATAAAACCTAAGCTAATTACAAGAATACAATATTGGCTATGCAAATTACTTGGTTTATGAAAAGAGTGAATTTATTGGGAGATGCATGTGTAATAATTCAAACATATAGGGGCAGAAAGTCAAAATAAGAAAGTTCACGGGTTTGATAGTAGGTTTAATTTAGAAAGGAAATCAACATAACAGAATTGAAAGGATGTTTTTAAAAATTCCAACAGCCCCTCATCCCAAGTCATGTAGTATGTCGGGGCTACGCATTACCAAACTAGCATATAAAGAAGTTATTATTTCTAAACTAATTAACTAGCATGTTTAAGGCTCAAAATATATATAAATCTCGATTTATAGAGTATATTGAATAAATAATATCCCTCCTCTAATATAATAGTTTAATGTATGTATTAAAAATATTAAAAATTAAGTTATCCTCTTTTATAGAAAATAGGGATGGCAAAATTCCCGCGGGGAACCATCCCCGTTGATACCCGGATAAATTGGGATGGGGAATCCCCGATTAATTCGGGGATGGGAGTGGGGATGGGGATTCCCCGCTTTTCTAAAATCGGGGATGGGACGGGGATGATATTTATATCCCCCGTCCCATCCCCGTCCCCTCCCCCGATTAGATGAAACAGTGATTCCCTGTCCCCGTTCCCGCCCCCCGATTAGATGAAACGGTGATTCCCTGTCCCCGTCCCCGTTCATTAAATATATATATATATATATATATTTATATTTATATTTATATTTATATTTATATTTATATTTATATTTATATTTATATTTATATGCATATATATTATTAATATTAATTATGTTTATATTTTTTTATTTTATTAAATTGTAAAATAAACCCTAAAAATTATGTGTTTTATATTGTAATGATTTTTAACTTTTATAATTACAAGACTTGTATTTTGAAAATTGTTGTATTTAACTTAATTTGTTAAAGTATTTTATATTGTGGAGTTATTGTAAGATTAGCTAGTGATTCATGATATTTTATCTATTTTAATTATTAACTATTTTAAGTAAAAAAAAAATATATATTTTATTAATAAATACAAAACGGGGATTCTCCATCTCCGTACCAGATGCCCAAAATGGGGAATGGTACGGGGATGATATTTGAAATGGGATTCGGTACCATCCCCGTCCCCGCCCATTGCCATCCCTAATAGAAAATAACATAATTAGATCAATAAACTATATTCTAGTGTCACATTACAGAAAAAAAAACATATGGAGTTGTATGCTGAATTAAATTTCTTTTCTCACGAAGGAGCCAAACTTTTGATAAAAGTGACTACAAATTAAAAAAAAATTTAAAAAAATCATTGCATGACTGAAAAGTGTTACCATCAAATATGAGCAAGTTGGTGATTGTGTGAAAAATGTTGTGGGGAGGGGTTTTATGGAATTGAAGGCAGAGATATAAATTCCTTTTTAAGTTTGCTGAGCTGTGAAGTTTCATTTTCACCACCAATTTGCAGATCCAACCTCTAAATGCAGTTGAAATAATTTTTTTTTTTTTTTTTTTGAGGGAACAGTTGAAATAAATTAAAAGAACAAAATCAATAAGGGTTTTAGTTTAGGTAGATGGGTACTTTTTGCTTGCATTAAAAGGAAATTTTTTGGAGAGAAATGTTAAAGTTGCGATTGGATACCAAAAGTTTTTGTTTTTGTTTGACCAGATAAATTATTTCATCCCAAGATGCGATTGCATATAGAAGTTTTTTTTTTTTTTTAAAAATACGTTATAACTCATTTTTTCCACCGTCACATCTGCTCAATTTTCAGGAAAACCATCAAATAGTCAATCATTATTACAAATTATTGTCACAAATTTATTTGGGCTAAATTTCGCAAAAAATCAATAGTTTCGGTCCTTATATGTGTTAATTTATTTCAATAGCAGGTGTGCTTTTAATCTACTTCCCCTAAATTTCTTTAGTGGGCTTCTTTTAAGATGTGTTTTCAATGTTTCATTCAAAAACCTTTAACTTGGGTCCAGTTGTGACTGGAAAATGGAAACGATTGAAGCCCACATAGGATATTTGGGCCCAGTTAACTTACTTGTCTAAACTTGTCATACACAAAGGTTGAAAAGCCCATCATATAAGTTTTGCCGGCCTGGCATGCCATGGGCCCATGGCCATGCTGTGTCACTACAAGCCCAATTGAGAGGCAACATAGATGAGGAAAAGCAAAAAGGGGAGAGAAAATGAATTTTGAGAATTTTTATTAATTTTCATGTGAAAAATTAAGATTTTATTTGTTATCTAAACTTCTGTTATGGTTTCTTGGAAATGAAATATGTTTATTTTGTTTTTCAAGTTGATTAATGAGTTGGAAATGAAATATGTTTGGAAATGAAGTATGTTATATCATCCATTATTTATATCAAATTGATTAACGAAAAATACAAATTCTTTGTGTCAAAATATTAATAATATTAATTATAGATGATAAAAACACATCCATACAATAAGAAATTATGAGAAGTTGTTAAGATATTGTGGATATATAATTATATTTGAATATTGTCACAATTATAAATGAAATAGTACTATTTTGCTTCTTATATACAATGATTGAAGTATTGAACATATTCAAAATAATTATTAATTTTTGCTTTTACAACTCTTGGTATGATAATTTACTTTTATGAATTGGTGGTTGTTTTTATGTCATTGCAAGTTTTACAAAACCTAATTTCCTCTTCTTATGTACTAAAAAATTACAAACTATGTTGCATCAAATATTAAAATATATGTCTAGATTTGGTCCCATATGAGTACATGTTTTTCCTTCTTTACAGTTCCCCTAAAAAAAAGAATGGCAAAAGTAGATGAATCAGATGAAATTTCTTTTATACATATTTTACCTTTTTTCATGAAACTCTTCAACTAATGTGAATCGCTTTATTTAAAGCATTACTATCACGAGTTAATTATAATCGATGTTGTAAAAAAATATAATCGATGTTGTGGTCGTTCAGAAATAATGAAATATATTGACATGTTTAGATCATTTTATCTAGGTGAATTGAAAATTAAATATACCATTTCAATCATATTTGTATTTTTCTTCATAGAGTTCATTAACAACTAATTTTAGTTTTTGATAAAAAAAAATCTCCAAAACTTGATCCATTATGTGTATATATGCCAATTTTGTCTCTTCATTTTAATTCTCAATTTATACATAATTGATAAATCCAAGTTCCGTATAACGCAAGCCTTAGCTCTTAAGAATTCCTTATTCCTATTTGTTATCTTATCCAAGTGCGGTCCCGCCAATCTCCCACAATCTTCTCTCGTACGCCCCCATACAATAATTAATCCCAACAGTTCGGCTCTGAGCCGACTCAGAGTTCGACTCGGCTTCACGCTGCTTGTCGTGGACCCCACTCGTGGTTCAATTCCACGTGGCATCATCACAGCGCGAGGCGCAATTTTACCCAAGAGTGTCAGAAAAGGCGCGTGGGAGTCCAGCGGTGTACGCCTTGCGCATTGGCGCATTGCACACCACTGTCCATGAGGGCTGTTTGGCTTAGATTAGTATAATTAAATCACTGATTTATTTTAGTTTTTGGTAATTGGTAATAAATTTGATTAATGATATAATGAATTGAGATTTTTGGCATTTCGTGTCCAGTTGTTGAGATAAGATTTTCCTTAAATGTCACGGATTTTTTAAGCATGCAGATTTAATGATAGATTATGGTTTATCTAAAATTTTGATGATTTATAATCAGTTTTAGTTATGCAATATTGAGATATCGTTATTACTGCTCCGTATGTAGCCGAATTTCTTGCTTTCAAAGAAACTCTCATATAGGTTTCCTCACATCCACTTGAACGTTTGTCTATATTCGGTGACGATGCTGAAATACCCTTGCTATATATGATGCGACGATCTGTCCTTCTTCATGTTACGTCGTTCTTTAGGTTTTTGAGGATATTTTGCAACTAAAATCGTCAGCAAAAATTAGTGGTCCTTTTTGATTTAGCTGGTGAAGAAAGATGTTCATTAGGAAGAGAGCGGGCTATCTTGTGCTATGCCCTTTCCCGGTAGTCATTCATATCCTGCTTAGTCGAGCTGCTTCACATAGACTTATGTTTTCTTTTAATCGAGAAGAAGACCAGGGATTCAAAGAAAATTTTCTTAATAAAAAAAGTTATTATTCAATACTCCAGCTTTCGATATTTCTTATTCCTTCATGCCCGCCCCTTGCCGAGGGGACGTACGTTCTACTTTCTTTTGGGGCTCCGAGTGGTTAAGGGTGTTAACCGACTTCTCTCCTTTTAGTCGAGCCTCTCCTCGATTCATTTTAGTAAATAGCGGAACCAGGAAAACTGGAAACCACCTTGTTGTTTCAATTTCGTTGCACATTCTTTAGCTGAGTATGCAAAAGCTATGCCCACTGATGTCTTCGTTTGAGACTTCCTCCCATAAATGTTTATGTCAATCGCTACTGGACGATTTCCAACTATTTATATCGCCGAACATCTCCTAATTAACTATTAAATCTTTAAATTAAAAAAGGTTACATAATTTACTTACAAATATTAACAAGTAATATTTAGAAAATTGGATTAATAAATTAATTTGATAAAAGTTAATTACAAACAATCATTGACTACCACTTTTACATTTCTAATATTTATAATCCAAACTGTCCATATTTTCCATCATCCATGACCAGCGCAATTTAGCAAGCTGCGCTCTGTCTTTTTCTTTCTTTTCAAATATACACCCGTCATCAAAATTCCACTCATTCTACAATTGTCTGTCTTTCAAACTTCTCAGTGTAAAATTTCATTCAAAAACACAAACCATTTTCACAATTTCTCTGCTTCTCTCGTCTCTTAACCCTATCTGAAGAAGAAGAACAGAGAGAAAAAGTTCCTTACCGCTGTATGAAAGGAAAATGTAAGTTAATTTTACAGAGCTCTTCTTTCTACAGCGTTTTTGTGTTTTATGCTTTTATATGATCATCTTTCAGGCATATCTTTTGTTTTTGCTCCATGCATACGTGAGTGTATATGATGTTGGCATCTGGGGTTCTTCTTTGTTTGGAAGGATTTTACTTTGTTTTGTGTCAAAGATCAAAGATTTTTTTTCCTGTTTTGGTGAAAGTGTTATATGAATGTTGTTGTACCGTGTGTGCTCCCAGAATTTTTTTACTCCATTTTAAGATTTTGTTGATGGTACATCAAAATTCGAAAGGCTTGTTGAGGACAAAAATGTATCATTTGTATGTCAAGGGTTGTGCTGATACTAAGTGCAAACGTATATATCTGTATATATATAATTATCATATATGTGAATTTGTTAGAACTGGTTTTAAGGCACATAGCGGCTTTGTAGGAAATTATTTGAATTGAGTTGGTTGAAGAGTCGTACCACAAGAAAAAAATAGAAATAGAGGTATTAATGGTGGCTGTTCGATTTTTCAAGTGGTTTTCTTTGTTATCTTAATGTTATCAGAGCCGATTTTGTTGTCCTCCCTTGTTTTTGGCATTTCGTGTATCAAAGAGCCTTAAGGAGAGGCTAGTTCTTAAAATCACTGTGCATTGATTTGATACCAATTAAGTTTAACTGAAGATTTTGAGTACTATTATCATGGTAAAGGTTTGTTGTTGAATGACAGATGTACTCAAAGACACCCCACAAAACGATGAACAAGAGGCCTCTTGAAGATCCCAGCACAGAGAGGCCAAGAAAGATTCCAGTTGTAAAAGTTGAAGATAATTTATTTGAGGAAACAAAAATTTTCAAGTTTCGCTTGCTTTTGCCAAATGGCACTAGTCTTGAGCTGAAAATTCGTGAGCTGCGTAATGAGATGCCAATAGAGGAGTTTATAGATATTGTTAGGAAAGAGTATTCTACTGTCGTAAAGAAGAGAAGTTCTGCAGATGGAAAGAGAAGAATTAATTGGAAGTATCAAGACCTACATTTTACGGATGCAGAGGATAACAAGATAAGAATCAAAGTTAATTTTCGCAATTTCGTGCATAACAAGTGCCCCTTGCTATGGCTTCATGTAAGATTTTGTAAGCACAATTGGTTGAAATGCTATTTTTGCTTTTCATACTGAATTTATAATTTGTTTGTTCTTTTTGATATAGGACGGGTTAGCGGAAGCTGAGACATTCGAGGTACGCTATCAATTTGCATCTCAAACTAACGTTATTTTATAATTTAGGGATTTGAGGTGCTTTGACTCAGTGACGCAGGGTACGGATATGACTTATTTCTAATTTCTACATGATTTCATTGAATTGTTCTCTTTTGGCTCTGCAGGACATGTGGGATCTTACCCCAGATACCGACTTATTGAAGGAACTACCTGATGATTATACATTTGAAACTGCCCTTGCTGACCTGATAGTGAGCCTGTGATATGCTTGTCTTCTCTTTTTGATATTAATATATGGATGCTAAAGCCATTCATCTGTTTGTCAGGATAACTCTTTGCAAGCTTTGTGGTCTAATGACAAAGGTGAAAAGAGATTAATAAGGTATGACATTTCAATTAAGGTGCTTGCCCTGCATATGTAACAATATCAGCAGATGATATGCTGTTATTAAAAAGACTATTAAAATTCTAGTAGTTATTGATGACTTGCCATATGGGTTCTGATATATTGAATAGTAATATAGTCAGCTGGAAAAGTTGGCACAAAGCTTCATGGATGTACACCAAATAATTTTTTTCTTAAGAAAGTAACTAAACAAAACTTTGACTGTATAACAACTGAAAGCTTAATGAATAAGGTCTTGTGCCTGCAGGTCAACTATTTATTTAACTTTTTTTTACTATTTCGTATAGCTACACTTGGAACGTAAAGCTTTTCCTAGCGCATGAAGCATTTTTCAGTCACTGTTCAACCTTGTTACAACTTACAACTGAAGTTTAGTTGGGGAGAAATGGCTAAAGTCTTTCTCACTTTATAGATGCCCTATATTTGCCGTATTAAGTATTCATTATCAATGAAAAATATTTCAAATAATTTTTCGATATGTAATTAACAAGTGTTTTTGTCGTATATGCTTGCATAAATTTAGAGCTACTTCACATTTTCCCCACCTGCTATTTTGTTGTTTGTTTTTTTGGTGTCAGATTAATTGGTTCTAATTGAATGTTTTAGCCAATTTTAGTTTTCATTAATAAAATATTTCTTATGTTGCTTTCATCTGAGGTTGATCAATAATTATTTACAGTGTGGAATGGCACCCAGACAGAATTTCAATTTTTGACTCAGGACCAGGAATGGATGGCACAGAGGGTAACCTAGTGAAGTGGTATGATATTTGTACAGTCTCTGGGCTATCAATATTGTTTTTTAAAGTGTGGTTTGTAACCTATACTTTGACGATAGTTTGAAGATCTTTTTTTCTTCTCTTAATCGCCTTGTGAAAAAAGATTAGATGTATATGTTACCTTTTCTAGTTGTTTTTTATATTCCTTATTAGTACACAATAGGTTCATGACACTGTTCTTCTAGTGATCTCTTTGCAGTCTTCCTTTTAAAGTATTAAGAGTATATTACCCTAAAAAGAGTAATATTGCACCTAATTTGAAATTATTCATTGTTTGGTCCTCCACTTTTAATTTGACGTCATTCATTGTCTCTGGAATATGGAATCATGGGGTGCACCAGATTTGTTCTATGCCTTTATAGGTTTACTGACATCTTTTATGTTTTGGTTGATTTCTTTTCCTTGTCTTTTTGCTCTTTTATTCCTTTTCCAGGGGAAAAATGGGAGCGTCTGTGCACAGGTCAGCGAGAGGACAAGCAATAGGGGGCAAACCTCCATATTTGACGGTAACAGTGAAATATAATTAATGTTATTGTCTTCTCTTAACGTTCGGATTCATTTACAAGACTGACCTCTTGAATGTAAAGTAGTTGTTTTTAACTGCTACCACTGCATGATGTCAAAGAAATTGCATGTACCCTCTGCATGAATCTTCTTGTATGTCCAAACTTTCCATACTACATTTATTGCGCTTCTGCTTATGTTCTTGCAACTCTTGTTTTGAAGATATCTCTTCGGTTGAATTTAGTCAAAGATAATATTCATGGATCTTGGCAATCAGGTTTCTTAATTTTCTTGCTAAGTATTCTGAAACTTTATCTGCTCTTTGTTTAAGCTTCCAAAGAGTAACATACATCTTACCCTGAGAAATAATCAATCAGAATTGCTAACTAAATAGTGTTAGGATTGTTGCAGAAAGTGTGGGTTTCAAAGAACAAGAAAATTCCTGAATTAGACTCGATAAACTCCCTCTAAATACCAACTTCCTTTTGGAGTAGACTGCTGTATTGAGAAGTATTTCCAAGTCTCTTGGATTTCATAATTTATTATTTTCCTTGAAAGGCCTCATTTCTATTCCCAGAGGTTCACATGATGCAAACCTAGTATTGTGCTTGGTGAAGTTAAATGATGATATAGCACGATCTGAAAAAACTGAAAATTGACTTACTATAACTTAAGAATCTTGATATTGGAAATTTTGATTGACTAAGCTTTAATGAAAGCTGGATAAGTTTTACATGTTATGCACTGTAGTGTTGTGCCTTGTCAATAGTTTAACGAATTTTCTGAAACTCTATGTTAATTGCATTGTTTTTGGGATTACAGCCTTTCTTTGGCATGTTTGGATATGGGGGACCTGTTGCTACCATGTGTTTGGGAAGGTATGAATTGCTGTAACTATGCGTCTTTGTTCTCTATAACCATGACTTTTGTAATCACATCTTTATTTATTCTTGCAACTGTACTACAGGCGTGCTGTCGTTTCATCGAAGACCAAGAATTGTAACAAAGTATTTACGTTACATCTTGAAAGAGAAGCATTAATGAATGCGTCACGCTCAGAAAACTGCTGGAGGGTAATTCATTTATTGCTCTTCTTTTTCTATGGTTAATCTTCCTTTGTTCTTTGTAGTACTGATGGCTTTCTGTTGTTTTGTGTAGACAAAAGGTGGAATGAGAGATCCTTCTGAGGATGAGAAAAAGAATTCCCCTCATGGAAGCTTCACGAAAGTAAGTTTTCGTCTTTCACGCACTGTTTAAAATTTTAGGTTCACTTCTGTTTTTTTTTTATCCAAATTATTTTTTAACACTATTTCTGCACTTTTCTCGATGAAAAATGTGTCAGATTATCGTTCATAAAATCTTTTGTCCAACAAGGGTAACTTTAATCTTTTCTCCATGTTTCCTTGTATCATTGTAGCGCACCTTGAAAAAAAGACTTTATCAAAGCGATGAACCTGCCCTATTTCTTTTGTTTTGGTTTTGTAATCAGATGAAAATAATAAAATTCAAATCTTAACTTACTTCATTTTTTATACATTTCATGAAAAGATGGATTTCTTTCTTCTTTTCTTTGATCTATTTATCTATTTTGAATTAATAATGTTTAGAATGCATGATTCAATGAACTGCTGAGGTTCTTTCAACTGCTTGATGTGCATGTAGAACTAGTCTGCGTCTAAAATCAAGCTTGCGTACATCTATAAGCTGAAATAGGTCAACCAGTGATCACCACACCATGTCTTTTACTATTTTTCTGAAGTGCATGAAGACATTACACAAAGTTACTTCCACTTTCGAAACATTTGATGTGCATCAACTTGTGCTATTGAGTGTTGACAGTTATTGTTGTTTTACTTATTATCAGGTTGAAATTTTTGAGCCGAGAATGAAGACTCTGGACGTAAAGCATCTCCAGTGCAAATTGAAGGACATTTACTTTCCCTATATCCAGGTTTAACTGCACATAGTAAAGCTCGTATCGTTATATTTGTCATATATCAGTTAGGTGAGAAGCATGAGCAATTTGAATGATTCTTAAACTAATCTATGTCTTAAAACAAAAAAAATTGTCTCTGGATAGATTTCTGTTTTCCCCCCATAACTTAAATATATTTCCTTTCAGGGTAATCAATGTATATTTCTTAAGTCTTCCAATTATACCCGCCGATGGCAAAATGCTCTATGTTGCTATCTACTAATTCCTTTTGTCTGATTGAACAGTGCGATGAAATGTCTGGCAAAACAAGCAGACCCATTGAATTTCGGGTACCTTTTTAGACTGTCTTTTCTATTTCTGGGTACTTCTTGTTGATCTTCCCTAGATATTAAACATGTTTAGGTGGACGTTTGAATCTGCTGTTTTTGATCTGTATGTTTTATTGTTGCTTTACGTGGCTAGTCATATCTTTTAGTTGGTTGCTGTTAACTTCCTGGTGGCTGTTTCTTGTTCCAAGAAAAGAACTTGGAATGCTTTTTTGTGTAACCAAACATGGGGGAGAACTAGTAAAAGGGAAACTGGGATAAGCCTTATACACACATTTTTTTTTTAATCTTTTCTAGTACTTTTGGTAACTGATATTCTCTGTACTTGTTTGTTACGAGCTTAGTTTTTCTTTCCTATTTTGGTCTTTAATACACTTTGTTTCCTTATACTAACCTTTTCATGTATATTGTTTCATTTCGGTTACTTTTTCCCACTGAATACGACGTGGTTATGTAGCTGCAATGCTTTTTGACATTTTTGGAATACAGTTTTGACATCTACACCATCTCTGCCAGCAAATGGATTCATGAAATAAGACAAGTAACACTCATCACACTGAGTGGCAAATTTGATTTCATGAAGTTTAAATTGTCTCATTTTGTTGTAGATCATCAGTTTTTGTGCATATTATGACCTATTGATCAAACACTAAAGAATCAGGAATGAGAAAATGTAGAGGATTCCAGAAGACTAGATCCATGTAAACCAGTCTATGCAAGGGTGTATTCTTCAAGGAAAACTTTTAGACAAAGATGAGAAGTTTACTCTTGAATTTAAGTTCTATTTCATATAATTTGCTGGACTAGAATGTGAAGTTAAGATTACCCATATTAATTTCAGCTCATAGATTCTATGCATGGTTGTGAGTTTAAAACTTGGGATAATTTTCAGGTCAATGGGAAAGATTTAGCTGGAATACAAGGAGGGGAAGTAGCCACGACAAACTTGCATTCATGCAATGGTCGGGATTTTATTGTGCAACTTCATTTTAGCATCAGTCATAGTCCTTCTTCGATGCTTGGTCAAAGTAAGCACAAGTACTTTTTTTTACTTTGCAAATGATTATGATGCTCTTCTTGTTAAAATGTCAAGTACGATCACCAATGCGGCTGTACTTCATTCATGTAAAATGGCCGATAATTTGTTCATATAATACTCCAATCTCCAGGCCAAAGAGTGTTTCTAGAAGCAAATGCCAGGCTGAAGTGTGTTTACTTTCCCATAGTCGAGGTGTTGTCATACTCTTTTTAGGGATAATTACAACTGCCCTCAAGGTTTAGCCTATTTACATAAAAACTCCATTTATATATCAAAATTACAAATACCCCTGTAAAGTGTTACAAGCACCCCCTTGAGGTATGTGTTTACATTAGAAAATACTCCTCTCTTGAGGGTGCAATTTGTAGAAGAGAAACAAATGTTAAAGGGGTATTTATAATTTTTGAAAAATATCTGGGTATTTTTGTAATTAGGCTAAACCTCAGGGTAATTTTTGTAATTCAAATTCTTTTTATTATTAGCACATTGTAATTATATGAAATGATTTGTACACGAAAATCTGCATTTGGTTGATTTCAGGGGGAAGAGAGCTTTCAGAGGATCATTGATAAGTTAGATGCAGCTGGTTGTGGTTTTAGGGAGAGCTTTGAAAGCTTTAGTCGTGTATCCGTAAGGCGGTTGGGTCGTCTCCTGCCAGACACTCGCTGGGTCAGTTGAAACAAATCTTATTTCTCGTTTTGTTTAGAATTCTGTATTTTACATATCTTAAATTCCCAAACAAGGATAAAAGCCTTCCTTTTTTATTTCATTTACAAATTAAGCAATGTAGTTTGTCATAGAGGTCATAATATGCTAGCAAAATGGTAGGACTTGGATTCTGTTTCCAGTCAAATTATGTGACTTGACGTCGCACTTCGTAAATGCATCTTAGGCTGCTCAAGTTAACTTCCAGGTGGTATGAAATGTTAGTTTGTTACTGGACGGACCTGTTCTTTTGTTTCGTACAGGCTTTGCTTCCATTTATGGAGCCCAAACAGAAAAAAGGGGAAAAGGCCCAAATCTTAAAAAGATGCTGCTCCAGAGTGAAATGCTTTATAGGTACTTATCTGCAACTTAAGGATCCCATATGATTCTGGATTATACTACATTCATCTTCAATGTTGGCACAAAATACATATCTTAAGCTAGAAATGGTTATGGCTGCAGACACAGACTCTGGTTTCAATCCAACACCCCATAAGGTATGAAGTACAGTTACATCCTAAAACCCTCAAAATTATTGTTTTGTATTTGGTATGCTTTTAATCTCATCTTAAAATAATCTCTTGGTGCTAGAATTAGATGATCTCGCTTACAAGATTTTGTGATTTGGTAAAATATTTGCTAATGAGGCAAAACGACTAACTGGATTTAAATAACTGTTTCTTAACATATTTGTGCATTAAATTCAGAGACTTGAACTTATTTACTTACACTATTATATTGAAAAATGTTAAATGTATGTTTATATTTTATATTATAAGTGATATGGATTCATTAACTATGTTAAATATGCTTTTGTAGTGTCACACTTGTTTTGTTACTAAGATTACATATATAGTATATGTTATTTGTATTGTTCATGAACTACATATTTGATGCATACTCTCATCTATAAATACACAAAACAAATACATTTTAATATATGTATATATGCATGAGGGTGTTTCTCAATGTTAAAACATTATTATTTTCATATTACCATTTATGTTTGAAATATGTTGAACTTTATGCAAGATAGTTTAGGTGGTGTTGGAATTGTGTTGGCAAAAACCCTACGATGCTCAAGTCAGATTCAAAGAGAGTCAATAGAGTAATTGGAAAACACATAACTAGAGACATAATGAATTGTGACCTTTGGATATTTATAGGGCTTGTGGGAGAGGAGTTGTTTGCTGTTGGGCGACCGTATCACCCCATAGAGCCCATTAGGAGAAACATGGTCAATTGGGACTCCTTGAACATTATTATTAGTTTTTTGTCTATCCATGATTGGGCCATTCCTGATCACTAATATACAAACATAATAAATTTACTTAACTCATATTTAGAACATGTTTAATATATATACATACACAGAGTTACCCATTATGTTTATATATATTTTATTAATAAAGTAATTATATTAGACATTCAATTCTGTGTCCTATATGGATAAGTTAAATATTAGACTTATTATGAATTAACTATAAATTAAAATCGTGATTATTTTTTAAGTACACTTCTATATATTTAAATCATCAACTTTACTAACATACATGGATACACGATTGTATAAGTACACTACTACGTAGTTAAATCATCGACTTACTATGTAAAAGAGATACATGGATACACATGCACAATTTAAACTAAGTTGGGATTGTATTGTCCCCTACTTATTTCTTAGGATCTTGTAAAGTACTAAAAGCTTAATTTGAGAATTAGTGGACTTATTTGTCAAATTATTTAGGAAATAAATCTTTAAGTTATCAAACATGTATAGACTATAGAGTTTATGTCTCTGAACTAGCATGGGCAGGGAATGCCGTTTATAGTACTGAATAAAGTACATCTAAGATCTTATCAAAACAACAACAACAACAAAGCATCTAAGTTGCCATAGCTATGGTCGTATTAATAGTATCTATTTCTTTATCAAACTTGTGCGCTGACGCTTACTGCAGTTATGTTAATAGACTTTTTTTTCTATTCAACTCATGTTGTTTGTCTAACTTAGTGTGAGACATTTTTTTTAAAAAAAAATATTTAAGGTATAGCTAGGCCCATAATTTTAGAATTTTGAAGCTTTCCCTTTTTTGTTTGCTCGTGTATTTCAGACAGATTTGGCTCAGCATCACCCATACACCAAGGCACTAAAGAATTTTGGCAACAGAGCACCTGAAAATGAAAAAGGTAAAGTTCTTCATTGTTTATTTTTTGACTTGTCAAGACCTCATATTGAAAATAGTGGGAACACGATTGGTTATTGCTTTTTGATGTTATGGTATCCTTAGAAATATCACACATATGTTTATGTTGAATTTGAACATCATCTTGCTATCTATGCAGAGGTGCAAATCAAAATCACCAGAGATGGAAAAGAATTGCCTCTACTTCAACTAGAGAAGCAGTATGCTGACTGGGTTTCGAAATGCATGACCATTATGATGAGGAAATTGACGGTGGCCTCGATGAACCGACTCTTGTTGTTGTTTCTTGAAGATTAAAAACTGGACACATCTTCTGGTGGTAAGCTTAAGAAAGGGCATTTTTGTTGTGTCCCCCACCCCGTTATTACTCTAATATCATTAATATACTGTTTCCTGTAATGATCTGGTTAGAGTTGTGCAGATTTTATTTTGATATTATTGCTGGTATTTCTATGTTTTTCCAACTAATTTTTTGATCACCTCTTACTTCTGGCTAGTCTTGAGGGTTCATAAAAAGATCCAAAGGAGAGGAAAATGCTGGTCTGCTGGAGAGAAAATCAAAGTTTTTAAGGGAGCGTGTGCTGGATGCCATAAGAACAATGTATTTGCCACGCTGGAATATATAATCCTTGAAGGGCTTCCCGGGATGCTTGTGGTAAGTGCATTAGTTGGACAGTTATTGGGGTAATCTTGGTCAGTATGTGATTGTGAAGGAGATCCCCTGGCTAAGGTGCTGTATTCTTGGTGGTTCTTGTTTCTTATTTTTTTTTCCAATTAATTTAGGTCACGCTTTAGTTTCTCATCATCTAATTGTTCTTTCATAAATCAAATTAGGTGAGGGTCGACTGATTTGCAGGTATGTGCTTTTATCAAATTTTCGTAAAACAAAAATCCTGGTTATTAGGTATTTTCAGTCGAATTAGAGACTCGTAGAATTTCCGATTCTTTAAATTTCCCTCGGATAGGCCAATTGGTTTACCAGAAGACAAAGGTTGCCGCCTTTTGGTTGAAAATGGGAATCAGACTATTGATATTCGTGACTCTCTGGTGTTACCAATCAGAATCATCGATTCTGAAAAGGTTATCTATTTATCTTGATAATTTTTACATTATTGTTCTATCTCCATTATTATTGTACTGATAAGTTTTTGAACCTGTTTACGCAGTGCGTACCAGCTGATGATACTGAGTGGGAGAACAGGCTTGGCGCATATCGTCAGAAATTGCCTTCTGTGATTAACTTATTAAGCCACATAAATTGCCAAGAATTGGAGATTGAAGGGGTTAGTTTGGCAATTCTTTTGTCTACTTCTAGATTATTTTTTTTTTGTTTTTCATTTCCTCTGGTTCAACTTGTAAAGGCAAGACTTACCCGATATCTCATAAATTTCATTGATCAGTCCCTTAATGAATAGTCACCTTTATGTTCAATTGGCATTAAAAGCATTCACATTTGGCACTAAGTTCTGTGCGACTTTGAAAATGGCTTGCCAACTGAATGAGGCACCCACGTTCGCAGGTTGTGAGAAAGGTGACATTATTGTGTTACCACTTGCAAGGAGGAGAGTTGGTATTATCTAAATTTAGTCAACGCAGTCACATACACCTCAGTATAATCTACACTTTTTGTAGAGCTATGCATACTTGTAAACTGCTCATTTGCGCATTGGGTTTTGACACTTTAAATACGATATTTGGATTTTGAGTACCTTTGCCAAAAGAGAAAAGGTTGATCATATGCATTAAGGAATAATGAAATTATTTGATTTTAATGTTATTTAAGTAGTATATGGGTTTAAATTAAAAACAATTCTCTCATTAATCCCCTAAGACAATGAGGAAGGAAAAAAATCCCAACTTCATAAGCTTACTTTCGAAAATTAAATAACAACTAATTGCACTTGTTTTACAGGGATTTTTGCCTAGTGTAGTAGAAGCTGGAGATACTCCTCCAGAGAACATTGTTGCTGTCATTCGTCCCAATGCTTACACTTCTGGAAACAGTTCTAAGAGTTTGGACCAAAAATTTATTGTTAAAGATAATCATGAGATGATTCTAGAAGTCAAATTCATAGCTGGTAATAAAAATGTTGGAAAGAAAGATCATGTTCATACTGTGAGGACGTCTCCTTCATCACATAAGGGGCTTCATGGCCTTTACTTATTTCCAGTGAAGTTGAAACATCCTCAGTTATTTGAAAGAGCTGGCTTTTATACTTTTTCATTCTTCCTGGTAACTGTTATTAAAACTTTCAACCTTCTACATATGACAAAATGAAACTTCAAACTGATCCATCTCTGACCTGGTTCTACATTCGATACTTCGTTTATTAGAATGAATTGAAGGATGTCCGGTTTGAACAAGTTGTGCAAGTTCAAGCATCCACTAAAGTTGGCTGTTGGAAAGTTGTAAGTCATAACCTGGACGAACTGTACACAATTGGGTGAGTAACTTGTATGTTTTCCTTTTATCATGGAATTCTCTAGGTTTTGTCTCCCCCCCACCCAAATGAAGAGTCATCATCTGCATGATTGCCTTACGCACTTGTATGCTTAGTAGCGGTCGGGCTTGCATCCTTTTAAAATCTTGTTTGTGAATTTAATGTCATAATTACTTATTCGTCGGCAGCAACCTGTTCAGTTTTCATGTATGGCGTCTTCTTTCTAGTGACACGTTTTGTTTGCTTTATTTCCTATTTTGTTTATTTGCTTGTTTTGCGATTCAAATTGATAAAAATTTATCACCTTGTTCTGCTTCATCCAAACATTTTCACGAATCTCATGTTAAATGTGGTAATGATTTTTCTGATTTAGGTGCAAAAGCCTGTATTTTGAAACGTAGTTATTATTGAACATCTATATTTATCTTTAAAATTTGATCTTAGTGCGATTGTCATTGTTATACAGGGTTGGTTCTTGTTTTGAACCTCTTTCTGTAGCATGCTATGATAGATATGACAACTGCATCCCATTCACTAGTGTTCCAAAACTGACTATCGCACTCAGCTCAAGTGGCACAGTTCTTGCTCGAGTTCACAGTATGAAAGTGGGTCTAAGAGCTGACAAGTCAATCATGACAATTAAGGTAGTTTTTAGTGCTTTGTTTTTCTATTTTTATCCACAAGTGCCTCCACTCATTAGTTCTAAATTTTGTAGGATATTGTTATTAAAAGCAGTGAGTTAGATGATATTCGACCTGACTATGAAGCTACTTTAGACATTAGCACCCTCGATAAAGCTTTCTCTGTGGCTTTCCCATGTAGAGGTAGCGTATTTCTTCACTGTTACTGTATGCATTTCTAATATCTGAAACGAAATTGATGTAGATGTGAGACTGTTAACTTCCCTTTTATATGCGATATTGAGTTTCTCACTCAAGGACCTTCCTGTTGACAGTTATACCTGGAATTCCACAAAGGATAACTGTACATCCACCACAATTCAGAGGGCAATTGATTCCAGGCCAGATTATTGAGGAGTTTGCATTAGAGGTATATGACTCACTATTTATGGTTATCGATGAAATTTGTCACGCAACTACTGATTTTTTTTAAATGTACTTTGAGGTGGCGAATATTATTCATTATTTGAAGGTTAACATGAGTTCTTTTAGAGTAGGTTAAGATTCGTGCACAGTTAAAGGTGGAAATGTGGAAAAGTGAGAGCAAATTAAATTTTAGTACTTCACTATAATGCTCACTTTGTTTTTATGCAGGTATTTGATGAATATGGTAACCATGCCAAAGTAGGTGAGAACATTTTGTTGAGTGTAGATGGGTTCTCATTTCAAGATGGAAGCGGTAATGTCCATAGCAAGGGTTTCAATTGTGTAAAAAAGGTCAGCTCACTGGTCTGCAAAGCATCCTCGAAGATTTTCTTTGTCAATCCTTTGGCATTGACCGTTATCTGCTCTTTTCCAAAGCAATTGATTTATGTCCATAACAGAGCTGAATACATTATCATCTTGGTGATAGTTTTGAAGGTCATAGCAGTGAGTCTTTGAGTGGACATGGTCACGAATTAATGATTTGCAGGCTCTTCCAAAATGCTTTTGTGAAATCCAGTTTATATGGTCAGAAAATAGAAAATTAGCCTACTCGGTTTATGTGGATTCTAGATGAATGAGACTGGAATTTTTCCATTACATAGAAAAATATCAGCTCAACTCATTTTTATTTCACTTAAGCTTGTCTAAGATTGGATGTTGGAATTGCAAACTGAGTTTACACAGTATTGATTACTCAGTGAAACATTTACACCATGCTCAATGTGTTGTTCTGATCAACTGTATTCATCAAAACCCTTTACCTATTTTATGGGCATCAATATTGGTCAAAATAGGTCTAAAGATACTTGGTAGATGGCAATAGGATCCAATAATGGATAAGAATTTTCATTATCAAATTATATTGCTGCACCAGTTATTACGATTATTAATTGTCATCATCTTGCTAGCCTTCTCATTTATGCAGCCACTTTAGTTTCCTTACCATGAAATATTTTAATTAATAGGTCAACTCTAGTGGATGTGTGGATCTGAGCAATATTCTAAAAGTTTCGAAGGGATATGGCAAAGCTGGTAGGCAGCTTCATCCTTTTCTCTTTTCCTGCTAGTATTTCCAATCATTTAGTGTTATATGAATGTCTTGTGCCTTTTATGTATCTGCATATGTACATCACCTGTCCATTTATAGTCAAAAGTATTCAGTTGGATTTTTTCACATGCAGTTTCCCTTAGTGTAATATCTCAAGAGAAAGTCATTTTCAAGCTGAAGTTTCAAACTGAAATAAGAAAGCTCCGGTCTGAGCCAAAGGTTTGATCTTTTTCTTTGAGATAATTATAAAAATTATCTATGAGGTGTAACCAAATTACAAAAAACTCGAGTTATCTTTTAAAATTACAATTACCCCCAAAAGTGTTACAAACACCACCTTGAGATTTGTATATGCGTAACAAATACCCCTCTCGAGGATGCAATTTGTAAAAGAGAAACAAATGTCAAGGGGCTATTTGTAATTATGTAAGATAAGTGGGGTTTTTTGTAATTAGGCTAAACATCAGGGATAGTTTTTGTAATTAATCCCTTTTTCTTTTTCCACCCTGTTTCATATCTGTAACCATCATGCTAGTTTGAAAGAAGAAGGGAAAGGGGAAAATCTAAAAACTGTGAAGCGGTTCTTCTCTCATTCTTTCTTTTACTTTTTTTTTCTCCATATTTTTATACTAATTGTTTCTTGGATGCAGGACTTTAAGAACTGTGAAGCTGGTTCTCAATTGGAGAATATTGTATTTGAGATTATCAATTATGAAGGCAAGGTTGATGAGAGTATCCATGACGAAGAAAAACATGGGCAGTCTCATACTCTCACAATTAAGTCGAATTCATTTGATATTGATGATTCTGTGCGTTACAGCTTCCGTCATGGACGTTGTACTATTCGTTCTATTCCTCTCCCTCAGACCGAAGGAAACTTCTCCTTTTCAGCCTCTCATTCTCGTTATCCAGAACTAAACTTGGATATAGAGGTTGTAGTAACTTCTGAAATTATTTCCAGTTCAAAGTTAATTGGTTTTTTCTTACACTAGTTAATCCTTCTATGTAGGTTCATGTTAAGAAGGCCTGGCAGGAGAATCGTGATTTTACACTGAATCATGAGGATGTAGGGAATTCAGTACTGTCATGCCAAAATTCCGACCAAAATTTACAGAATCCCCCACAGTCACCTTCCCTAAAGGATTTGAGGCGGGGCTAAAAAATTTTCTCCGAATATTTCGAATGAATATGTGTTGCCCATCGGTGATTCACCTTCTTTGAAAACTCCAAAATTGGAGAATACCGCTGCTCACAATGAAAATATAGATATATTGCCAGTTCAGGTCTCAGATCCTCAAGATCTAGGAAATCTGGCTGGTTCCGCATTGATTTGCGAAAAGGTGAACTGATAATCACTAGTTATTTAAATTTTAAGGAGTTACATGCATTAAGTGGTTTAGTTTTACCAATATTATTTCCAGTTCTGAGTAAGATTTCTTCATACAGGACCTTGAAGATGATCTTGCATACTGTGGTTCAAAACTTGTAGATCATCACAGGAACTTTGAGGTGCTAAACGCTAGCCAGTCACGCATTCAGCAACAAATATCAGATTTACAAGGTTTCATGTGTTACTTTTTATTATATCCTATAGTTTTTAGTCCTTCGTGTCTTTATTCAAATCTTTATTCAAATTGTACAGTGCACACATGGCTAATCGCTTAATCCACGCTTAGTATTATTGCACACTCTTTGAAAGGGCCGCGGATACTATTGTTAATTATTATGTTTGTGATACTCTACTAGATTTAGTTGCAATTTTTGGACATGTCGGGTACTTGTTTCTTTCCATCATGTTAATCCAAAAATTAGTCATTTGGGTTAAGGCGACATATATGCATAAGTTCCTTTTGAGTATGCTGAAGCACACATCTTTTTTTGGGGGGTTGGGGGGAATCAGCTGAATTTTTTTTATTTGTTTTTGCACTCCTCTTTTTGGAGATGTTTCTTCCAACAAGCTAACAGAGAAGATTCATAGCCCTGAGCTTTTTGTTTTCAGCGATGAAGTCAAAGTCACTAATATGAAGTTATGCTAAGAAATTTTTAGTTTCTTTTCCTGTATTCTAACTGAGGTGATCGATGATCATGGGACTTTTAGCAATTAAGTGCATGCCTATCTTTGCCCTCATTGCAATCCACAAGCACCATAAATTTTGGACTGGTTGCAGATTTGTTAGTTTTACTAAGTTGACTTGTATCATCAGGTAGTGTAATAAGTTTCAAAATTTGTTCTGCATTTCCTACTATTCAGGATATTGCCATTCCACTAAAGAACAATAGATTCTACTCATCTTTATATTATAAAGATTCTTATCCATTTTATGTTTGAATTCTTTAAATATTTGCTAAGAAATAATGGTAATTCTTCTTCAGTTAAATAGAACAAGTAAATGAATTAACTCAATATTGTTATCACCACAAAATATGTTAGAATAGTGTGATAAAACTCTCTCTAAATTGCTTGCGTTGTTGGATATGTTTCTGGATTATTCCTCATAATCTTAGGACTTCAGAGAACTAATTCTGTGAGAAGTGCGAATGTGTGGTCCCACTGCAAGATTTGTTTAATTGTAGAATGACTACCATAGTACCCACGAATATTTCACTCCATGATAGATCCTTTACAAAGATTATTTTGTCCAGCCTCCATAGATCGTGATCATCTGAATGTGTCAAGCATGTGCGGACAAGAGTGGACACGCGAACAAATCAAAAGCAGAAGTCAATCTGCAGCTGCTGTTATTTGCAAATTGCATGAAGAAGTACCACTGGAATCAAGACCTCGGGACATACTCGGTGTTGTAGCACTTCTTGGGACAGTTCAAAGCATTGAACTTAGCAGGTTACTCCTCGTTTTTTTTTTTGTTTTTTTTTTTTTTTGGGGTGTGGGGTGTGGGGTTGGGGATTAATTACAAAAATTACTCTTGAGCTTTAGTTTAGTTACAAAAAACCCCAACTATTTTAAAAATTATAATTGATATTTGTTTCTATTTTACAATTTGCACCCTCAATAGGGGTGTTCAGAAAATGCAAACCTCAAGGGGGTGTTTGTAATACATTAAGGTTTTTTTTTTTTTTTTTGTAATTTTAAAAGATAATTGGAGTTTTTTTTAGTAAGATCAAACCTCAAGGGTAGTTCTTGTAGTTATCGTTTGTTTATCTTCTTTTTCTTGAGGGTGGGTGGGTGGTCAATTCTTTATGGTTGAACCTTGTAGAGGACAAACTTATTGAACTAGAATTGTATTTCCTTCGTGACGCAGGATATTAGCTCAATATCTGGGTGAGGATCTAATGTGTACAATTGTGTGCGAAAACTATGCTGCAGCATATCATCTTGAGACCAATACCCTAAACAAGTTTGCAACTAAATTCGGACAAACTATAAGAGGATATGTTGCGTTATGCCTCGATGATATTAGGTACTGGAAAAAACAATCCTTGTTTTATTGTTCTGTGACAACATTATGAAGTGTTGTAGTATAATCCAATATCACAATGTTGGTCATTTTGTATGGCTGCTAAATTGACAGGCCAAGCACCAGGGAGCCAAGCAGAAGCAGTGATCCCCAAAAGCCACTGCCCTTGCGGAAACCTACTCTTCCAGAGGGTGATGTACCACGAGGGTTTTTAGGGTATGCGGTTAACATGATAAGCATCGAAGAAAGTTATTTACGCTGGAGAACAAAGAGTGGTCATAATCTTGAGAGACATTATTTCATCGTCTCTTTGGTGAGCTTCAAGTCTACGAAGATAGGGATTGCATGATGATGGCACAATCTTGCATTAAAGACGGAGCTGTCTCTTTGGATGGAGGCATCATGAGAGGAAATGGACTAGTCTCTTTTGGCCATTGGTATGAACTTTTGCACTTGTCATGCATTGTTTTTTAGGGATAATTACTAAACTACCCTGAGGTTTTATCTAATTACAAAAAAAGCCAATTTATCTTTGAGGATTACGATTAACCTAGTGTCCTGTTTCTTATATTTTTACAAATTTTACCCAGGATGGGGGTCTTTGTTAGATAAAAACAAGTTGTAATAGGTCAAATTGGCTATTTACGTCTTTTTAAAATGACCAATAGCAATATTTTTCAAAATACATGTATTGACTAAAAAACTGATGGTAATACCCTTCTTGTATTCTTTGGTTGGATACTTGGCTATTTTTCAAAAAATTGATGCAGTATATTTCTTGGTATCGAGAAATGATCTTGATCCCAAGAAATGTACATGTCCCGAAAAATGAATAAAAAGGGCGAAGTAGTCGACAATTGAACTCGAAAATGGCTAAAGACATTTTTATTATGGACAAATGACAAAAAATCCGACAAACTGTAGATATACAAACCTCAGGTGCATGCTTATAACACCGTAAGGGTGTATTTGTAATTTTGAAAGATAATTAGAGTTTTTTTAAAATTAGGTTAAACCTCAGGGGGTGGTATTTTACTGTCAGTTTGCCTTCACAGAATTTCGGTTATTATTCTGACTTTAACCACACTTTCAGCCTATTCTAGAATTCACATTACATGATCCTGATATTTCAAACTATGAAATGCATGCTCTTCTTCTTTCTTCTTTTAAACTCAGGGAACCAGATATCATATTTCCAGTCAAAAACAGGGCTCTTAATCCACAGAGCGCACAAACTTTGAAATTGTTGGAAGCAAGAAAGTTGGAGCTTATGGAGATAAACAGGCATATTGATGTGGAAAACGAATCGTACAAAAGAGACCACGAAAAGTTCATAAAATCCCGAGATAGGTATAACAGCTATTGCTTATCGCAGAATAGACCCTCTCCAGCAGCAGCAGCAGCAGCTAAGAAGCTCACAACACCAGACTGAGTGGCCGTAAATTATAAGTACATAAGTTTTTGTTCTCCTGAAAGTTTGTTTGAATATATTATCCTATATAGTACAAGTTTTTGTAGCTTATTCAGGAAATGCTTCATAATAGCAATGGGTATTACTATTGTGTGACCCAAAAGGTTTGGTATTGATATCCAGCTACAATGTTGATTTGCGTCATTGATTCATGTACATGCACGGAGAAAGGTTTAAATACTTTGACCCTGTAGATGGGCGCATGTAGAAATTAACGATAGAATAGGGTGGAAAATGAAAATTTTCAATACAGTAGAATTTTATACAATTTGTTTCCCAATGTTCTATGAAGATATATCAATGTGCAAATTATTACCTCAAAAAAAAAATCGAAAATTGAATTTATTTGTACCTGTAATGTAAATTATAAATACATTGCCTCTCTGCGATTTTCATTCAATTTATTGATCCTGAATATTATTCAGCACTGATTTTATTAAATAAAGTTTTATTTTACAAAAGTAATAGTAAAGGTTGTAAACTGTATTTAATAGAAATTAAATATTATACTATTTGTAGGTTCGGCTTGTGTCCCTTAAAATTACAGCTAGTTTACCTAAAAAGTAGTATCAACTATCAATATTTACTTAAAAAAGTTACTTTTATTGGATTTGGGAAGATGGATCTCTACTTAAAAACAATATTCTAAATAGAGCTAGTCCAGGCAGCATAATCGGTTAAGCGGGACTTAGATGGGGCTTAATCGAAATAAATGTAAGCGAATCTTAGGACAGAGACTAATCGGGCTAGACGAGGGTTTTGGAACAACATTTAAAAATCAATAGATAACAAATTAAGCTCTAAATTACGAGGCATAGTTAGTGATATCGTTCGCTTTGTAAGAATGTTGACCGGGGTTGAAATATGTATTTTTAGTTTTTGAAATTTATTTCATCGCTCCCATACTACTCCCAAAAAAAAAAAAAAAATGGGAAAATGACACAAATGTCACCTTTTTATTGACCGCCAAATCATGCAAAATCTTTAAGATTTTACCAAAATTACCTAACAATACGTTGACCGCATTCTAATTTTGGATGATTTTCTTTTAAAAACTTATTTTTCATCAACATCGACAAGTTTTATTTTTTCGTTTTAAAAGATGAAGAAACTAGAACTGATTTTGAACAAAATTTGCAGGAATCAAAGAAAGCAATAATCGATCAAGCAGTTGTCTGAAGGGAAAAATTCAAGCGTCGAGGAAAAGAGAGAAAGTGGCCAGTTGGACAAGAGAGGAAAGAAAGATGAAATGACATATTGGATAAGAAAATGCTGCAGCTTAAATGAGGGAAAAAATAAAAAAAGGAGAGTACAAAAAGTAAACAAAAAGGTAGAAATGTGAGATGTTAGTAAAATCGGGATTTGTGTCAAATGGAGGGTATTTTGTGTAATTTCTTAATGCATTTGTGCCTTACTGGATCACGTTGCAACGAATTCTTGCCCGATTTCGTTTTTCTTCGAACTTTCAGAATTGCTGACTCCGAAATGATAAGTGGGAGATGAGTTTCTGTGAGAACCGGCTGTCTTCATACTTGCTCATCATCTGTTTGGGTTTTTGCTTAAGAGATTTTTTTAATACTTTTTTAATGGCTGCTACAAATCCAGGTAAACATGCTATCAGCCATCTGCTTTGTTTCGTATTTCGTCATTGGAATAATTATTTTGTTTTCTTAACACACAAAAAATTTGAGCTTTGCTTGAAATTCTTGATGTGTTTCGCGTTTGCTATAGATGTAGCGCTGCCACTGGATAAATTATCCTTGGAATGTATCGATAAAGATGGTTTATCAAGTTCCGAGAGCAAGTAAGCCTGTGTAGCTCTTCACTCTTTTCTCGTTCTTTGGCTGCAAAATTTGTTTTTCTTTTCTTTTACTCATTTTTGGCTTATAATGAATTATGAGTTCGATTTTTTTTCCCCTTCTGCTTAAAGTTTTACGTATGAGATTGATATGGAATGTTTTGGTCCTCTCTCGTACAGGGGAAAGCATTATGTAGTTTTGGTATCAACTGGAAGTTTTAACCCTCCTACATACATGCACTTGCGTTGTTTTGGTAAGCATTTGTCACCCCAAATATGCATTTCATTTCCATTTTTCTTTTGTATTGGGGAAGGGGGTGTGCCAGTAAAGGTATTTGAACATGAGTGATAGTTTCCATTGTGTCCATTTGCTAAATGCTGGCAAACGTCTCGCTACATTTTGGGTTGTGTAATTAAGTGGAATACAAAGTTGCATGAATTAAAAGTTAATAGGTGTGCCAATTAGTTTTGTGCTCTATATTGTATTTGCCTTTTTCGTTCAAGTTGTATTGATTACTGTTTTAATGCTCAGAGTTGGCAAAAGATGCTCTAAATTCACAAGGGTTTTGTGTCATCGGAGGTTACATGTCACCTGTAAATGATTCATACGGGAAAAAGGTATTTAGGATATTATGATTGTGTACAGATTCATATCAGAAGCTATCTAGCATATTATGATCATGCTAGATGTGGTGTAGAAGTATTTGTTCATTAATTGCTTCAAAGAAAATGAAGGAAGGTCAAATTTAAAGAAATAATGTTTACCGTTCTTGAGAGAATAAGGATAATAAGACGTAGGCTGTTGAGACTGAAGGCCTTCTGTCTGTTCTCACAGATTTAATTGAGGCAAAATGGTTTTGTTTATTCAACCTAATTCAACGTCTTATTCTACGTGGGATCCTAAATATTTCCCAGTTACAATCCTTGGTATTGAAACATGTCTTGCATTAGTTAAACTGAAACATGGTTGTTGTGTCCATAATTCGTCTGTATTGTTTCTAAAAGAAGGTTTATAGTCTCGTGCTGTGATACCTTTTTTGGATGCTGAGTAAAAGCTACATTTCCTACAGTGAATATTTCACTACTTTTCAGGGTCTCGACAGGCTGAACATCGTATTGCTATGTGTAATCTTGCTTGTAAAGTTCTGATTTCGTTATGGTAGATCCATGGGAGGTCTCTCTCTCTCTCTCTCTCTCTCTCTCTCTCTCTCTCTCTCTCTCTCTCTCGCTCTCTCTCTCTCTCTCTCACACACACACACACACACGACGAACAAGAACACAACACATGTTAATATTATTGATATTTCAGTAGAAGAATAGCTGAAGTTCGCAATTCTGAATAACCCACTAATGCCTCTGCCTTTGTAATTATGTTACTAAAATTTATTTAGTTATTTTCAATGGTATTGACTATTAGGTACATTTCTATTGCATCTCAACAGGCAAGTCAGGTACCTACCAACGCACATTGAGAATTTTGTCTAGAGTTAGGAATTCCTTATGCCAGAGTGAAGTTGTATCGAGTGGTAAGTTTTGAAGCAACTCATTACCCAATATGCTGGCATATTTTTTGTTAGTAACTGCAGAGGTTTGAAACCTCAAACTTTAGTCAATATAAGCGATACGACATGGATTATCCAATCAGTTTTTTCAAACTCATTAGCTGCATTACTTTCAAAAAATTCGCAAAATTATGCAATCTTTCAAGTGTTTGCTGATTTTATCATTTATGACATATTTTAGATATATTGGTTACTCACCTTTGAAAACTTCAAAATTGGAGAATACTGATGCTCAAAATAAAAATTTAGATATATTGCCAACTCAGGTCTCAGCTTCTCAAGATCTCAGAAATTTGAAGGTAAACTGATAGTCGTTGATTATTTAATGTTTTAACATTTACATGCAATAACTGCTTGGTTTCACCAACAATATATTTCACTGAACACGAAGTTCAATAGTTTACTTACCTAGTTCATTAGTGCTCCTTCATAGTTCATACAGAACTGATATAGATGTGACTGGATTCTGAGAGCTGGAATAATATCACTTTTTTCCTTGAGTTTTTACTTATCGTGCATTTTCTATTTTTGGTAAAGTTCTCCATACAGGAGCTAGAAGACGATCTTGCAGACTGGGGTTTTAAAATGGTAGATCATCAGAGGAAGTTAGAGATGCTAAGCCTTAGCAAGTCACACATTCAGCAACATATATCAGATTTACAAGGCACGCCTTTTAATCTTTTCCTAAATTTTTCACTACTCCATGTCTTTATTCAAATTATACAAGAATGGCTAATCACTTAGTCCATGCTTAGTATAATTGCGCTCTCTTTTAAGCATTACCTGACATCTGGCGTCGATGATACTATTGTTTATGATTCTGTTTGTGATATTTTACTAGCTTTAGTTGTAATTTTTCGGACATGTTCCGTGCTTGTTCATACCATAGTGTAGCTCAAAGAACTAGTCATATGGTTTTGGGCGGCACATATGCATAAATTATATGACATTGGTATAGTCTCTGTCTCTGATGTTATGGTACTATTTGGATTTGTACATTTTATACTGTTCTTGTTTCTAAGAGGTTATTATTTGGTTTTTAGTCCTTCGCTTAGAGTAGTAGTATTTTCCATGAGATTTTGCTGGTGCGACACATTTCAATTTATTATCTTTTTAATTATTTAATGTCAACAAAGAGGTTTTAATAATTAATATGGAGCAATCATCTCTTTACCAAAGTAGAAGATCTTTGTATTCTTTTCATTTTCTGTTACATTGTTATAACAAAATTATCTCAGATTTCTACCTATGATCCTGAAGGCACTTAAAAGGAAATTCAGTTTGTATTTGTATAGAAAAGAAAGCTCTGAATTGATGACATGAGGGTGTAGGAAAGAAGGCTTTCCTTTTGTGTGCGCTGAAGCACGCATCTTTCTTTGTTTTTGTGGAATGTGCATAAAAACATTTACTTGGTTTTGCACTCCCTTGTTTTGGAGATGTTTCTTCCAATAAGCTAACAAAGAAGATTGATAACCCCGGCACACCGTTTTTAGCGATTAAGTCAAAATCTCTAACATGAAGTTGGGCTAAGAATTTCTTGGTTCCTCTTCCTGTGTAATTTAACAGAGGTGATTGATGATCATGGGACTTTTTTATATTAAGTGCATACTGTTGGATCCTTTGGTCTTATATGTGAAATTGTTGTGTTGCAGACTGTCATAAGGATAAGCCACTTTTAAAAGCGATCTACTAAGGATAAAGTAATTGGTTTTTGTTACAGCAACTAGAGTGTGAGCATTTAATGTGTAGGACATGAAGGTAATTTTTGTTTTAATGGTGGGCAGAAATAGAAATACTAAACTATAGCTTCACCATATAAAGGGGTTCGTAGTCCCTAGGTCACACATATTAAGAATTCTTTTTTCGATATCCCATCGCCAGAAAGAACACATAGTGAAATTCCAAAGTGTCTCTAAAAGGAAAATTTTGTGCCAATCTAGAAGACTGATCCTTAAAACGATCGATTGCTATGGATTCAGGTTTGCTTCTGTTTATTATACTGTCGATTTTTGATAATTCTATATAAACGCTCCTTGATTTGAAATGACGGTTTTGCTCACTAAAGTTATTTCCATCATAGACCTGTCTTTGCGCTAATTTACAATCTGTATGCTCCATAAATTGAGACCTTTAGCAGATTTATTAGTTTTACTAAGTTGACGTGTATCATCAAGCAGCGTAACAAGTTTCAAAATCTGTTCTGCATTCTCTTTTGTTCAAGGATAATGCCATTCAACAAAAAGAACCATTGATGCTTTTCATCTTTATAAAGATTTTTATCTATTTTATGGTTGACATCTTTAAATATTTGCTAAGAAATAACCACAAGTCTTCTCCAATTAAATAAAACATGTAATGGAATGGCTCAATCTTGTTGCACCACAAAATGTGTTGAATTTGTGTGATGAACCTGTCTGTGAGTTGCTTGCATTGGATGTGTTTCTGGATCATAACTCCAAAGAACTAATTTTGTGAGAAGTGCAAAATGTGTGTGGTTCCAGTGCAAGAGATGGTTTAACATGTAGAACCACTTCCCATGAATATTTCATTCCATGATAAATCGTTTACGATGATTATTTCTCCAGCCTCCATTGACCGTGGTCATCTGAATGTGTCGAGCATGTGCGGACAAGAGTGGACACTTGCCCAAATCCAAAGCAAAAGTCAATCTGCAGCAGCTGTTATCTGCAATTTGCTTGAAGAAGTACCATTTGAATCAAGACTTCGAGACATACTCGGTGTTGTTGCACTTCTTGGAACAGTTCAAAGCATTGAGCTTAGCAGGTTATTCCTACTCCTCCTTCTTCTTCTTACCTTCCCCCCCTCTCTAATGCAGGTTGGTCAATTTGTTTGTGGTTGAAACCTTGTAGAGGACGAATTCAGTGATCTAGAACTGTATTTTCTTTCGTGACGCAGGATGTTGTCACAATATCTTGGTGAGGATCTAATGCTTGCAATTGTGTGCGAAAACTATGCAGCAGCATGTGATCTTGAGACCAATACCCTTCACAAGTTGGCAAGTGATTGGACAATCTATAAGTGGAAGATACATGCTTGTGCCTTGATGATATTAGGTACTGAAGCAGGTTCCTTTCTTTTAGGTTGCATTTCAATTGGGGGGATACGAGGGTGGATTTGGGATGAGGGACTTGAATTCTTTAGCTAAATCCACACTTGTTTGGCCAAAAATCCAAATCAATGGATTTCATTACCTCTTTTAAGTTCATTTTTAAAGGATTTTAAATCCATCCCAAAACCTAAGTCATTTGAAATCTATCATTTTCTTGTCTTTATGCACACATCCACACACTGCACGCACTCTTGACACACACACACATGCCCCCTGCACAAACTGCACTGCACACACACACATGCCCTGCACAAACTACACACTGCACACACACATACCCTGCACAAACTACACACTGCACGCACACACATGCCCTGCACAAACTACACACTGCACACACACACACTCTGCACACACACATACACTGCACAAACTACACACTACATGCTCACACTGCACAAAAGCTACAATGCACACGCACTGCAAGCTGCACTCACTGTGCACGCGCGCACACCCACGTACTGCACACATACACACTTTCTCCTCTCTTTCACACAGTTTCTCTCTCACATATATTCACACATAAAATTTATATATTTAATATTTTTATTAGTGTATCAATTATAATAAAACTATATCTTGTATAAAAATAATAAAACTATATCTTTTATTTATTAAATACCAATTAAGAAAATGATTAGAGTTTTAAATTTTCTTATCAAAATTTTACAAAGGATTTGAAATTCTTACACAAATCCACATCATCCAAAAAGAGATGAATTTCAAATCAAGGTATTTGAAATCCGTTGATTTTTCAAATGCATTGTATTTGAAATCCCTCAATCCAGACACACCCTTATTGCTTTGTGACAACATTATTAAGTACTTCATGTCTGTTTTTCCATTGGGATGCTCTTATAAAATAGTACCCTTGAGGCTTTGACTAATTACACAAAAAAAAACAAGAAAATAAAAACCAATTTATATTTCAAAAATTACATTGCCTTCTCTGAAATTTGTTTTTATTTTTACAAATTGCACCTATTGAGTGACTGGGGGGTATTTGTAAAACAGACACTAGCCTTAAGGAGGTATTTGTAATTTTGAAAGATAATTTTCTTTTAGTTAAGCCACATTTGTTTTTATTTTACAAATTGCACCTACTGAGGACTGGGGGTATTTGTAAAACAGACACAAAACCTTAAGGGGGTATTTGTAATTCTGAAGATAATTTTCCTTTTAGTCAAGCCAAACCTCAGGGTAGTTTTGTAATGTACTCCTTTTTCACTAATTCAAATTACTGCTAATAAATTGACAGGCCGAGCATCACAGAGCAAGCATAAGTCCTCAAAACCGACCCCTTTGCAGCAGCCTACTTTGCTAGGAGGTGATGTACATAAGGATTTTTGGGTATGCGGTTAACTCCGATAAGCATAGAAGCAAGTTATTTACAATGGAGAACAAAGAGTGGTCATGGTCTTGCGAGACATTATTTTATCGTCTTTTTTGGTGAGCTTCAAGTCTACAAAGATAGGGAGTGCATGATGATGGCACAATCCTGCATTAAAGATGGAGCTGTCTCTTTGGATGGAGGTATCATGAAAGGAAATGGACTAGTCTCTCTTGGCCATTGGTATGAAACTTTTTTACACTTGTTATGTGTTAATGTTTATCTTTCTCGCCGCGGTATTGTTTGTTTATCGACTTAGATTCCATAAAGGTTCATACTCCTGAACATGGCCACACCTGTGCTTCAGAGGGTAATTTGCAGAAGCTACCATTGAGGTTTGGATTTAATTACGAAAAACTCAATTATTTTTCTCAAAAATTGCAAATACCCCCTTGATCTTTGTATTTACTTAACAAAGACCTCCTTTTGAGGATCAATTTGTAACACAAAACAATTGCTCACGAGTATTTGTGATTTTGAAAGTGGATAATTACAAAAGTACAACTGTGTTTTAGCCTTGCAAAAAAACTCCAGTTATCTTTCAAAAACTCTTGATGGTGCAATTTTGTAAGCTAAAAACAAAAGTCTGAGGGACATTTTGTAATTTTAAAAGATAACTGTTTTTTTGTAATTAGGCTAAACCTACGGGGTAGTTTGTAATTAACCCTTTTTAAAGAATGTATTTTATTTTTTATTTTTTTGTAATTAGGCTGGATACCCTCCAAGGTTAATTTTTGTAACCCTTTGAAACAATGAACCAAAATGACATAAAATTCTGAGTTTCAACTCCCTAACACCGCACGTCAAGTAATGTGAAATCTTATTCTGCCTTAGCTATTAAGTATACAACCAAATATTCACAGAATTTCAGTTTTTCTTCTGACTTTCAACCACTATGTCTTTTCTTGAATTCACATTACATGCTCCTGTTGATACTTCCAACTATGACATCCATTCTCTTTTATTTGTTCTTTTACAATTCAGGGAACCAGATATCATATTTCCAGTAAAAAAACAAGACTGCTACTCACACAGCTCACAAACTTTGCAATTGTTGAAAGCAAGAAAATTGGAGCTTATGGAGATAAACCGCAGATAGATGAGGAAATGAGTCCTACAAAAGACGAAGAGAAGTTCTTGAAATCCAGAGATAGGTATAATAGTCACCGTTATTCTCAGGATGGACGTGCGTAGAAGCTCGACTCACTGGCCATGCTAATTCAGCTACATTGTGGTCATGTATAGCAAATTGGGGATATTTTGTCTAAGTATTTGCCTAAGCTTTGCCTAGGACTGCTCACTCCTGGAAGATTATTGAATATATGTGCCCTGTATAGTAGCAATACGTAACT
>JABTTQ020001112.1:0-275397 GCA_016081115.2 Rehmannia glutinosa
TTTTATGTTTGAAAAAGTATTTATGTAATATTTTAATATAATGAATGAAATGTCTATAAACAAATCTTTCAATTATGAAATTCGGGAATTTGAAAAATAAGCATTTTTTCACTTTTTTTGACAAACTTTCAAGTATAAAAGTCAAAATTTGTAACTAATTCATGCATAAATCTGAAACTAGTGACAAAAAAAATCTAGTGACACACATTGGACATTTTATTAAAGCGCATTTTTAGAAATTCATTTATCGATTTAACATTAATAATAACACTCAAACACGAAGATTATATTAATTTATTACGTTGTGGCGGATGTACAATTTGAAACGGGGAACCTATTTTTATGACAATTACAAAAAAAAATGACTCAAAATTTTGGGGCCTAATGTAATCTTTCCCTTAGTCTATGCAAAAATATAGAAAAAAAAAAGTTGATAGTATATCATTATTATGTAAACAGTATTTATGTAATATTTTAAAATAATGAATGAAATGTCGATAGTATAATATCTTTCTAGTATGAAATTAATTTGAAAAACCAAAAGTTTGTGAAATAAAATTTGAAAAACCAAAAGCCAAAAAGTTAATTTATGTAAAATTTTAAATGATTTTATCTAACTTTAAGCAATTTTTAAAAAGATTGCAAAATCACATTTGGTTAAACATTCAAAAAATGAAAATAGGGTAGGTTTTTTTTTTTTGTTAGGTAAAATATATTTTTATTTGCTTTCAAAATCTTTGGAAACATGTTTAGTTCTTAATTTCTGTATATTGGATTTATAAAATTTCTTTAATTTTTTAATTTACTTTTATTTGGTTTATTGTTTTTTATTTATATTTATCTTCTTCTTTAATTGTCTTTAACTATACTATATTCAACTTTAAGTCTTTAACTATACTATATTCAACTTTAATTATCGTCACAAACTTGGCTACAAAGAAGTTGAGAAAATTGGACAGCTCAACACCTCAGCATTAATGGTTAACCTGCACCGATACATAATCAAATATTTACTTGGTAGTTAGTATTGTAATTAAATTAGTCAATTAATTATTTTACAAGTATAAATGTATAATATCTAATAACTGATTAATTATTGAAAAAGAATCAATAAAACTAAATCATACAAACATTTATGTAAAATTCTAAACGATTATAAAAAAAATACTTATTTTTATTAAAAGATTGCAAAATTGTGTGTTATATTGTTGCTGAACATTCAAATTCAAATGACAAATAGGGAATATTAGGCAAACCCTTTTTATGGTGCTTTATTCTTGCATCATTAGGTAAAGTGTCTTTTGGATGCTTTCATCTTTGGATAAATATTTCTAAAGTTCTTAAGCATGGGATTGGATACAAAGAGAATCATGAAAAGTGATTTATTGATTAAGTTGTAATTGGCTTTATAACCACGATTAGTTGGTGTACTTTAGCTTAATTTTATAATATTATAGATTCTGCATGAATTGACAAAACTCATTTAAAATTTCCCAACAACCTGAATTAGGGTAACTCTTTAATATTAATTATCAGGTAGTTGGTTAGCATCAATTAAATTCCTTCACATGATTTGCCCAAGTGTTGGAAATCTCAGTCCACTTTGTTGCTTTTAATATTCCCCTTGTTTGCTTTCGATATGCGTTTTCATATTCCATGGAAAATAAACAATAAAATTATATTTATGTAAGAGTTGAAATTGAGAATTAATAATGTTTGCGTCATTACCTTATTTGGAAGGGCACTTTAAAGAAAAAACTATCTTTTAAAATGTGAGTTTTATTTTGGGACATCACAAAAAATGTTGATTATAAAAATTAGGGTCTGTTTGTTTGATCGATAGTCCATTTTCGGTTTTTTTTTTTGAGAATTTATTGGTTTATCCTAGGAAATTGGGATTGTGTTTATGAATAATCAAATGTGTTTTATGTAGGGTTGGAAATGAGATTGTGTTTGTTTTGAGTAGTTTTGAAATATTATTTTATGTATATAATTATAAAATTGGTAGTGGTGGGGTCCACTTCAATATTTTAATTTGAATATATATAATATTATATTTGTAAGATTCATTCCATTAACATAATTTTAATATTTGAGATGTTATGTTTAAGTGGGTTAAAATATGAAAATATATTGATAAGTAATGATTACCTTTTTTAGTGTATAAAGAATATAAATTATATGTTTGAGATGTTGTTTTATGTGAAAAATAGAAAATGAAAATGATGATTTCCATTGGAAATTTTATGAACAAACATGATTTCACTTTTAGTTTGCATGTTTATCAAAATGTCACGTTTAATTTGCATTAATTTGATTTAAGAAGTTGTTAAACAAAATTTTATTTTTTTAATTATCATTTTGGGAAGAAGTGTTTGGATTTACCTTAAAAAAATTTCAATGAGTCTTAAGAACATGGGAAAATAAATTTAAAATAATAATGAACCATGAAGAAACAAAAATAAACCCTAAAAATATGAACCACTTGAAGAATAAACCCGAATAACAAAAATAAACCCAAAAAATAAAAAATAAACCCTAAAAAAACTAAAAATTTAAAAACCCAAATCAATTAAAAATAAACCCAAGAAACAAAATAAACCCTAAAATAAATTAAACCCTAAGAAAAATAAAATGGAAAAAAAAAAAACTTTCAAACTTTGTGTAAGGGCTCCATCTCACGGATCTAAATTCGTGAGACCGTCTCACGCAAGTTTTTGCCTCATTTGAGTTGCATGTCATATATTCTCATTCTAACATCTTTTAATATTTGAGATGTTATATTTAGTGGATATATAATATACCAAGTGCTTACCTAAGCTAGTCACTATTCAATATTCCCTATTTAATTGGACTTTTAAAAGACTCCTAGAATCTTTCTAGTTTGCATGTTTATCAAAATGTCACGTTTAATTTGCATTAATTTGATTTAAGTTGTTAAATAAATTTTATTTTTTTAATTAGTTGGGAGGAGTGTTTGGATTTAACTTAATTTTTTTAATGAGTGGGAGGAGTAGAGACAAATATGAAAGAAACTGAACCACTTGAATTTCTGTGATCATGGTGTATCGGTGTTAAATAATTTTATTTAAATAGTATATTGTGATTTTAACTATAAAAACTAATAAGTATACATTTATCGTAGAGATGGACCAGATGGTGATCAAGTGATGGCAATGGCGTAGTCAGAACGCGAGAGTGGATCAGGCCTACACACAAAAGTGACATGAGCTAAATGAAAAATTGTAAAAACAAATCATATAAACTATAATTTTATCTTTTTTTTTTATTTTTTAAATGAAATTAGGGGAAAAAAAGGAGGGCCCGGGCCCGGTATAGGCCCATTGAGTGGTGGGAGGCAAGTCATATGAGACGTGGACGATTTGGGCCAAGGGGGATGATACGATGAATCGATGATAAGAACCCATGGTTACCAACAACAACGTGGACCATTCGTGTAAAAGAGAATGGTGGTTGCTGCTATATTTCAAAACTTTTGGCTGTACAGAGTACATATAATAATGCTCAATGATGAGGCAATGGTTACCTTTGTCGCAGTTTGATCATTTAGCATGAAATTTCATCATTTAAATAGATATATTATGAAGAGGTTGTGTTTTGACAATAATGACACCATAAGATCTCCAAGAAAGTTATTATTAATATTCACCAAAACGACTTAAAACTCAATTATTGTCACTGTTAATTTTTGTGCAAATTATCATACTATAAAAAATTATATTTCATTTCTTATATTCTTACTAATATTATTTTCTACTGTACTGTTTAATCCCGATGCTAAAGTTAGTTCTAAAAAGAGTGAAGTGAATATTTCGGATATATTCTACCTGTCAAGATAACTCTAAGTAATATTTATAGTTACTAGTAATCCATCCGTGCGATGCACGGATTATATAATAAATAAAACTAATTTTAATATTTAGCTATTTTAATAGATTTAAATAAATTAAAGCTTTTAGAAAAATGGATTTAAATCATTAAATTATTTAATTATAAAGTCAAATAGCATTTGGTTAAAAAATAAATGATTAAATAGTTATTTCTAAAAGTTTTCCTCAACAGTTTAGTTACCGAAAGTAAAAAAAAAACACATGCATGCTGACAAAAATAATTAATTTACCTTTTTCGTTGAAGATAAAAACTTATTTCATTCCACCTGTACGATGCACCGAGCGTACTAAGATATTTTTAAATTTCTTAGAACTTTCAAATGAGTAAAATATTATATAAAAAATAACAACAAATAAATAAATAAAATTAAAGAGTAATATAATAATAAATTATAAGGCCAAGACAAAGAAATAAATTACAAAAAAAACATGTATTACAAATTTTGAAAAACTTCTTTGAATACAACATTGGTTGTTGATCTTGTACTATCATTGTTATCACTATCACAAATCAAAATCTTAAGGCCGTTTGGATTAGTAACTCTTGACACGGCAACATATAATTGACCGTGACTAAAAACGGGTTTTTTCAAGAGTAACCCTACATTAGACAAAGATTGACCCTGACTCTTGTTGATAGGCATATCATAAGACACCATTATTGGAAATTGTCAACGTTGAAACTTGAATGGAAGTCTTGGATCGAAGGTGTCAACAACATTCTTGGAATAAGGACTTTAGGAAAGGTTCCTTCAGTAAGAACTTGTCCTTCAGAATATGGTTGCCAAGTCTCGTAATCAATCAATAGTGTCGTTGCATAATCCAAGAGAATGATCTATGTTTCGTAGTAACATAATAGGAGTTCCAACCTTCAAATGCAACTCATGATTTGGAAAACATTTGATTCCATTTAAAAATTGGTATGAACATCATTCAAGAGATCAACCTTTCGTCGAGGAATGACATGGCGAGTCGAACTCAAATACATTCTTCCCCGAATTGTTCATCGCAACCATATATTCATTCACGGATTGAACGACATCAAGAGTGGGAGCTAGTATAGCTCTTTGTTCAAAATATGACGCATGATCAACATTCTTCCAAACAATGGATAAGTGCTACTTACAATCGCCGCAATCGGATCGGTGAAATCTTTTTAAAAACTCATCGGGAATTTCAATTGTATCATATCCATCATTCTGTTCCCCAATTTTTCCATCTCCTATCTTAGCAATCCAATGTCAAATCGTTTTAGTTCTTCACAACTCTCATTAGCTTCCATGTTTTGTAATCTCATATTTTTGGTCAATCTTACGAAGACAATGTTTCCACAGATTCGATGAATTTATAGTGGCATGAGCGATATCTTGTCTACTTCCTTTAGGGATAAAGCAATATTTTGAAAATCTCCCCAAACACAATTGTCTATCCTCAAAGGGAATTTCTTTCGATAGGACTTCTTTCATGATGTCTTTAATGGTGCTATCGATGCTTCAAACAATACCTATGCATCATTGGAGCCTCATCCCAAATTATAAGCTTTGATTTGAATATAAGCTCCGCAAGAGGACTTCCTAGCTTTATATTGCAAGTTGATTCTTCACTTGCAAATCATCATAAAATGGAAACTAATTAAAAAGCACAAATCAAACATTGTTCTCATACATCATCTAAGATAAAAAAAAATAAACAGCAAACAAATCAATTCACTCTTTTGACACCAACAAACAAAGCAATTCACTCTCACACCAACAAACAAAGCAAATCACTCATTAACACCACCAATCAAGCCATTCACTCTTTCTCCTTCTTGATATCACCTTTGATCTTCTTATCTTTAGCAGTGGATGAGAATTCATCAATCAACTTTCTTTTCAAATTTGGGTCTTCAATAATATCCTCATAAATTGATGTTTTCCTTGTATTCTTCTGCGGAGTCGTAACCTCATCCTCGGACGAACACAACTACAAAAAATAAATATAAATCAATCTATATTCACAATAAAATAAAAAGGCTTTAACAAAAAAACTCATTTAAAATATACCTCATTATCATCACCGATTTCGAATTCCTTTAGCTTAGAAAAAATATCAGACTCCTAACTCTCGAAGAATAATGAGCAGTATCTATCAATCGATCCATTATGATTAATTTTATGATTTGTATATGTGCGATTATAATTTCCACTTTGACGGCCTTTATTTGGATCTTGAATAGAACTTTCAAGTCAACCAAATTTTCAATTTCTCTAGGAAGAACCTAAAGAAAATATTTATTAGATCATAAAAATATATTATTCAAATATTATTAAATAAATAAATTATTATATCTTATTACATTGTAGTTATTTTCTTTCAACTCGAATCTTTGGTTTTCCAATCAACTCCATACAATCTCTATCCCATATTAGGAACCTTTGCATTTCGTGTGGTCAATAAACACACAACGAATCTTGTGCCTGGAGAATTAAAATTATTAAAGCGATAATTTATATACCAAAAAATGAACAACAATTATTAAATTATAATTACCTTATATTGCCAACAGGATCTCATGAATCACATTTTTCACAATAAAATTGTCCAACTGCAGGTGCCATTTTTCTGGGACACTTTGTACACGATATGTACCACCAATCTGTGTCGGATTCTACAGCAACAATTTTTCCAAAAACCCAAAAACTTTCAACCTAATTAAAATATTAGCACATCCAAATTTTCAAATATTAAAGTCCAACACTAATAATAAATAAAGATGAAAATAATTAAGATATTGAAACAAACTTCTCCAATCTCTTCAATTTGTTTAATAGTTCTGAAAAGGTCTTTTGAGCTTTCTAGATCTTCTGCGAACGCACTTGTTGGAAAAGAAATATTGCTCACTGAAGTAATGGTATTATTGCATTCTGTAATAAAGCTAATTACAAAAAAAAATGATTAAATTAATACATTAATTGTTTAAAATTATTGTATATAATTAATATTATAGATAAAAATGTTTAATTTACCGGCAACGATAATCAATAATCTCGTGTACTTCGGTATCTATCATGACTTTTGTGACATAATATGTATTAGAAACACGAATTTTCCCCCTGTATTTTTTAACTCGGCACATTTGAAGAAGAATTATGATAGGGTTGTGCCAATGTGGATAAATGATTCATCAAAGTATCAACATGTTTAATAGTGTGCATGCCAATGTGATGCCCCTAAGAAAAAAAAAACCGATTTGAAAGACGGATCATAAGTACAAACCAAACGAAGATAAATATATATTTTCTTGGATGTTTTCTAAAACTATATCAATCATCTTTGTCGGCGTCCATAACTGTTTATGTTGAGGAGAATTTTTCGATCATCCTTCCTATCACATTTCAAAATAAATATAAATAATTGTAAAATACATCCTGAAATTTGAATTTTAAAATAACTATAGTTATATTATTACCAATAAGTATGGATTCATCAATAAAGTCCACATCGTGAATGAGTCAAATGGTTTAAAATCATATATCATACATGGAAATCATCGTCAAAAAAATTTGTCAACAAAGTTTTTCCAACAAATATTATTTTGTATTTTGCCGTTGTGGTCTTGTCTTCATCATGTTATCACCACAATAAAATTTCTAACAAAGATATAAATGATTTTCCGATAGAATGGGCTGGAATTTTTCGATTTGTTGTCGCTTGATTGTAGCATGAATTCTTGACCCACGATTAAAAAAAAAAAAAATGTGTTAAAGATGTATCATTCTATTTTGTTATATACAAACAGAATAAAATTACATTTGTATTACCTCTTTGTCATGAAAAACAAAGTTGTAAATATTAGAGTTGTCTCCATATGTAGGTACATTATAAAATCGCACTAATCGGAGCTTCAACGTCCACTGAAGTTTACTTGGATTGATGTCCTTAATCAAATTGAATACATGAGCCATTTGAAGAGGATTTCTTCAAATTTTGAAGACTTTGAGATATTTGTTTTTGAATCACAGATGCAAGATGCGAGAAATGATGTATTTTGAAATGTAGGAGCGAACCTATATATAAATGGTTGATTTGTTTGCCTCTTTGATTTTTTTTTGAGACGGTTTGCGATTTTGATTTAATTAAATAAAGAATATTAAAATAATGTTTACTTTTGTCAGATGTTTGCCACTACTTTAATATAATATTTAAATATTACATATTGGGAAGACAATTTGGCTCAAGATAACATTTCCGCCTTTCCCTGTCTTAAGATAAATAAAATAACAAATAATTAATTTATTGTATATTGCACATATCTGGATATTTCATGAGTTAACCACACCACCAAATTAGATCCAGATTAGCTATCAAATTTTGGGCGGGAATGAAGACGTTTTTTCTTTTTTATATATATATATATATATATATATATATATATATATATATATAGAGAGATTGGTCCACACTTGCAACACGTGTCACCATCTTGTTGGTTTGCTTCAAGATGTGCCAATGGTCGTAGTCCGTCGGATCACCCTGGCATCGACCTAGGTCGAGTTGGTCCTATATTTGACCTGGATAAAAAGTGTGGATTCCCATACTGTTTGTGCATAGAATATAAACTCAAAACGCAAAATGGCAAATCCAGACATTCTCCATTTCAAAGATCCTCAATCTTTCATAATTATAAAATTCTTGTTAGGTAAAAGCCACCACAACAATTTTGTCAAATATGGTAGGAAGAAATTTATTATCCTCCATTTTTGACTACTAGATGGAAAAGAGAAAATGATTTTTGCTTCTTTGAAGTTGCCTTCACACCATTGATTTTTCTCTATAAATAGAGAGCAAATGGTTGAAGGAAGACATGGCAAACAGGCATTTGATTGGCCATCAACAGGGTGAAGAGGAAAAATGAGTGTACACACTGGGAGATCAATTTGGGAGTCAAATTGTAATAGGTCGGGAAATAGGGTAATACAAAGGGGTTGGGGAGAGTGTTCTTTGATAGCTCGTAAAGTGGTTGCATGAGAGGCTTTTATTCTTGGGTTTTGGTCCATAAAACTCAAGGGGTGTATTTTCTTGTACCGGGAAAATTCTTTATTAGTAAAGAACGGAAACTCTCGTGGACGTAGGCGGGTTTTTTAACCACGTAAAATTACTATGTGCATATTATTTTTTTCGGTCTTGCTATTTATTTTTGCCATAATCTTGTTGGTGTGATTTGTCGGGTATTAGGATAAATCAAATCTCGGACCACGAAATGCCCAACAAGTGGTTGCTACTTGGTAACACGGGCAAGGTAGAAAATTGAGATTTGAATTTTTTCGGTGGAATATTTTGGCGATGACAAATCCATTCAAGGTGCAACAATTTTGGCAAAGGGAATTCACTCCTTGTCAATGAAGGGTGAATGATCTCCTAGTTCAACATGGCACGACAATGGTGTTGAAGGAAATGAGGAAAATTAATATGAAAGGTGCATAGTGGGCAAATCTGGATCAATCAGGGAAAGTTGGTGTAAAGATTGAGGAAGAAGATAAAACCCTTTTTACTTTTGCCTCTATCCGGATTCATATGATAGTCGGTGACGATGTTCTTTTACGTTTGGACTTGGAGCATATATAAAAGCATCGTTGTTGTCCCATAAAAAAAAGGGCAAACCAGGAGGAGGGACATGAATATGCTTTGGTTGCTCGGGAAATGAATCGGTAACGGGAGGAATTCTGGTGGTGGATCTGTAATCAGCAGGTCAGATTCAAGAACCAGGGAAAGAGTGTTGTATCTTATCGTTATCACGAGGAGGGTCACTTTAAAAGGAATTGTCCTCGGAGAAAGAAGGATGATACCGGTGATGGTGGCGGTGGTGATGCGGTGATAGCTGCGGAAGTTGGAGATATCTCACAGTCTCCACAAGGATTGATACTTCTTCTCGAGATTGATGGATTTTAGATTCGGGATGCGTAATGCATGTGTACTCCTAGAGTGATTATTTTGATTTATTTCAATTGCAGAGGGCGGGAACTTTGTCCTCGGGTGATGGTTCTACTTCTGGAATCATGAGATTGGAGTGGTGAAAATCAAAATGGGTGATGGAGTGGACCGTACTTTGGGTGGTGTGGCTATGTCCCAAAGATGCGGGTGAATCTAATTTCCTGGCGCCAAGTGGATTCCAACAACTGCGATATTCAGCTGGAGGTGGAGTCCTGAAAGTCACACATGGCGGAAGGGTCCTAAGGGTGAGAGAGAAGTATCGGAATTTGTATTGTCTGGTGACCTCAAGGATTACTGGAAGTGGAGAGCGCCGGAATGCTTCCAGGGTGCAGACGGGTGTGAGGGAAATCCTGCTGGGTGAGAGGATGGATCGGGGTCGTTCCTCTCGGCAATCAAAGTGGTGTTGATTGGACTGCATGTGTGCATTGGTCGATTGAATCGGTGGAGTTAGGACCTTACCGATTCGGATTTGAAGAAAGCGAAGGCCAATGGTGTTTGATGTTGGTTTGTGTTTGAAATTGTTTGGTGGAGGTGGAGATTGTTAGGTAAAAGCCACCAAACAATTTTGTCAAATATGGTAGGAAGAAATTTATTATCCTCCATTTTTGACTACTAGATGGAAAAGAGAAAATGATTTTTTTCTTTGAAGTTAATTCACACCATTGATTTTTCTCTATAAATAGAGAGCAAATGGTTGAAGGAAGACATGGCAAACAGGCATTTGATTGGCCATCCAACCGGGTGAAGAGGAAAAATGAGTGTACACACCTGGGGAGATCAATTTGGGTGAGTCAAATTGTAATAGGTGCGGGGAAACACTTAGGGTATTTTTCTCTCGGTAATACAAAGGGGTTGGGGAGAGTGTTCTTTGATAGCTCGTAAAGTGGTTGCATGAGAGGCTTTTATTCTTGGGTTTTGGTCCATAAAACTCAAGGGGTGTATTTTCTTGTACCGGGAAAATTCTTTATTAGTAAAGAACGGAAACTCTCGTGGACGTAGGCGGGTTTTGCCGAACCACGTAAAATTACTATGTGCATATTATTTTCTCTCGGTGCTATTTATTTTTGCCATAATCTTGTTGGTGTGATTTGTCGGGTATTCCGGATAAATCAAATCTCGGACCACGACACGCCTCCGATGTGCCCAACAAGTGGTATCAGAGCTACTTGGTAACACGGGCAAGGTAGAAAATTGAGATTTGAATTTTTCCGGTATGACAAATCCATTGAAGGTGCAACAATTTGACGGCAAAAATTCACTCCTTGTCAATGAAGGGTGAATGATCTCTAGTTCAACAGGGCGACAATGGTGTTGAAGGGAAATGAGGGAAAATTGTGAGATATGAAAGGTGCATAGTGGGCAAATCTGGATCAAAGGGGAAAGTTGGTGTAAAGATTGAGGAAGAAGATAAAACCCTTTTACTTTTTTCGCCTCTATCCCGGATTCATATGATAACGATGTTCTTTTGCATGCGGGAAAAGACACACTGGACTTGGAGCATATATAAAAGCATCGTTGTTGTCCCATAAAAAAAGGGCAAACCAGGAGGAGGGACATGAATATGCTTTGGTTTTCGGGAAATGAATGAACAGGGAGGAAGTGGTGGATTGTAATAGTCGATTCAAGAACCAGGGAAAGAGTGTTGTATGCTATCGTTATCACGAGGAGGTCACTTTAAAAGGAATTGTCCTCGGAGAAAGAAGGATGATCCAAGGTGATGGTGGCGGTGGTGATGCGGTGATAGGCTGCGGAAGTTGGAGATATCTCACGGTCTCCATAAAATCTTAACATTTCCGAGATTGATGGATTTTAGATTCGGGATGCGTAATGCATGTGTACTCTAGAGTGATTATTTTGATTTATTTCAATTGCGAGGGCGGGAACTTTGTCCTCGGGTGATGGTTCTCTTCCGGAATCATGAGATTGGAGTGGTGAAAATCAAAATGGGTGATGGAGTGGACCGTACTTTGGGTGGTGTGGCTATGTCCCAAAGATGCGGGTTAATCTAATTTCTGGCGCCAAGTGGATTCCAACAAGCTGCGATAAATTTGGAGGTGGAGTCTGAAAGTCACACATGGCGGAAGGGTCTAAGGGTGAGAAAGTATCGGAATTTGTATTGTCTGGTGACCTAAAGGATTCTTTGGAAGTGGAGCGCGGAATGCTTCCGAGTTCGGGTGTGAGGGAAATCTTGGGTGAGAGGATGGATCGGGGTCGTTATCTCGGCAAATCAACTGGTGGTGTTGAATATGTGTGCAAGTCGATTGAATCGGTGGAGTTAGGAATTCGGCATGTAGAGAAACGAAGGCCAATGGTTTTCGGTTTGTGTTTGAAATTGTTTTGGAGGTGGAGATTGTTAGGTAAAAGCCACCACAACAATTTTGTCAAATATGGTAGGAAGAAATTTATTATCCTCCATTTTTGACTACTAGATGGAAAAAGAAAATGATTTTTGCTTCTTTGAAGTTGCCTTCACACCATTGATTTTTCTCTATAAATAGAGAACAAATGGTTGAAGGAAGACATGGCAAACAGGCATTTTGGCCATCCAACCGGGTGAAGAGGAAAAATTGTACACAGTTGGGAGATCAATTTGGGTGAGTCAAATTGTAATAGGTGCCTGGGAAACACTTAGGGTATTTTTTTCTGTGAATACAAAGGGTTGGGGAGAGTGTTCTTTGATAGCTCGTAAAGTGGTTGCATGAGAGGCTTTTATTCTTGGGTTTTGGTCCATAAAACTCAAGGGGTGTATTTTCTACCGGGAAAATTCTTTATTAGTAAAGAACGGAAACTCGTAGGCGGGTTAAAACCACGTAAAATTACTATGTGCATATTGGGGCCGTGCTATTTATTTTTGCCATAATCTTGTTGGCGTGATTTGTCGGGTATTAGAATAAATCAAATCCGGACTTATTGGATAATTGGCAGCTTGTCTTGGATCGAGGAAGGGTTGTTGGACTCCAAAGCATTGGAGGCAGGCATATCAATTGATAGCTTGTCCATTCGTTCAGTTTATTTTCATATTGACAGATAACAGTGAAAAAGAATCACTTGAGAAAAAAAAAGAGAGAGGATTTCAATAGTGTATTGATTAATGAGGAATAAATGTATAATGATAACTTTTTGTGACATAATGATCGAATGTGAATGATATTTGAAAAAAGTGAATAAAATATTTTATAAAATAAATATATAATGATAACAGTAAATATAATCGTGTTTCCCAAATTTTTCAACATTTGAGCAAAATTCTCTTTTATATATTCACAAACTCGAAACTACAAGCTACAAGATCATGCAAGTTCAAAATTTTCAGAATTTTACTTCTAAAATTGTTGACAACATCTGGTAAATCTGTTCAGCAGTATACAATATCACATCATGATACATCAACTCAAATCCACCACAATAACACTTATATTATCCTTGCTACCTCTACCCATTGCTAACTCGGCCAGCACCGCTGCTGCTTCCACAAATCGATTCTCATTTGTCTTATCAAATTGGTCACTTCCTTCGATATTATCTTCCTTCGCTCTTGAAAATAGAGAACTCCTCCTCATCCGGCCATCCAAACACCTCCTTGTAACCTGGCATGCAAGATCGTTAGAGACGACATCCCATAGCCCATCGCTTGCCAGTATCAAGAACTCGTCCTCATCAGTTCTATTGATTATTTTCACTTCTGGTTCTGGGATTACAAATGGTTTGAGATACTGATCACCTACAGTAAAGCATATAATATCAGTTATGCATATCTCAAGTTATCAACCCAAGAAAAGCATACAACAAACAATATATTCATCCAGATGACGACAAACAAGGGAAAAGCTATATTACGTAGTATTGGACATGCTCAATAAATTTCAAGTTCATTGCAAATACTTTTAGCGGAAATGAATATAAATCAAGGACCATTTTTCACTCTAATTTTCAGCATACCTATGGATCTTGAGGTAGCAAGAACCCCTGAGACTCTGGGTCCATTCCAATTAATGACCTTCCCTCCAGAGACTTCAATTCTCTCCAGTTCATCAGGTCTATCAGGCTGCGAATTAAGAAATATGTATATATGACATTAATGGACAAATAAAAACAAATTTGAAAAAAAGTATAAAAATCCGCATATTAAATGCTTTAAAGAAAATTTGAAAAACATTATCAAGTTACAACAAGTCACATTGATGTCTGATGCCACTGGAAAAGAATAATTCAACAAGGTGTGCGGTCTTCTGCCTCATAATTTATGTAAGATCTTTGTGTTACTTGTAGAAAAGTCAAATGATCCGTATCAATTTGTGAAGATAAAATCTTCCCCAAACTCTCGAATAAGCAATAATATCCTTTCATTTTAAACTTCATTAACTTAGAAACTCCACATTGAAAATTACCTTAGCCAAAATAAGTTTTTTGAGTAGTGAGAATATTATTGAGCCCATTGTTTGTCATAATAAAAATTTTAAATATCTCATGCCACACAAAAATACGTTATAGATGTTTTGGCAAAAATACAAAATTGCTCCATTAACTATTGGGGCGCGTCTAAAATAATCCTGTCTAAGTCCAAAAATTAAAATTTAGTCATGCAATTAATAAGAAAGCTCAAATTGAGTGATTTGTTCGAAAAGTTAAAATTTAGCTGGATATTATCACGTCGTGAAATGCATATGACTTAACATATAGGGGTTTTGAATTTTTGGGTCAATATTTTTTAATTTTGACTTCCATGTATAATTTGCTATCCATGTGATGAGACAGAATGCTCATAAAATTGGACTAAAATGCCATTTAAGTTGTCCCTTTGATAAAACAAATAACATTTTAATCTAGTCTCGTCATATTCTCTTTTCCCATGTGAGCGCCAAATCATATGTGGGAATGTAAAAGTAAGCAATTAGGTAGACATATTCAAAAATATTTTCAAGTCACGTAGTATCATGTCGGGCAATTTCCAAAAAAATTGGGCAAATCTGGACTCAAATTGAGCATTTTTATTAGTTATAGGACTAAATTTAATTTAAAAATTCGAACATTGCTATTAGTTATAAGTGTAAGATGTAACTAAAGTAATGTGCCAACGTGCAATGAAGCTTTCTATATATGTGAGACAAAGACAATGAATAATGAACGGATAGCAACAAGTTATACAACTAAATATAGGGTAATCCTATATGGGAAAATGGGCCTTTTTACCTATTTTGGTTTAAGAAAACACTTTCTTGACTAAATTTGATAAAAACAACTTTTATGCCCACTTTTACAATGAAAAATCATTTATGCCCCTCAACTCTCTCTTTCTTGTTTAATAAAAGTTTTGCACCAGCTTTTTCATCTTTTCTTCCTTCCTTCTTCCTCTTTTTCTTCCTTCCACAAATTATACTCTAGTGTTTCGATTTTTAAAGTTGCAAGAAACGATTCAAGATACATTTTGAACCAATGTAATGTATTACTTTATGCAAATATTTATGTATAAAGATAGAAAATTCGCTTGATTTTCGTAACTAGAAAAAAATTCAGATCTGGAAAGTTTAACGCAAGCACTATCGGTTTTGTCAACATGGTACTATCGTGCCATGTTGAACTTTAACTGAGTACAATCGTACCCATAATTACTAGGATACTATCGTGCCCAATTTTATGTGTTGCACTATCGTACTCTAGTAATTCTAGGGCACGATCGTACCCTAGTATCGTGCCCAACTTTATGTGTTGCACTATCGTACCCTAGTAATTCCAAAGTACGATCGTACCCAAAATAACTAGGGTACTATCGTGCCCTACCTTTATGTGCTGCACTATCATGCCCTTTTATATGATGCCCTATCGTACCTCCATTCAAAGGAGTACTATCGTACCCTCATGAATTTCAAGGGAGCACGATAGTGCCATATAGATCACATAACGAAAATTCACAAAAAAAAAAAAAAATTACAGGAACTTCTCAACTTCGAAATTATACAAAAATACCCACAAACAACAAAGAATCGAAAATCCAGAGTCGAAATTATACAACAATTGCATATCTATAGAACAAATACCCATAGTGGAAAATCCACAAAAAATTAATATGAGTTCTCTCACACCAAATCATACCACTGAATATTTTGAATTTAGCAAAGATTTCATGCTCCATAAACTAATTTCCACATAAACCTATATGAGAAAATCCACCGACGCCGGATTCGAAATAAGAGCAACAAATCCACAAAAAAGAACAAAAAAATCCATAAACTAATCGTGTCACACATAGGCTTGGTTATAAGAGCAATAAATCCACCGTCGCCGGATTCGAAAATAAAAAAATCCCTCAAAAATTGAAAATCCACACATAGGCACGATCGTGCCGTCTCATTAAATTCCAGGGCACGATCGTGCCCATCCCTTGATATTCCAAGGCATGCGATACGATCCTTTGAAGAGCACGATCGCACCGTCAATTTTCAGCCCATTAGTAAAGGTAATTCAGTCATTGTGGGTAGAAGAGTTGATTTTTATAAAATTGGGTAGAAAAATTGTTCTACTATCTATAGTGGCTAGAAAAAAAAATTCCCAATCCTATATTGTGGACTACTGGACTCGAAAGAGAAGATGAAAGACTATATTCTATGCGCTTGATTATATTGTCAAATTAGGTGACTATTTACTATCTCGATTTGTGGCCCAATTGCATACAATCTAGCAAGGCAATTTGTCAACATGCTTATTTCGAATCTAGTTTTGAAAACTGGAATCCTTTAAAAAATTCAATTATTTCAACACGTGAAAAGAATAGCAGTAAATAAATGCCGAATATCACTATATTTATTCGTTCATGAGAATTTTTACCTTGTGATCGTCGGATAACTGTACGGCAACACCACCGCGGCAAAGCACCGCCCTCGAATCACCGCAATTCGCCACCACCACCTCCTCCTCTCCGACCACCGCCACAACCGCAGTCGACCCCGTCGTCGCCACGTCCGCACCATTTTTATTCACCTCCTCATCCATATCCTTAAAAGCCGCTGCCATTACCTTCTCCCACGCGATTTCCACCCCACTTCCTTCTTCCACAACCTTCACCAACAACTTCTGCAACATCTCACTACAGGCGTGCGCCACGCGCCACCCCCCATGACCGTCGTACACACCGAAAAAATTATAACTCCTTCCATTTTTTTTCAAAAAACATAATTCCACCGCCAACGCGTCCTCCATTTCCCTCCTCCGCCCCATATGAGCTATCGTTCCGTACGACATCAACCTTACGTCTCTAGATCCTCGGTCATTTTCGAGAAATTCATTCTCGTTTTTAAATTCGGATCTCATCTTCTTCAACGAAACTTCACGATCGGTCGAAATCAAAGGATCTACGCCGGAATTTTTTTTGGAGAGAGAATTAATCCTCCGAAGCTCCATTCTCTTCCGGCGAAAACTTTTCGATTTCTTCGATCCGCCATTAATATCTAGTTTCATTTCCCGAGATCTAAAATCAGATAACTCGTTCTGCCGGAAGCAGTTACTTTCCGACTCCGCCGCCGGAAATTCTTTCCTCAAACTATCAAAAATCATCGCCGATAATTTTCACAGAACAAATACAGAAGGAAGAACAAATTATCAAACAGAATAAAAGCAGTTACATGACGAATAATCTGAGCCGTGTAGCTTTAAATAAGAATGTAATCCGATTTTCGCCACGTGGCTGGTCAAGTAAAATAATGAAGCGGGAAACATTGAGCCGAATCACGTGGGCGGTCGATATTTGTTGGGTGGACACGTGGAGGAAGGATTTGGGGCTGGGTGATTCGATTTGAGGGGAGAGTGGGGCCCGGGTACTGTTATTTGATTGTGATGTACAATCTCTAGAAAGGGATACGTGGCGGGTAGGCGTGTTTGGAAAGGTATATTTAGATGCATGGGAAGATTTGGAATGTTGACTGGTAGGATTCTAAGTTGAGGGGTTAGGGGGACACGTGTTTGAGGGTTATTACTGAGGTGGTCTCTCACCTCGTACCTCGTGTCAGCTGCTCATAGTTTCTGTGTCCCCTTTTTTCTTTTCTTATTAATTAATTGATCCCGTTTCGTTTTTAATTTGAATTAGTGTGTATTAGGGTTTTGATGAGACAAATTTGATGTTCCATTTTGTATTGTCGCTAGATAATATACATTGTTAATCATATTTGATGTTCCATTTTGTATCGGACGATGAATATGGAATTAAATAGGAAAATTGACGGAAAATATGGTAAATCATATTTTAGGTAATTAACAACAATATTGTGATTGGGAAAGGAAAAAAATTAAGAGTGATAATCCCTGACATGACACGATATCTCGACACGAATTCGACCTGAAGTTATTGAGAGAAATCGAACACGAAAACAACTAATATGAATCTGACACGATGTTATCAATTTGTATAAAACGTAGTTATTTTATATTTTAATAAATTTTAGATGCATTTTAAGCATGAATCGAAATGAAACCAAAACCAAACATGAATCCGACCTAATGATCTGTATTGACACCCTTAGAAAAAAACATTATAAACTTACAATAGAGAAAAAAAGAGTCACTTTTTAAATAGATATGATATTTTGAATATCTAGCTGATAGTTAAATTAGTCCAAAGTTAATTAAGTCGAATCATTGCTTTTAGACTTTTAGTTAGAAAATTTAATAATTATTTTTTTGAAGTAATGTCAACCCTAATCTAACTATTTCAGTTAGAAAATCTTCCACTTATAAGATGCATATTTTGTATGAATTTTAGTATAACCAATCATAAAATGATCTAGTTCTATTCGATTAAGATAATAAAAATAAAAATAAAGCTTTCAGTGATCCATTCCTGGATTTATATGCAAGCATTCCAATAAAAATAAATTACGATTGCCTCAGGATAAAACATCAAGCTCCCAACAATTGATGCATAAGGAATATCATTCATTTGTTTACGTTCCAATTCATTCTTTGGACATTGCATAAGACTGAACTTATCTCCCTTCTGAATTGGAACGATACTTGATGAGCATTTTTCTATTCATTGATAATAAAAATAAAAATAAAGCATATATTATACGCAACAATTGCAGGATAAAAATAACAAAGAGTAGCAATTGGTAATACACGAGTAAAAAAATACTTTTTTGTGTGTAAAAGATTCAATCATGTCATTCAGACTCGAAACGGGCCCTTAATCAAAAAGTAATAGTGACCATTAGGCTAATCCTGGTGACTGAGTAAAAAAAATTCATTTGAGCACGCATTTCTGCAATTTAGAGAGAAACTAGAGCAATAACAATTATTCATGATTTTTTAAGGTGGAAAATAAATCCACATGTTCTGAAAGTATAGAAGTTAATGAAAATTTAGGTTATGTTGTTGAGGTGTGTTTAAAACATCAATTTTGGAATACATTCATTTCAATTCGTTGTGCCGAAATACATCTCCAAGACTCCAACGCATGCAAAACACACCCGAATATTTCTCGACATTTTATATTCCACGCTGCATATGTGTACCAGCGTACATAGTTCAAAAAATGTGCATTTATCATCACTTTTACTTTTAGGTGTTCAACCAACATTGGCAGCAGGTGGGATTAGATAACATCTAATACAATAACTTGCCAAGATACCAACTATTTAAAAATAAAAAGAGTTGCCCACAGAACAGTTCTGAAAGGACGTTTGGTTGTAATTTCACGCCACATATGTACTATTATTTATTTGTAGTAGGCTATCATTTATGGAGGTCTAATTATTTGTTAAGGATATCATCATAGAATTTTTAATTTCAGAGACATTTGATGGCCAAGAGAAAAATGGGGATTTTGTGCACAAACCACATAAAAAAAAGATTAAAATAGTCCACGTCATTGAAGGGACGGAATGGAGATTATTAGCATCAGTTATGACAATATTTTTAATTTAGTTTACATGTTAACCATAAAGTCGTGTTTGTTTTCCACTCGCAACCTACTATTTATTTATTTTTCTTTTTCTGCCTTGTCCAAGTCATTGCTACTTTCTTAACTATTCCTCCTCATTATAGAATTCTCGTCTTTGTCCACCTAAGTAAGCTCTAGCCAATTTTCCTACCAACAGAGCAATTTCCCATAATAAATTTGGATTAGAATTACAATTTTTCAAACGTTAGTACACCAAAATTGACAACCTCAAAAATAAACAAACTAGAAACGCTACCCAAGGCCACGACAAAACAAACAATTTTTACCTCTGTTTTAAAAACGTTTATCCCAACAGGTCTCGTTGTTTGTCTATATTTAGTCTTCCGAAGGGCCCTCAACATCAGAGGCAAAGTCTGCTCCCAAGCCTAACAATATTTAGATCACTGATTTTTCCTAATCGTTACCTCCAAAAGTTCTTCACCAAACCCCAAGCTGATTGAGAAAAACAGAAGAAAAAGGAGTTTCTCTGTACAATATTATTTCCATTGCATACACCACCTTTTTTGCAAAGAGTTTCATCTAACATTGCATTTTTTTAATGTGGATATAAAACCTCAACTCTGGCAGAAATCTCAAAGGTTAATTACAAACCCCTGAGGTGAGGGTTAATTACAGAAAAACCCACAGGTTAATGAAAATTACAAAAAAAAATGTGAGGTTTGCTTCAGTATTACAATTTCCTTCATTCATAAACCAAAATATTTCAAACACCCCCTATACATTTATAAAAATATTGCAATTACCCCTTTGAACTAACACAGAATCAAGCCTCAAGTTTTTCTTTTGCAAATTTCAAACATCTTTGTGTTTTCTCTAATTAACCCAAACTTCAGGGGTAGTTTTTGTAAATAACCCTTGAAAACCATTCACCAGTAATCCTTACAAGAACACATCCCTTCCTTAATATGGTGAAACCTATTTGAGTCCCTCACAACAATCTCCCTCCCGGTCGCCACCGACGCATACTTCATCGCGGTATGACAATCTCCACACACTCTTAGATTCTTAAAGATTCTGATCGGCTTCGGTTTAGCCGTGCTTATAAGACCATAAGCCAAAGCTATTTTCTCACTATGTTGAAACAAATATTGCTCCTTTCGTTCCTCCTCAACTTCATGTAGTACAAAATTAGTATCCGGGACGTACCCCATCTCTTTTATTTTCATCGCCAACTCATCTAATTCTTCGTATATCTCCTTCGCCTCGGGATGTTTAGTATCCCCAACATAAAATTTATGCACTTTATTTGCAATTTCTATCCAGCTACACCCTGCTTCCTTCACCAAACTCCTTTCTTTCATGTCTTTTCTAATTTTCGCCGCGTTTTCCCATTGGCCCGTTGAGGCATACAAGTTCGATAGCAAAACGTGTGCTGCTGGATCATTTGGGTCCTGTTTAAGAATCATTTCGGCCGCATGTTTGCCAATTTCGGTATTATTATGAATTCGACAGGCACTTAGCAACGTACGCCAAACGAGCGCGTCGGCAGTATAAGGCATTGAATTTATGAACTTTATGGCTTTATTTAAAAAGCCTGATCTTCCTAATATATCAACCATGCATGCATAATGTTCCATTCTTGGTCTTATTCTGTGTTCTTTAAACATCGAATCGAAGTGTCTCCATCCTTCATCTATTAGGCCCGCATGGCTACAAGCTGACAAAACAGCGATATAAGTTACCTCGTTGGGTTTTATACTGGAATCAAGCATTTGGTTGAATAATTCTAAAGCTTTTTCCGCAAATCCGTGTTTAGCGAAGCCCGTGATGATAGATGTCCATGAAATCACGTTTCGACCTTCCATTTCGTTGAAAACTTGAAATCCAGCTTCTATGTTGCCACACCTAGTGTACATAGAGATCAAAGCATTGCAAATAGATATGTTAGACTCGAACCCTGCTTTTAGTAAACGAGCATGTATTTGCTCTCCTTTACCAACTGCACCAATACTCGCAGCTCCACTCAAGAGACTAGCAAATGTAAAAGCATCTACACCAATGTTGGAATTTTCGATTTGATTAAAAAGTTCAAAAGCTTCATCAGAATCCGAATTTCTAGCATAACCATCGACTAATGTGTTATAAGAAACCAAATTCTTTTCGAACAAGAATTCAAAGGCTTTTCGCGCATCTTCCATTCTATCACTCTTGGTGTACATGCTAATTAGAGAATTACCAACGCAGTTTACCGGGGAAAGACCGAATTTCACTGCATGACCATATATCTGTTCACCCAATCGCGGATTGAAAAGATTCCCACATGCTTTCAACAGAGCTGCAAATGTGAAATGATTTGGTTTAACTCTACCCTCAGATATCATCCTACAATACAATTCAATAGCTTCATTGTCACGCCCTCCGTTTTGCACGTATCCTGTGATAATTGCAGTCCATGACATGACATTGTGGTTCGACATTCTATCAAAAGCTTTCCTCGAGTCATCCATAGATCCATCTACCGTAGATTTTGCGTACATATCCACTAAACTACACCCCACACAAACATCCAGACACAAACCAGTCTTGACAACCCAAGTATGCAATTGGTGCCCAATAGACAACAATCCCAGCTCCGAACAAGCCGATAAACAACTACTAAATGTAAACCGATCGGGAACATACCCCGCAATAATCATATCCAAGAACAAACCAATTGCATCTCTCGGAGAACCCATTTGCGTAAACCTTGTAATCATCAAAGTCCAAGATACAGAGTTTTTCACAGGCATTTCATCGAACACTTTTAGTGCTAATTCCAAATCACCAAACCCTTTCACGAACAAATCAATCAACGCACACCCCACGCACACATCAGACTCAAAGTACCCCGTCTTCATCAAAAACCCAAAAATCACCAGGCCAATTCTCGCGTATTCTCGATTCGAACACGCGCGAATCGCAGCAGAAAAGCAAAACTCATTCGGCCACTCCCCAAACTCCACCATTTCGAAAAAAATCAAAACTGCTTCCAAATTCAAACCATTATGCGCGTAACACGAAATCATGGCACTCCACGAAACCAAGTCCCGCGTTTCATCCATGGAACTAAATATCTCCTCCGCCTTTCCCCAGTCGCCGCATTTGGAGTACAAACTGATGAGCGAGTTCAGAACAACTGTATCAAGCTCGAGTCTCGACTCGGTGAGTCTGGAGTGGACGACTCGACCCAGTTCGAAGTTTCGAGTTCTGATGCAGGACTTGAGGAGCACGGAGTAGGTGGTGAGGTCTGGGGTGAGATTAGCGCGGGACATGAGATCAAGGGTGGAGATTGCTTCCTCGGCGTGGCCCACATCTGCATGGCGGATCACCCGATTTTTGAGTGATTCGAAGCTGATGTTCTCGGGTGGTCGAACGGAGGAGATTTTATGGCGGGAGTGGTTGCTCGGTTTGAGTGAAGAAGGGGAGGAAGCAGGGGATGGAAGAGAGAGGCTTATCATTATCTGTCTGTACTTCTCTCTCTAAAACTTAACGGCTGTTTTCCTATATAATTTAGGGATAATTATGGAAAAACCCCTGAGGTTCGAATAATTACAAAAAAACCTACAAATGTTCGGAAATTACAGAAAAACACCTATAATCATATCTACAATAGCGTGAAACAGTCCCTGCAGCGGGAGAACTGTTCCTATATGGTATAATAGCCTAGCATTTGGTGGTCTGTTGGAGAAGATTTCTCCTTCGAAATAGCATAACCCATTATTTTAAGGACGGGTGGAGTTGCTTGTCACTTTCTCTATCTGCTTGTGTTCTGTATCTCTCTACATTTTTACACAAGTTTGATACATCTGCGGCGACAATGGAGGATGAGGCCGCCGACCACGGTGGTGCTTCAAACCCCGACCATGCAAAACCGGATGCTGCTGATTTAGAAATCAATAGCAATGGAAACCCTTATTTATCCTATGCTTCGGTAAAGACTGAATGCAAGCGTGCCCTAAACGCGTTGCGCCGGGGGAACCACACCAAAGCCCTAAAATTGATGAAGGATTTGTGCTTGGAAAATGAGAATTATCCGCAACTGGCATTTATTCACTGCGTTCAGGGGTCTGTTTTGGTAAAAATGGCTTTGATAATCGACGATCCAAATGCGAAACATCGGCATTTGAAGAATGCGATTGAAAGTGCGAGGAGGGCGGTGAGTTTGTCCCCAAATTCTATTGAGTTCGCTCATTTTTATGCGAATTTGTTGTTTGTGGTTGCGTATGAGGGGAAGGAATACAAGGAGGTGGTGCGGGAGTGTGAGAGGGCTTTGATGATTGAAAAACCTGTGGACCCTGCTGAGGAGAGTTTGCTAGAGGAGAATCAGCACAATATTTTTTCTACAGCCGAGGCTCGAGTTGCCCATTTGCAGAGTGAGCTCCGGTCGTTGATCCAGAAGGCCAACATTGCGTCCATTTCGATATGGATGAAGAATTTCGGCAATCAGATACCGGTGTTAAAACGTTGTGACAGCTCCAGCCGAGGAGGACGATGACGACGAAAGGTTCCAAGCTGATCTTGAGAAAGCTTTAGTCCAAAGCCTTGATGTGTTTCTTGTTTTCTGTTTTCTTGTGTCTTGTTTTGTTTGTGATTCCCCTACTGTTGACATGATCATCCAATGCATTTGTTTTCAGTTCAAGTGCTCTGATTTGAGACAGAGAAATTCAAATAATACCCTTACGTTTATCAAAATATTGAAGTTGCCCCATCAAATTTAAGACAATCAAAACTTGAAACTTTTTTTTTTTGTAATTTTCAAAACTTTATAGGTTCTTTTGTAATTAGCCAAACCTTAGGGGGGGGTTTGTAATTATCACAAACCACTGGATTGAGCCCAAATTGCCAGCTCTAGGAAAAAGAGAAAAGGTGAATGTGATATCCAACTGACAAATTTAAAATCACTACAGTTGCTATTAGCCCATAGGATGAGTATGGAGATACAAAACGCCTAACCATCTGGACAATCAAGTGGTATTTATAATTTTGAAAGACAGTTGTATGTTTTTTTTTTGTAATTAGACTAAACCTCGAGATACTTTTTGTAATTAAAAATATAAAATATGGTACAAGTTGGTTCTTTTAGCACAATCTGGATGACAGAACAGAAAATGGAACATGAAAATAGAACAGAAAATCTAAATCGTTGCAACACTTATAATCCCATTAGTAGAATATTCACGGGCACTTATAATCCCATTAGTAGAATATTCACCCCATGTTTGATCCTCATTACTTTCTCCGAACCGAAACGATTCAGAGGGCCTAACAGGAATCTGTAGTAGTTCAACTTCGCCTTCGAGCATTTCGACCACTCTATTCATCGAAGGGCGATCGCCTGGATTCATCTGTATGCACCACAATGCCACAATTATCATCTTCCTAGTAATTTTCCCTGTAAACTCATTCTCATTCTCATCACCAATCTCAGTTTCAATGCCATTGCCTTTGTTAAACCGATCGTATATCCAATACGGAAAATACTGGCTAGAATTCTCATCGTTCGCCATCAAATCTCTCTTCAATCCTACAATCTCCATCAGCAGCATCCCGAAACTATAGACATCAGCCTTGTAAGAAACTCCACTGATACATCGGTTGATCAGCTCAGGTGCAACATAGCCTATAGTCCCTCTAGCAGCTGTTATTGTCACAGTGTTTTTCTGTATGGAGCAAAATTTAGCAAGCCCGAAATCAGAGATTTTCGGGACGAAATTGTCGTCTAGAAGTATGTTGTGAGGCTTGATGTCGAAATGCAGGATCTGAATGTCACAGCCACGGTGCAAATAGCGAATCCCACGCGCCACTCCGATCGCTATCTCAAATTTCGTCTCCCACCTCAAAGAAACCATTTTTGCATTATCGAAGATGTACTTTTCGAGCGAACCATTAGGCATGAAGTCGTAGACAAGGGCGCGTTTGGATCTTTCGGCACAATATCCGACAAGTCTAACAACGTTCACGTGATGGATGCGTCCGATGGTGGCGACTTCATTGATGAAATCCTGTCCGTCTGATCTGGGGCTGCTGAGTAGTTTTACGGCTACATGATGGCCGCTTCGGAGCGTTCCTTTGTAGACGGAACCGTAGCCACCTTGGCCGAGTTTTTGCCGAAAGGCTCTTGTCATCTTCTTTATGTCTGAGTAGGAGTACCTGATTGGGATGAGGTTGTTGTCACTTTGTAAGTAGCCTTCTATTACATCAAATGTTGATAAATGTCTTCTTCTGAATTTGTAGATTATGAGTCCCATTATGCAAGGAAATCCAATTATGATCCTTGCTGCAATGCTCACCCCTGCCAAAAAAATTTAAACGTGTTTTGCTTATGAAAGGGAAAATGTAAGACCGAATAAAGTTGAGGGATAATTACAAAAGACCCCCTAAGGTTTGGCCTAATTACAAAAAAACCCAAATATGTTTTAAAATTACAAAAAGCCCCCTCATGTTTGATTATGTCTTAAATTTAAGGGGGTAACTGTAATAGTTTCAGAAATATCAGGGGTTTTTTGAAATGTTTTTTTGCTTATGAAGGAGGAAAATGTAAGACGAATCAAAACTCAAGGGCATTTTGTAATTTTAAAAAATATTTGGGTTTTTTTGTAATTAGTCCGAACCTCAGGGAGGTTTTTGTAATTATCCCTAAAAATGATGACATAAATTTCTATACAGTTCTTATGGAAAAGTTAGTGCAACATAAATTAAGAGCATACCAATTATGAGCAGAACAATCAGGATAGTACCTACAAGTGCACCACATATATTTGATAAGCAAAGAGGGAAAAATGTTGAAACTCAAAAGAGTAAACACTATCCTACTTATCTTGTCTCTTGTTTACACTGTTTAATTGCTTCATAAACAGAAAAACAAGATAAAGGGACTGTACAAATTCTCACCGTTAAGTCCGTTGAAGAACCATCTGATGTGTTCTGCATTCTCCAAAATACAAAGCATTAGCATTATAAAAAAAGAAAAGAGTTACAGAGGGATTTCAAGTGTAATGTGGAAAAAGTCATGTAACTGATAAGGAAAGAACATGATACAATATGTACTTTTAAGGGAGTGTTTGCAAACAGTGAAAAAAAGTGATTCTCAACTTTTCGCTGGAAAAAAATCGTTTGCAAATTTCAGCTTCTGTTTTTTATTTTCATTTGATCATAATTGAAAACCACGGGAGGGGTGTTTTAGATTTCTGATTCTACTTCTAGTCACAAATAAAGCACTTTTATAACTGCTCCACCAATCACTCTATGTTAACTTAAATCAATTTTGAGTTTCTATTTGCAAACACTACCAACTTATAGAGCTTTTGTGGCAAAATCACTTCGACTAAAAGCAGAATTGTTTGCAAACACTCCCTAATATGCATGATAAGTTGTTCAACTTCTTGGTTGAACTTTGGACTTAAATTGAGCTATAATTCATGATCATATAATCATCAGGGGATAAAGAAAAAAACTAATGATGTCAAATGCATTCTTACTGCAATTGAAGGAACGCACAGTGAAGTATATAGGACAATAATCTCCACCGCACGTAACTATATCGCCATCAAGATAACAATCCGATCCTCCTCCGCACTTCCTACACCGCATTCCGAACCAAGACAATTCAAATCCATACAGCAGAGAGTTTTGAATTTCTGAAACCGATATGTTATTGAAATCCTTAAATTTCCATGATGTCATCACTACGAGGTCTATTCTACACATATCCTCTAAATCCGAAGATTTCATGTGTCCAACTTTGACATACGCATGTCTTCGACTGGTGGGATCGAAAACATTATTCATGTCTTGGTTGGCACAATGAGTAGTAATTTCTGTCAAGAATGAGGAATTTTTTAACTGATATTGGCAGCTCATAAAAGTAATAGGCCATGCTATATCCGGCAAATCATCTGAACTCGTTCCCCGGTAACTACTGATGCTGTACGGATAACCATCAGTGAAGTTATAACCGTATACAGAATACCGAGGAAAAGAGCAGGTGTCGTTTCTTATAGCGACATCGGTTAGCCGGATGGTGAAGTTGTGGTAATTGATGGCTTGCACATTGTATTTCTGAGAGTTTAGATAAATTGAGGTGACATTGTTTTCGCATGCTAATTCGTAACTTGAGTCACCGCAGTGTTTTGGATCGTTTCGCAGTCGGAAAGGGTAGGTAATACTGTGGATAATGCCACAGGATGATGAAGTTTCACAGTAAGGATTCTGGTTTGCATGAGATGTTTGGAGGAGGACTAAAATGATCAAGAGAGATAAACATGTGAGGATAAGGTTTTCATTGATCAGGATTATTGGTGGTGGTGGGAGTGGTGAAAGATGATGATCATACACTTAACAATTAAAGGGCAAAGTCTTCTCCTATGGACAAAGAAAGTCAAGTTGTGTCTGCTTGGTAGTAATCACAAGAGACACCAGATAAGTCACTGTAGACATGGCAGTGGGGCGGGTAGTCCATGTTCCCCGTGGGGATCCGCCCCGAAAGGGGCGGGGATTCCCCGAAAATTTCCACCGTGGAGAGGGGATGGGGATTTTTTTCTCTCCGGTGGCGGGGACGGGCGAATAGTGTGTTTCTTGGGAAAAAAATTGTGTTTGGATCAAGAGAAATTTGTTACTATAGGCTTTTTGTCAAATTCTGTAACTTGTTGGGAGGGCAATTTTAAGCCACATTGCTGTATTCTATCCAAATGAAGTTTCTTATCACCCATCAACTCATTCACAGCAATACATAATAACTCACTTTCCTCCCACAGGCCCACACGCGATCAAGGACACAGAAAAGTCTAAAGGGTTGACAAACAGAGAACTTTACTCTGCTTTTCTACAACCATTATCAGTACTCAGTAGTAAGAAAATTGACCAAGTAGTCTCTCAATGGGGTATTATGACAAAATCAATCCGAGGGGGGTATTTTGCAATTTTAAAAACATCTCTGGATATTTTTTGTAATAAGCCCAAACCCTAGGGGGTTTCTGTAATTATCCCTAATTATTATTCACTGATATTTTGAACAAGTAGTGTACATTACTTCAATCTTAAATGGCTTCAAATGTTGACAAAATTGAAAGTAACTGGGCAACCAAATGCAGGAGGGAATAAGCGTTTGCAAATTCTTAGTCAAAGAATAGTTTAAATACCTCATTCCAGAAATAACAGTTCAACAGGACAGGGTAAAACACATGTAAAATCAGATAAAATAAAATCCCCCAATATATTGATTTTCTGATCAATACTGAACAGACCACCTGTACATTACTATTTTATTCCCTTGCCCTGGCAAAGCTTACCAGCACTTAAAACGCCAACAATCATACTACCAACAACTTATATAAACACAATGGCACAAACTACCAGAATCCTAAACCCTAAATCCTAGGTCCCGCGGTCCCGCCTCATCAAAAACCCTTTTCGCGATTGTACCGGGCTCCTGTTGCTTCTGATCTTATGTATCTTTTCAACATTTGTCGTCCAACGGCGATCACGAGCCTTCGAGCAATGAGAATTTAGGTTCCTAGTTTTCGAACCATGTTTTCTTAACGATTGTGCGACCACCAAACTTACGTCATTACTCGGTGTCTGTTGCTGTCTTGCTGCCTCTTTACAAATCCTGCTCTTCGGTAATGAGACTCGGGTCATTTTCGTCTTTCAGATATTTGTCGACTTTGCAGCTGCTTGTCTGCCTTCGGAGATTGCCCACACAACAAGAGATTGTCGCGTCGACAATCCCCAGCTGCAAAGACGCCTTCGAGCCAATCGGCTTTGAAGTTTGATCGGTTATCTCGATCCAATCCCAGTTTGTCCGCCAGAGTCTGAAAAGGCCCAGATAAAGCAAATCAGTAACCCGAACATTGAATAGCAAATAATCATTTTGTGGTTTGCCATATTACCCCACCAATCTAGATTCAGTTGAGGAAAGAAATCAAGGGCGTCAAAAAAGTCATTTGCACTGGGGGGTGGATAGAAGTAACTCGATAGGGTAAGGGCGCGATTGGATATTTTTTCTCTAGATTCAGTAGAGGAAAGAAACTCAAGGGCAAGAAAAAACAGTTATTTTCTCTAGCGGAACGAAAATGAAATTTTTTCATAAGCAATTGCAGCCTAAATTACAAAATTATCCGAGGTTTAGTGATGGAGATAAATATTTGAAGATTTCTTATTATCTATTAAGATTAATTTATTAGGTTATTTTATTATCTTTTAAGAGTTTTCAATTGTTAGGAGTTTTATTGTTGTAGGATTTTAATCCTATAAATATTTGTTTTGTTATTGTTTTTAGGGAGGTTGAATATTTTAAGTTTTGAGATTATTCTCTTTGCAATACATGTTCTTTTGAGAATTATATTGCTTTATTCAATACTTCCGGTATTCTTTGAATCGGTAGTATTTGTGTCATTGTTGCTTCGGTTGGTATTGAGACCGCCCACGCTCCTAAACCATGTTTATGCGGGACAGGATCCACAACACATGAACAAACATGAGCGACATTGATCAAATTGTTGACACAATGGATAATCACGTTCCGCATCCGGCAGAAAATTTTCGACATTGTCACCGCCCAACTCACGGCTAACCAAAGCGCGCGAGGTTGGCGATGAAGTCGATGGTCGGAACTATCGCGGTGGATGTGGTTTTTGATTTTTATCCATCCCCACATATTTTGTCAAATGAGGATGAAGATGGTTATGATCGACCACCGTTTTTGGTGAAGAAGATGAAGACGACAATCCAGAGATTGACTATGACAAACCTCTGCAATTTAAAGAGAATGGTGACTATGATGGCCCACCAATCTTTTGAGGAAGATGAAGGCGGAGATTGGGTATGAAATATCAATTTTGAGGAGAATGTTGGTTATGATGACCCCCAAATTTTTGATGAAGAATTTGACAACACTATCACCCCTCCAAATCGAGAGATTGGTGGTTATAATGGGCCATATCAGAAAAATCGCCCAAATTTCAGGACGCTTTTGGTTATGACGTACCACCAATTTTGGCCAATGAAGATGAGAATCATACCCATGAGGTCATGCAACATGATCTTAACCTGGGAGAATTTTTGTTCAATACTAAAAAGGAAATATTACCATTTAAAGACATTGGTATTGGACTACCAATTTTCTTCAAGCATATTGGGAGATTCATTGGGATCGTGGAAATTCCTTATTATACGGCTCCAAGTGTCTTTGAAGTCAAGAGAAGCTATGGACAAGTAATGGATTGTTTTGTTTTTGCTCTAGCTCAAATATGTTTTGATATTCGTCTTATTTTTCCATTTTCTCGCGCCCCTCCATGGTTTGATAACTTTTCTAGGATCTCCTTCCGATTCGAGGAGGAAAAAACTCGACCGAGGAGAGAATGATGGAGATAAATATTTGAAGATTTCTTATTATCTATTAAGATTAATTTATTAGGTTATTTTATTATCTTTTAAGAGTTTTCAATTGTTAGGAGTTTTATTGTTGTAGGATTTTAATCCTATAAATATTTGTTTTGTTATTGTTTTTAGGGAGGTTGAATATTTTAAGTTTTGAGATTATTCTCTTTGCAATACATGTTCTTTTGAGAATTATATTGCTTTATTCAATACCTAAATGCGAATCAAAGTATTTGTGTCATTGTTGTTTTAGCATCATTTAGCCTAGTTATAAAAAGTTCAGTTATTTTTCAAAACTACAGATACCCCATTAAGTAAGACAAACAATCCCTTGAGATTTGTATATTTGTAATTTTAATACATATCTGGTTTTTTGGTAATTAGACTGAAACTCAAGGGTATTTTTTGTAAATATTCCTAACTAAAAAATAGAACGTACTTTACAACAAAAGTTTCTAATGTAGGCAAGAAAGAAAGGGAAATTATACTAATAGCGCATTCAGTCCAACAGTTACTAACCTCTTCAGGCCCAAGGAATCCCATGGCCAGTAAGACAAGATCAGCTTCAATAATCTCCTCAGAACCTTCAACTTCCTTAAATTGAAACTTTCCACTAGCATCCTTCTCCCAATGGACGCGCACGATCTCAAGTCCTTTCACCACTCCATTCTCATCTCCTATAAAACGTTTTGTCAACACTTCATACGACCTCGGATCCTTACCAAACTTGGTTGCAGCTTCCTGGTGCCCGTAATCTACACGGAATACGCGAGGCCACTGCCAAAATCAAAGAAAATGAAAGTTCATTTTGTCAGCTAGTTAAGCCTTATGGAAGAGGACAAAGAAGAACTCAATTCGAGAGAAGAAAAATGTTATGCCAGATCAAAATTCTGCTATCAATTCCGACATCAACCAAATTGACTATTGGCAGATTTTAATTCTTACATGCCAGATTTCCAACTGCAACTGGTTTCTAATCTCATTTTTCATGGATCACCTTGATCACAAAATAATGTAACATAACCACCACCAAAATTGCTCAAAAAGAAAAATTTGAGGTTCCATTAGGTAACTGGATGGGAGAAAGAATATTTGGCCAGAATAAGCAGACAAAAGAAGGAAATGTACGAACCTGAGGCCAAGGGTTGCCTGGAGCCCTGGTACGTGGTGGCTCAGGGAGAAGCTCGAGATTTACGATGCTATCACAACCATGTCTAATGGATGTCCCAATACAATCTGTGCCAGTGTCACCTCCACCAATCACCACTACTTTCTTGCCCTTAGCAGAGATGTATTTGCCATCCTCAAGTTTGCTATCAAGCAAGCTTTTCGTATTCGCATGAAGAAACTCCATGGCAAAATGGACACCAGAAAGGTCTCGTCCAGGAACAGGAAGGTCCCTGTCAAATTAGTCCATTAGTTGATCCAACCTCAAAATCGTGAACTTAGAGCTCATAACTTTCTTTGTATTCAATTTAAAATTGCAAAGGAGTCATTATTGCACACCTTGGTTTTGTGGCCCCTACAGCCAAAACAATTGCATCATGCTCCTCACGAAGCCGATCGAGTGTGTACGAGGGGTCTTTTCCGATATTAGCATTAACCACAAAGTTGACTCCTTCATTTGTCATTAGATCAACCCGTCTCTGGACTATATCAACTTTGTCGGCCTTCATGTTTGGCACTCCATACATCATTAGACCACCAATTCTGTCAGCACGCTCAAATACAGTCACAGAGTGACCCATTTTATTCAGCTGATCAGCAGCAGCCAAACCAGCAGGCCCACTTCCCACAATTGCAACTCTTTTCCTGGAAATATAAGAGGTAAACCGGATCTCATTTTAGAAAATTTAGCATAAATATCATTTCCCTCGACAAATATATAATTATTAGGGCAGCATTAAGTAACATATAAGGATAAATACAGAAAAAACCTGAGGTTCGGGAATTACAAACCCCCCGACATTTATGAAAGTATTACAATTACCCACTTAAATTTAAGACAGAATCAAGAGGGGTTTTATTGTAATTTTGAAACTGGGTTTTTTGTAATTAGCCCAAACCTCATGGATGTTTTTGTAATTATCCCTAAAATATATCCAAACAGCCAAATGACCGACGTAATAGTGATTAATATAAAAGCCATACCCAGTTCTCTTTGAAGGAGGCCGTGGCACCATCCATCCCTCCTCGAAAGCTTTATCTATGATCGAGCACTCAATACTTTTGATAGAGACAGGATTTTCTATGATGCCAAGTACACACGACCCTTCACAAGGTGCAGGGCATACACGACCTGTGAACTCTGGAAAGTTGTTAGTCTCCAGAAGCCTGTCCAATGCTTCACGCCATCTATTTTGGTACACCAACTCATTAAATTCAGGTATCTTATTCCCAAGAGGGCATCCAGAGTTCTCCTGAAAGTTTTTACCAAACTTTAATCACCTCAGCTCAGAGGACTTAAAAATATACCAATAAGTTTTTTCTTACCTGATGACAAAAAGGAGTACCGCAATCCATACAACGAGCAGATTGTGTTTTCAACAGTGGCCCAGGCTTTGTTTCTTCCATAACTTCATTCCAATCATTCATCCTAACATTGGGATCCCTGTAAGAAATGCTCTCTCGCTCATAAGCAACAAAACCCCGATGCTTGACTGCGTCGGCAACCCTAGTTGGTCTCTTTGATGTTTTATCTTCTTCAACCTATCCATCCAGAAACTCTGGTTAAGACTTGGGGAGGAATGCAAGAAACTGATTTACAGCCATGGATTACATAGAGCCAACACACCAAAATAAAAGAACAATGAAAGATGAAACATCCATTTCCTAAATATCATCAATGAAGAATATCTGTAAGTGATTCAAAGCAATATTTCCTGATTGAATAAAAGCTTTAGAATATCCCAAAAGACAATTAAATGCCTCCACAGATATGTTGGTTATTGATAATGTCCCTAAAAACATATAAACTATTTGCATCTAAAAATATAAGACCAGATGACATTGTTACAGGCTGAGTCGCCTATGAAATGCAGAAGATGAATTACCTGACTGGGATTTCCATTGACTGATGCAGCAGCTGCCAGCTTCTTGAGTTCTTCAAAAGCATCTTTCTCCATCAACTCCTCCTCTTCATGCACCTCTGCCTCTTTGGCTGCATTTTCAGCAGCTGCTTTTGAAATTTCCTCCGCTTTATTGCTTGCAAGAACCCGTTTATAGTCACGAGGGAAGACCTTGATAAATTTAGGTAAAATAGAGTCAAAATCAGTAAGCACTTCTTTAGCGAGCTGGCTGCCCGTGTGGCGCTGATGCTGTTGTATCAACATCCTGAGTGTCAAAATATCATCCTCTTCTTCAACTGGGTCAAGATCCACCAACTCCAGATTGCACCGCGATCGAAAAGTGGAGTCAGCATCGAGCACATAGGCAACGCCCCCGCTCATGCCAGCAGCAAAGTTTCTCCCAGTCTTGCCGAGAACAACAACAGTTCCACCAGTCATGTACTCGCACCCGTGATCACCCACACCTTCCACTACTGCTTTAGCCCCAGAATTTCGAACGGCAAATCTTTCTGCCGCCATTCCATTAAAATAAGCCTCTCCATTAGTAGCTCCATAAAGAGCTACATTTCCAATAACAATGTTCTCCTTCGGATCAAATGTGCTACCTCTAGGTGGATAAACAATAATTCTCCCACCTGACAAGCCTTTACCAACATAATCATTGCTATCACCTTCGAGCTCCAATGTGATGCCAGGACACAGGAAAGCTCCAAGACTCTGACCTGCACTTCCATCGAGTTTTATATGAATTGTGTCTGAAGGGAGTCCCGCTATGTGGTAGCGCTTCGTCACTTCGTGACTCAACATGGTTCCAACTGCTCGGTTTACGTTACAGATAGATGATTCCATGTACACGGGAACACTTTTCTCCAAAGCAGGCTTGGCTAAAGCTATTAGTTTGTTATCCAAAGCCATGTCCAACCCATGGTCCTGTTTCTGCACACAATACTGTGCAGCATCTGGTCTGATGTCAGCAGCTGGTCGGAGTAATAAGGATAAATCAATGTTCTTAAGCTTCTCATTGTTCTTTGTCACATCTTTATCCAGTTCAAGCATGTCCGAACGGCCCACCATCTCCTTGAGTGTTCGAAATCCAAGCTGAGACATGATCCCCCTCAACTCTTCGGCCAACATGAAGAAGAAGTTGATGACGTGTTCTGGCTCGCCAGCAAACTTTTCCCTAAGAACTGGATCTTGAGTGGCAATACCAACAGGGCACGTATTTTTATGGCACTTGCGCATCATGATGCAACCCAGCGTTATGAGAGGGGCAGTGCTAAAACCGAACTCCTCTGCACCAAGAAGGGCAGCAATGGCCACGTCTCTTCCAGTTTTCAGTTGGCCGTCTGTTTGAAGAACAGTTCGACCACGAAGATCATTAGCAACTAAGGTTTGGTGGGTCTCTGCAAGACCAAGTTCCCATGGAAGACCAGCACTTTTGATTCCGGTCCATCTTGATGCACCCGTACCTCCGTCATGACCAGAGATCAAGAGATGATCAGCGTGACCTTTCACAACCCCACTTGCTATCACTCCAACACCAGCTTCAGAAACCAACTTCACACTTACACGGGCAGCCGGATTTGCATTCTGAAAAATCATATATCAGCAACGAAGAATATGAAAAACAGATACAATTAAACATGAAAAAGGATATACAACCAAATGACCAATTATAATGGGATAATCGTGAAAAACAATCAGTGTAACAGAACTATTTTTAATGACCTTAATGAATTAAAAGATAATCACATAAATGATATGATCATCTAAGTACTACCTTAAGGTCGTGAATCAATTGAGCAAGATCTTCAATTGAATAGATGTCATGATGGGGAGGAGGACTGATGAGTCCCACCCCAGCTGTGGAATTTCTAGTCACGGCAATGTCACCAATGACTTTATGCCCTGGAAGTTCACCCCCTTCACCAGGCTTGGCTCCCTGCAGCATTATACCTCCAAAGTCAGCAATATAATAATAATTCTCATAGAAAGCATGTCAAGTAAACATTCTCACCAAATGCCAAATGCAGGTATCATTTAATGATGCAAAGACACCATAAGGTGCTTTGCTGACACAGCATCATCTGTCCATGAACGCAAATTCATAAACAAAAGGAACCTTTGTTCCGACCCCAGTGCAGGAGATAAACAAAAGGATGGACAGGAACACAGCACAGAACATACCAGGCAATCTTTAAAATAAGAAAGGCAAATATAAAGGTATACCTGAGCCATTTTTATCTGTAACTCATCCGCATTTGTAAGGTAGTAGCTAGAAACTCCAAATCTTCCACTGGCGACCTGCTTAATAGAACTCCTCTTCGGATTCCTTGAACCATCTGGAAGAGGCTCCATACGAGATGGTTGTTCACCTCCCTCACCTATGTGCAGCATAAAATATACGCATTTAAACAACATAGAGAAGCTTCATGTGATTGAAATTAAAGACTGGCAGGAAATGTAGAAATGCAAGGCATAATTTAGTTTAAATAAGAGAGGGGGGGGGGAGATTGAAGGCTAATAGAACTTTATCAAGAAGAAGAAAAGACATTAAAATCATACCAGTATTTGACTTCCCTCCTATTTTGTTCATCGCGATAGCAAGTGTTGTATGTGCCTCCAGTGATATAGAACCATAGCTCATAGCTCCAGTACAAAAACGTTTTACAATCTCACTCGCTGGCTCAACTTCTTCCAAGGGAACCTTTACTTCAGCCTCTTTAAATTTCAGAAGCCCTCTCAAATTACAAGACTTATTCAACTCCTGAACGCGTTTAGAGTACTCTTTGTAGGCAGCTACACTGTTGAATCTGGCAGCTTCCTGTAACTTTGCAATGGCAAGGGGGTCATTGAGATGGATCTCACCATCTTTCCGCCAGTGGTAATCTCCTGGATTAGGAAGAGCTACAGCTTCAGCACTGCCAGGTGGCAATGCACGTGTTGGAAAAGCCATCTCATGCAACTGAAGTGCATCATTTGCGAGTGCTTCAAAAGTGGCACCCTCCACTCTGCTTGGAGTCCCCTTGAAGCATCGTTCCATCACCTCCGACGAGAGGCCCACAGCCTCAAAGATCTGAGCACCTTTATATGAGGCCAAAGTTGATATACCCATTTTGGCAAGGACCTTCATCATGCCATAGTTGCTAGCTTTAAAATATTTCTTGACAAGCTCTTCCTTGGTGTGGAATTCACCAGTTGCTTTGGGTGGAATTTTTCCGTCAACTTGCAGTCTCCAAATGGCTTCAACGGCCAAATAAGGGCAGATTGCATCAGCACCAAATCCTACAAGTGTACAAAAATGGTGCACTTCACGGGGCTCAGCAGATTCAACAATCAATGCAACACGGGTTCGCTCAAGGTTCTTTACTAGATGATGATGTACAGCACCAACCGCCAAAAGGGAGCTCACCGCAACACGCTTTGGTGAGAAAGCTACATGAATCAAAGGAAAAGACGACAGTTAAATTGATTAAGCAAAATTATGTCAAAAGAAAACAGCAAACCAAACAGCCTTCTAATCATCTTATCCAATATTCGGGATTGGGTACCTCTGTCAGAAAGCACAAGTGTTGTATAACCCTCCTTGATTGCATTATGTGCTTCAGTACATATTCTGTCCAAGGTCTCTTCCAAACCCTTCCTACCACGATCCTTGGAGTAGGTAATGTCAAGAACTTTACTTCTCCAGCCTCTGTAGTTCATCTTTTTCACTGCTTCCATTTGGTCAATGGAGAGCAGAGGTCCTTTAAGTGACAGGCGGTGGCATTGCTCTTCTGTGGTCTCTGTAAGATCGCCTTCAGGACCAATCATGCACTCCATGGAGGTAACAATCTTTTCCCGGATGGGATCAATAGGAGGATTTGTGACCTGAGCAAACATCTGTTTGAAATATTCGAATGTAAGTTTCTCCCTGTTAGACATAACTGCCAGAGGAGCATCATTTCCCATTGAACCAAGGGCCTCAACGCCATCTTTTGCCATTGGTAGTAAGAGCATCTCCAAGGATTCAACAGTGTAACTGCACAGGAAGGCCAACAGTTACTTTCTCATGAGTAAAGGGATAACAGAATATGTATCAAGCACAAGAAAAGTAATGGCATGCCATACCCGAATGCCTTTAATGGTGACAATAAACCATGAAGTCCCATGTTTTCCATATTATCGTCATCAGTCGATGCCTGAAAATTATGACAAGTTAAAACCATGTCAGCTTATGAAAATCAAGATAAAGACCAATAAAGAGATTGAATGTACTACTAACCGGCAAAACACCAGATATGGGAGGAGGAACCCTGTCAGACTCTGGAACAGATTCAACTATGTCCCCCAACTGTAGCTTTTGCCGTTGTAGCCACTCTCCATAAGGTCTTGCGAGTGAGTATTGTTGCTTCAAGGCTTCATCATCCACAACAATGTGGTTCTCAAAATCCACAAGAAGCATCATACCAGGATTAAGTCTTCCTTTCCTGGATACATCTTCTGGGGCAATATCAACAACTCCGACTTCACTCGCCATGATAACTCTGCCACTGTGTGTGATGTAAAAGCGACCTGGACGTAACCCATTTCGATCTAATGTTGCTCCAAGATATCGTCCATCAGTAACTGCAAAATTTTCTAATATAAGAACCAAGCAAACATCAAAGCATGAAATTATACTTTCATAATCTTCTAAAGAGACATACATGATATAAGAGCAGGGCCATCCCATGGTTCCATTAGAGCTGAGAAATATTCATACAGAGCCTTTCGCTTAGGATCCATGTTCTTATCATTTTGCCAGGCTTCTGGAATCATCATCATTATAGCTTCAGGAAGACTTCTACCAGCTCTAACCAAAAGCTCAAGCACACCATCAAATGCACCTAACCACAGTCATAGAAAAAATCAGGTAAAATATTAGAAAGAGTAATTATAGACTAACTGTAAAAAGTGAAGTAATCGAAATGATACTGAAGGGCACAATGCATTATCATTTAGTCAATAGTCACACAGTGAAGTTCTTGTATATGCAAGCTCATGAAGTTAAAGTTTTGATAAATCTACTACCTGAATCAGATGAGCTGGCATCTACAATTGGCAGAAGCTTCTTCATTTCTGTCTTTGACAGGCCAAGCTCCTTGCACTTTAGAAGACCCTCGCGAGCCCTCATCCTACATGTTAGACAACAGTTCATCATGTATAAGGCACCAATACACATTAAAGCAATATATCAATTTAACCGAGAATTACACAATCAGAAAGGCTATTGTAGTCTTTAGATTGCAAAATTACACCTGTTGGAAGATTTTCCAGAAAAGACTATGCTTTTAAAATGCAATAAACTACTTTTTACCATCAAATGTGATGAGCACATAAAACAAAACATAAGGACTTACCAATTGACATTGCCTCTAAGTGTATTTATTTCTCCATTGTGCCCAAGGACACGCATCGGCTGAGCTCGATCCCAGCTGGGAAATGTGTTTGTCGAGAATCTAGAGTGTATCTGCAGCAACAATTCAGAGCAACATATATTACAAACTCTACTGCAATCAAGTGATGAAGTAATGAACTCTCTCTGCAATGAAAATTGTGTTCAGCGCAGCAGGGCCATTAAAAATCATATTGGGGACCTAGGCTACCTTGTCCAAACACAATCTCCTTTCCACCATATAACAGTTTTTGATCTTAAAAATGGATCATAGCAGAAGTACGCCAAGTTTCTGCAAACATTATTTACTTCGTAATGAGGTTCCTTACCAACTCACCCAAAGAATCCAATCCAATCCAATCCAATCCAGCATCCAAAATCAAATAGTGATCAAGGGTGTGGAAGAACTTAAGAGATCATTCATACGTCAATGCCTCAGAAGTCTTTCCTCAACCTTGCATCGCTTCGGTTAATCGGTTGATCGCATGCTGTTCGTTGTTGAAGTATGGAGTCAGCGGAGAAATAAAACAGAGAATGGATAAAATATTTACCAGGGCCATGTAGCTCGTAAACCTTTCATTGCCAAGGTCTGCATAGTAGTATCCCATCAACTGGTCGGGCTTCAACTGACCTTTGTATATGATAGTCCTATTTAAAGCCGCACAAAAAAAGTTAAAACCAAAATTTTCAGCAGCTAAAAAATTTCAACATATGTCTACATTCACAGGGAACAAACCTCGAGGACAGAGAACAAATGTAGAAGTCTCTGACTCCACCATGTTGAAGGTTAAGAGCAGCTCGGATAGCTACCATTGAAACCCTCCTTAATATATACATCTGCAATGAAAAGAATTGTTGGATGACGAAAATTGAAGAAATTATTGAACTAATGTTCAGATATCATTTTCAGTACTCGGATTATTACCTGTTGTTCAATATCAGCCTTCGACCTGGGAGTGGCTGTAAGAAAAACCTGCTCAATTACAGGTTCTGTTTGCAGAGCAGACTGACCCAATCCTGAGTTATCTGTGGGGACAGGACGCCACCCAAGAACTGTGTGACCAAGTGATTCAGCCACCTACAATACAATGAGACCAAGAATATTTTATCAGAAAAATCATCGTAAATGATAAAAGGCAGTGAAAAACAGTCATAAAGTTTAAAGAGTATCAATCTTTCATTTACCTTTCCAAATACAATTTTGCTTTGTTCCCTCCGGCTGTCGGAGGTAGGCAAGAAAAACATGCCGACTGCATATTCTCCGCGTGCAGGCAGATCAAAGCCAGCATCTTTAGCAGCCTGATAATAAAAACCAGAAAGCATCAGCACTAGAATTCCAAAATTTGATCAAAAATATTATAAAAATAATATTGGTAGGTGTGCACGATAAAACACACGAGTAAATTATCTATTTAGTCACTTTCACCTTTCCCTTACGAGATCTTCATTCAAAGTTAGATATGTCAAAAAAAAAAAGTCCAAACGAAGGCTCATTCGCCCAAGAAACAGGTTAGCAAAATAGGAAAAAATAAAATAAATTAAGCAAGTCTCTGATAAAATTAAACTTTTCCCAATTCTTGAAGCAGACTGGTTTGTTTTATTAACAGAAATTAAACTTGTAACTAAACCCAAGAAGAACCCAACCTCCTTGTAGAATTCATGAGGAAGTCCCACGAGAATTCCAGCTCCATCTCCAGTATTCGTCTCACAGCCACACGCACCTCTGTGTGTCATGCGCACCAACATCTCAACAGCATCAGTAACCTACACATCCAAATTCCGAATTATCAACCAATAAATACATATATATATATGAGCACAAAAGTTACGTTTTTTGTTCATGTAAATTCTACGGTACCGTTTTACGGCTGCTTTCACCGGAAAGCTCCGCCACAAACCCAACCCCGCACGAGTCCTTATCAAAGGACGGATCATAAAGCCCGAGCGGTTTTTCTGGCACCTGAGACAGTGCATTCTTTACCACAGTCCGTAGCTTCGGAGCCCGACCCGGCCCGTTCGTCCGCCAAAGATTCAACCTCTCCGAGCCCGAAAAGAAATCCGAAGCAGCACCGCTCCGCAGCCTCGCGCCATAAATGAACCTTTTTTCCTGGTCAACCCTCCTCTGCTTCGCAGCAAATCCCCGCGACACCCTAGCCCTCCGGCTCAAAGCCGCCACCGCATTTAGCTGGTGACTCGGCGCGCAGGCGGGCTTCACCAAGCCACCACCGCCTTTCACCTGAATCCCTGATCCTGAAACCGCCGACATCTTTCTCGGAACCCCAGAATAACCAACAGCAGCTTATAAATCTTATCTTATTTTTATTTAGTTACACAAATTTACAGCCGTTAATCAATCAGATCTGATGAGATTTCAGGTGATTCAATTGATTCTTCTCAGGAAATGAGTGAGACGAAATCGAGGGTAAATCTAAAACAGAGGGAAAAGGGGATTGGATATAGATATAAACAAAGAAATGCTTAGGTATAAGAGTCCTCAATATTCACGACGGGCGAAAACTTCGATATCGAGTTTCAAGAGAGGAAGAAAATCTATTCGACCGAAAATCTTACAAGAAAAAATAGATTTTGTTTGGGGAGGCTGATACCTAACTCGCAGAAAAGAATCGCCGCCGTTAGCTGGTGGTGAGTTGTATGGATTTAGCCTCGGCCAGGGAGGTGAGGTGGTCAATTTATAGACTCTGTTTGACACAGCATCTAGCAATGTATTGCTTGCATCTGGTTTTTGGGTGGGGACCACCTTTTCATTTTCAACATGAAATTTTGTATTAAAATTCTATATACAATATTGTGTATAATATTTATTTTATTTTAATTATTATTTTTTATTGTCAAGGATTGTATTAAAGTTTATAATTTTTTTTATTACGATAGAGATAATAGAAGAAAAGAATCACACACTCATATGGGATGGACTTCGGGTCAGTCATCCTTACAACACAAATCTCTACACTGGAGCACAAGGTTGATCGCGAGTTTATAATTTAATTAGCTGTGTAAATAAAAGAAATAGCAAATTGCAATGTAATTTTTCAACTTTTTGCTTGGAATAGGTTTGTGATGAAAAGGATGTTGGTAATAAAATTATTAAAAAAAAAATAGGAACTTTTACTAAAGAATATTTAATTTAATGTATTTAGATTTTGATTATATTTTAATGAATATGTTGACTGTAATGTGCTGCGATTTTTAACATTTGAATGGGCAAATTGTCAATTTGATGAATGTAATGGAGTAAATTTCTAGAAGATTTTCTAATCTATTTTTGGGCATTCTGTCAATGTACTTTCACTCAATTATCATTATTCATTATTTATTATAAACTGCAAATAATGAATATAGGAGATCCAGATTAGTAATTTCTAAATATTTTACCATAATTGTTTTCTTAAAAAAAATCGTTAGCATAAGTAATTTTTAAAATTAAATATTCCTTGCAAAAATAAAAACAAAAATCTATAAAAAACTGAGTTGTTGTATAAGAAGTTAATAGTAATAACTCTAAGATATATATTTAGGATTTGAGAAAATTTCATTTAATACATATGTTTGTTTTTTTTTTTTTTTTTTTGAGGGTAATACATATGTTTGTTAAAATTTTGTATCATTATTATACATTTAGGCTCATATATTACGCTTATGGACGAATAATTTTAAAATACTTCCATTTATCGTAATCATTTTAAATAAATATGAATAGATTGTGTATTGATGATGTGACAGATTTAGCGAGAACACGTGGAAGTGTGGGCTATGCGGCACGCGACAACCGCTCGTGGTGGGTCAGCCGACTTAGCCGACACTGATGTTATGGCTCATTGGGGGGGGACAACATAACCAGGGTTAGATTGGTCATTTTGATCGGCTCATTACGTTAACATTTAGCCGCCTCTAGGCTCGGTTCCGAGCCTCCACGGCTCGTGTCTGGTAATTTGTGGGACATCCACGCTCTTTTCCTTTTTTTTTCTGATATTTCCTTTTCTGAAAATAATATAATATAAAAGAATAAAAAATTGTGAAATGAAACACAGAGTTCACTGCCATGGATCACATGTGAACAGAACTTCCAACCAATAAATAATAATTATTATTTTCAACGCTTGGTAATTTTTCAATCCATAGGTGAATGTATGCATTGCATTGGTCCTTTATTGTGACTAGAGCTCGCAAAATGCGAGTTCAATCCCAGGTAAAGAGAAGGTTTGGAATGGAATTTTATAACGATCTCTCCCGAAAAAATTGGGATCTATGTGGCTCAAATCGAGAACTTGACAGTAATTTTTCAATCCATAGGTGAATGTATGCATTGCAGACTTGTATATATAAAATATACAAGGTTTGGAATGGAATTTTATAGGTCCGAAAAAATTGGGATCTATGTGGCTCAAAATAGTTTTTCGCGATAGACTTGTGTATATAAAAATCGATTAGTGAGTAGACAACAAAATCGATTATTGTCGATCCAAATGTTGTCATTGGCCCAACCATGGCCCAAATTTTGTCATTAGCCCAATGGGCTAGGGTCGAGCCAGACATTTTATCAACTATAATGTGGACTGAACTATTAATTTTATATGGAATCGCTTTGTAGCATAGTGATAAGGTGTTTGTAGAACTCAAACATGTGTCTAGAATCGATTCCCACCAGCATCTCTCCCAGGATTTGTACTCAAAAAATTATCAAACACATATGATGCAAATTAATTTATTTGAAAAAATATTCAACATTTATATATCAAGTTTAAATAATAATTAAGATTACATGAGTAAACAATTTGACTTGTTACAATAGTAATCATGAATTATCTAATCACCAACCACGAGTAGATAAACATGAATCTCCCTCAAATTGTGTTACCAAATAAAAATTTATCTTATTTATTTAAGAATTGTAACAAGTGGTGGAGAAACAGATGAAATCCAATGATGATTTATCATTGTAATCAATTCTAATTAATATCTCCAAATTAACACTAATGGAACATTTTTGGTGATAAACATGAATAACTTTTCCTTTAAAACAATATCTACAATATAAATCCTCACATTTATAACAGTTTCCTTTAATTTCCACCCAAGGGCCTTTATACATCCTAGTCACACTTACAACGGATATCGACTAGTGGTTATACCAAATTTTTCGAACACCAAATTTCAAAGAAAAGATGTTCTTTTCTTTTTCTTTATTCCTTATTCGGATAGGGAATGCCATCGATGATCTGATATAGCAGATGACAACATGATGGGTTTCCTATAAGTTTGGCTAATTTGAGAACCAAAAGTTTGGATTAGAACCCACCTTCCATTTGATTTGACCCATAAACATTGTTTCGTAATTTACATCTATTTATATTTAACTATTTAAGAAAAGGAATATTTTTTAACAATAAATTTACATTTATCAAAAGCAACAAAATATAAAATAAATAAATAAATATATATATAATGAAATTTACGTATTATTAAATTCAACAACAAAACACATCATGAATTTATCCACTTCGATTTGCCCCTAGAAGCTCTATTTTCATACCTTAGCGGACTAGTTAGTTTTATTTATTTGAGAAGTAGATAATCTTGATCTTGTGATCTTAATCTTTGAATATGAACTTTCAAAATTCTTTATGTGATGTATAAAGGATGATAATACAATGTATTAGAAACACACATACACGATATATATGCAGAAAGAAAGCGGCAATTTATCTACTAATAAATGACTAAACAAAAATCAAAAATAAAAATAATATATTAAATGATTATATTTAAAAACTAATATTTATATATAGGCGCAAAAATTCTAATGGTACTGTAAACCCGAAAAACAAAAATAAACCCAAAAATAAAAAATAAACCAACCAAAATTTAAAACTTTAGTGCCAAAAATAATCAGTTCATTGCAAATTCGGGTTTGAACTAGTTGTCCTGTCTCCATATTCGAACACCAAATGACCTAAAAATCACATTTGATTAGATTTAAAAGTTTGAAATCTCCAAATTCGATGTAATTTTTGACAAATGAAAACGGTTGTATGTTATAATCACAATGAACTTTTATGGTACATATTTGGTTCATAAAAATTAAGTTTGAACTTGATATTTGCTTATTTCAATTGGCAAACGTGACATTAATATTAACCTCATATTCCTTCAAAAAAAATATTAACCTCATATTAATTAATAACCTCAAAACAACAAGGAGTTCAATAACTTTTGACAATTTGATAGTGTTGTCTGACAAGTTGACCACGTAAAGGTGATGAAATGGATGACGGATATTAATACTTATTAGACATACAATATTATATTAGTATATTACAATGTACTTTTTTTTTTTGGAAACCATGCAATGTACTTAGACTTTAGCAATTGTGAGAAGAAAAAAAAATAAATAAATAACAATAATTTTTTATTTATAATAATAAATGAGTGAAGCAGACAATTCTAACTGCCGGCAGTTTTATGCGGCCAACAGCAACTGGTGACAGAAATTCTTAGTTCATGTGTTTCAATGTCTAAAGTTGATATAATTGATTTTTTTTATAAAAAAAGTTGAATTAATTAACTGAATAAGGGTCAAAATATCTCATGGAGTCAAGGCAAAGTATTAATTACACAAGTAAAATATTTTTTTAGATTAACAATCCACATTATCGTATAATTCATGAAATAATAACAAGTAAAATATATTTAATTAAATAAGTTTATTTGTCTGATGCTAAAGATAATTTTCTGAATTACAGCCCATGGTTTTATTTTTTTTCTATTGGGAAATGTTTCCAAGTTCAAACGGCAAAAACTATGTGCCGTCTCTGTATTTATTGCTGCTTTTGGGTTTTTCTTTTTTCTTTTTTTAATCTTTGATAAAAGTGATTCTTTCGGAAATCGTTTTTGACTGCTCCTGGAAATTTAATTACATTAATCAAGCATGGCGACACACATTCTAAACCATGAGTGTATATATATTTTATTTTATTTTTTGAGGAAAATGAGTGTATATATTTAACGTGTGGATAAAAATCAAATGGTTTCCCCTATATTATAAAAAAAATATAGGACACTAATAGATATCATATTAAGTATATGTATATAAATATATTCCTAAAAAAAAGTATATGTATATAAATATAGCATTTATAAAATCACTAAAAAGTTAAAAAGTAAAAAAAAAAAAAAACTAACTCATTGCATTGCCCATCATGTGATTCGGAACTTTTATTTGTCACAAATTCCTAACATTTTTCCTTTTGATTTTTCAAAGTAGGTGTCAAATTGTCAATTCAACTATTTTGTGGAATATTTTGTTCCTAACGTAACTGACTAATTGTTACCTTCGTACACAATAGGGATGGAATGACCAAAATCTACGGAATAATTTGCCCTCACTCCCCTCATGTGCGAATGGAATCTTTTATTTGAGGATGGTGTTTCATTTCTTAATCACGCACGGATGATTGATGTCAAAAATATTAAAACTACAATTTAGCGCTTGATTTATCTCCAAAATTAATATAAATCAAACGCGCAATTTTCATTTCTAGGTGCGGTAGAATAGAAGATAAACAAACCAAATGGAATTCACATCCGACTCACGTGGGGCCAAATATGGATTCAGATCAGATGAGCTATCAACATTACTTTTTTGAGTTAATTAGTATTGTCTTGACAAATTAATTAATTTTGGAAAAACATATGAAAAACAAATAGGATGACAATAGAGCAGTCCTTTTAATTAACTGATATTGCAATATTGACAAATTATAAATTTCGGAAAATTATATATATGTATGATATATATGTATGTAAATTTCTTGCTCAATAATATTGCTGATCTTGAGCAAGTTGTAGTAATTTTTGTTATTTTGTGATGGGGCTTCATGATAAATAAATGTCATCGAATGGTGATAGTAAACCTCGTCGAGTGCCAGCATTGCTAACGTGGACGTGTCCTCGTCGTGTGTTAGAGTCGGGGACAAAGATTTCAACTGTTTTAATGTACTCACCAATGAGCTATCACGACAATTTTTTTAGTTAATTAAATTGTCTTTTTCCCCACCCCAAAGAAAACAATAAAAAAAAAAAAAATAAAAGAAAAAGTGTGTATTCAAAAATTTTACTATGGACCATCGAAAGTATAATTACTTTATTGATTCCATCTTTTCTATTCAGTACTCACCTTAAAAGATATTTTTTAAAAAAATATATATGGACATAAGACGAGTTCTTGCTCAATTGACTACGTGGTGATCTTGAGCAATTTGTAGTAGTTTTTGTTATTTTGTGATGATAAATAATGTCATCTGAGATATTGTGATAGCGTCTAATTCTAGAAATGTAAAAATCGTCTAATTTTAGTGACACTAATTTTCAAAATTAGAGTCGGGAAAAAAGATTTCAACTGTTTTTAAACTTAACAACGCTTTTAGGACAATCAAAATTTCATTTAAAATATATTAAATTTTTATTAATTTGACAGAAAATAACCACCCCAAAACAAAAACATTTGATAAAAGAAACGGGAAAAAAAGTAGGAAATAAAAAAGTGTATTTTCAAAAATTTACTTTGAACCATCGAAAGTATAATTACTTTATATAATAATTCACTAATTAAAAATTCCATCTTTTCAATTTCACTATATTCACCTCAAAAAATATAGACGATAGAAACCTTTTTAAAAAAAAAAAACAAAAACTCAAATCACCAAGGGCCCCGTGGTTTGAAGATTGTTCATGGGGCATGGGTCTGTTCTCAGTTTACACATGGCCAATCTCCATTTATGCTATGTCTCTTTTATGAAGAGGGTCCACGTTGTCTTTAGTTTTTGTCCACCATCACCATGCACGCTGTAAATATTAAATAAATTAATATATTATTTTCTTTGACCCTTTTTTTTTTGAGGGATTTTTCTTTGACCTTTTGAACTTTCTTGGTGGCGAATTTCTAGTTTTCCCCTTTCTTTTTAGCAATCCTAAGTATTCCATGAGTAAAACCAAGACACATGTGAGTATAATTAGACCTTTTGGATAAGCATGCTTCAAAAGATAAATACATCAATAGTAGAGAAAAAACTCAAACATCAAAGGGAATTAATAATTTGTTTTGAAGATTGTTCATATGGGGCATGGGTCTGTTCTAAAAAGTTTACACATGGCCAATCTCCATACAATTAAAAAAATAACAAATAAATAAAGTATTCTCGAATATATTGAGAAAAGGGTCCACGTTGTTTTAAACATATTTTCCTCACACTTGAAATATTAAAACAATAAAAAATTATTTTAAAAATAAAAGTTTTTTTCCTTTGACCTTTCTTGGTTGAGGTCATGATTTCAGGTTTTTTCCTTTCTTTTTTAGCAAACCTAAGTATTCATTCCATGAGTAAAGCAAGACACATGTGAGTATAATTAGACCTTTTGAATATTGTTGCATGCTTTAAAAGATATAGACATCAATAGTAGTCAGTAGACGGATCAATTTATTAAAACATTTTGAAATTCGATTAAATATTCCATCTATCACTAATTTCTAATTAGTAGTTCTTTGGGCTAAGGGCATTCAGTAATTTCGAACATGCTTTTTTTTTTTTTTGGTATTTATGGTATACCAATAACATCATATATCACAAAGCTCTCACGTATTCAAAAACTGAACTAAAACAGTTTTGAGATGTTTCTAAACAAGTCCTTGTACATCAATTTAGAAAAATAAATTGATTTTATAGTTTCGAAATTTTAGGTGTTGAGATATATTTTTTGATACATATTTAAGTACTTTAAGTTAATGGATCATCAACTTTTGTGTTAGCTCTAATGAACTCCTTTTCTCTTGTTCTTTTTTTCTTTTTCTTTTTTTTGGTAAAATTAGATACTAGTTAGTTAAAAGAAAAAAATGATACACAAATCTCATACGCAACTTCTAATAGTAACATGTATAATTCTATAACAAATACATTGGAAAAGTGATTAGTATTTCGGAATAAATTAAAGTTAACCATTTTAATGCAAACGTGATTCTCTTGGGCTACTTTTTAAGTTCTCATCAAAGAAATTATGTCCACATTTAAAAATAAAAAAGAAGATGAATTTACTTGGGAATAATTCATTTTTTTAGCATAAATATCCACATTCTTTTTTTAGTTTTGTTCAAGAAACAAATCAAAACAAATCGATAATTAAAAATCCAACTTCTTCTAAAACTAGTAGAATATTGATGAAAAACCAGAACACACATCTATTAAGTGGTCTTTGGGGGCTGGTTTGTCCGAGGGAGGCCCCTCTGATGCTCAAATCATCAACTGTAGAAGAGAAAAATCTGGAGCATATGAATGAAATTCACTGTAATTAATTGAACTTACTTACGAAGATCTTTTTTTTTTTATACGTGGGTGGTCGCTGGTCCGGTGATATGGACCGTATAAGCCGAATAATTTTATATGTGGCCCAATAATAATTAGATAATATTGGAATAATTAATAAATGCATAAATAATACAAAAAGGGAGTAATTCGAAAAAGACGATTTAATCCCCCAACAAGTTTAAATTGAGATGCTTTCTGAATCAAATTGTTTTTATATAACTCAATGACTCCCTTAGAAAATAATGCAACCTTAATTGAAGTTTGTACCAAAATTTGATCGAATATTAGATGCTTTATTATTTTTGGAAAAAAATCCCCTCCCCCAACCTTTTTGTTCTTCCGTTTTTTCAAACAGTCAATTATTACCATAATTAATTAGACAATAATATCATGTCACAAAACTTCTATAAGACTTTAAACTCTTTCAACAAAAGCAAATAGTTTATTTTTTCGAAAATATATTTCTGGCCCAAACTTAAAAAAAGAAAAAGAACTAAAACTATCTTCATGTTGAATTTTTAATATACCTTTTGTGAGGACAATAATTTTCCTTTATTTGTTTTGTTTTACATCATGACAATAAATAGCTGACCCACAAGAGAGAGAAGGGAAAAAGGATATCTTCGGAGTTGAACTTTATGTCCCTACACCTAATTTTAATATATAGCAACCATTTTAATTTATGAACAATTTCTTTAATATATAAAATATAATCTTCTCATTTTTTTGCAACTTATAAATGAAACTAATGGATCGAGAAATAAGTCTGAATTTTCCACAAAATTTTTTTTACTAGCTTTAGTGAATCTTTTTGTAGCCTCATAACTCCAATATATATGCTTATTCTATTTTATTTTATTAGGAAAAAAAATTCTAAACGATCACATTTACCGACACGTTATTTCAATTCTCATGAATGATCTTAGAATCAGGCTCTACTTTAAATTTTAACTGTTGTGATATTCTTCTAATTATTTCTAAATGCCACAATCTATTCTTAGGTCCCATTCAATAACAGAAGACCAAAAAGAAGAAAAATAAAGTCATTCAAGTAAGATTAGTACTATAATTTAACATTTAAATTATATCAAATTCTTCAACAACCACAAGTTTTTAGCAATAAAATAATGTAAAATTATTATAAAATTATAGTGGTAATCATTTTATTGAGTTAGGTGAGACACCTACTTCCTAACCATGGAATTTCAACCCATATAAAAGGTAAAAGTACATTGTGGGTTAGGTATAGCTGGCATGGGTTGAAATTCCATGGTAAATCCGAACCTTTTGTATATTTTTTAGTTTGTTTTGTCCGAACCTAAGGTTTGGTTTTTTGGTACCTAAACCTTACAAAAAGAATTTAGGAAATCTGTCGCGTATCTTTTATTATACGCCAATTAGACATCAAAAAATATTACTAAAAAGGGGCAAATTAATTAAAGAAAACTTCTCATTAACGGCGTCTTTTCTGACTCCAGATAATTATTTTATTCGTGTCATCAATTTCAAGTAGCATCACTAACGAGAAACAATCACTATATAATTCTCAGGGGATTTTAATTAATTAAATTGTCAGGAATATCCAGCTAGCAAACAAAATTTATTTATTGTATTTCATTTATACCAAGGACGGTGAAGTATTGGTAATTTTTTTTTAAGTGAAATATTTAAATTCTTTGAAAGTTTTAAATTTTTTTACCCAGCATTTTGGCTTTTTTCTTAGGTGTTTTATTTCATATTTTTTAGGGTTTATTTTGTTTATTTTTTTATTTTTAATTGATTTTGGGTTTTAGGATTTTTAGCATCTTTTTTAGTTGGTTTATTTTTTATTTTTGGGTTTATTTTGTTTAACAAACAGGGTTTATTATTCATGGTTCATGTTTTTAGGGTTTATTTTTATTTCTTCATGATTCATTATTATTTTTAAATTTATTTTCGTTTGGTTCATTTATTCTCAAGGGATGTCAAGAACTCGACGGAGGATCCGTTTCGATTTAGATCCCGACACCGTCTCACAAGAGACTTGCTCTTTTTTTTGTACTAAAGTTTGTCGAATACCCAGCATTAGTTGGCTTGTGTTGTCCTTAGGTGCGTTCTTTCATGTTTTTTTTTAAAAATCCTTATAATTGTAATATATTTTTACGCTTTTCTTCCACAAAACATTTTGATGTAATATTATAGTGCAAATTTTAGGCATCTTCTATTATGTTGTATTGATGACCCTATTTATTTAATTTAAAAAAAGGATTTTTTTTCTCCATGTCCCAACCAAAATCTACTAATCTCTAACACTCTTTTTAAGGGTGTTTAATATTTTGATATAATTTATAATATTTATTTGCTAATTTATCTTTTTATTCTTTTTTCCCAACTTATTTTAAAAAAATTATATTGTATTGATTTAAAGTTTTATAAGGCAAATAGTCATGCATGATACAATAAAAGTCGTAATTACTAATTAATTCTCTCGCTTTATTTTTTCCCCCAACTTTTTTTCCGGAAATATTCAATTCCTTTCCAAAGAAAACCATTCTCTTATAGCTGATACGAGTTATTTTAGGATCCGTCTAATGAAATGAATCCATAAGACCGTCTCATATGAGTTGTTGACTCTCTTATATATGCGTGTGTGTATATATATTTTATTTAATTTTTAGGATTCTTAAATTCAATATTCACTAATACGTACAAAAAATGAATAAAAATGAATACTTATGTAACTATGTATGAAACTCCAATTGCTCACATTTTGTAAGGGTGTTGGCCAATGATTCGAACTTTATATCTTTCAATTTCTTTGAAATTTATTACTTCTCTCCAACCACTACTCTCGACTTATTAAAAAAATTAATGTATGAAAACTCCCAATAAACCATCTACGTTCTTACATGTCAAAGTGTCTCACTAATACGTACAAAAAAAATGAAAAAAATGGCGGAGGGGGTAACTATGTATGCCCCCCCATTTTTTTTAAAAAAAATTACACTATAAAATTTTAAAAAAAATTATTTTAAGTATATTTTATATTATTTTCTTATTACTACCCACTTATTAAAAAAATTAATGTATGAAAACTCCCCAATAAACTATCTACGTTCTTACATGTCAAATGTCTCATCATGCCCCATTTGGCTATACAACATCTTGGGATCACAAAAGACTGTGTCCGTTTATCTCCATTAATCACCTTTCAGTTATGAGTTTCAAAAGGGGTATTATGTGAAGAAACAAAATTGATATTTTCAGGCAAATGAATGATTTTCTTTTCTTTATGAAAATGAAGTCACCATTCAAACAAATCAAATGCATGCATAGACAATCGTGCAAGATTAAAATAATGTATTAAGTTCAAATACAAACAACAAATATGGTTAGTGGTTATACTCTAGTTGTCCAATGCATTTTTAATTGTTTTAAATAATAAATTTTAACAGCTTGTACTAAATAATTTTTCAATTTCCCCGATGCGGCGAGTAAACAAAATTCTTCAAAAAAAAAAAAAAAAATTGGGCAAAAAATAAGAGGACAAAAGTGTTGATGATCTGGAGTGACAATAACTATAAATATGCTACAAATAATATTATCTTTTTCTTTGTTTGGGAGTGGGTTGCAACAAAATTCCAAATGGAGAACATGGAAAAATATAGTTAGGACTTAGGATATTGCAATTTGGCACCATGTCTGGCGGTTAAGGGACCATAACTCTTGGTCATGTGGCATGTAATGCAAGAAAAGGTCATGGTCAAATTGGAAGAAAGGTTGAGTATTTGATCACAATATTTTAATTTATTTGAAAATTATAATAACAAATTCTTTAATTCATAAGAAATAAATCATTGGTCGTCTTTTCTTCTTCTTTTATTTTTATAGTTTCCGTTCCATCAAATGTTATAATAAACTATATGGACATGTACAATAATAACATGATCTTGTAAACATGATATCTAATGGATTGTAGTATCAAATGAAACAAAAAAACAAGAAACTTCATGTAATTTTTGATCATTGACGGAAATCAAATTCTATTTCCACTATCTCTATTTTTTTTTAAATTACTGGCACACTCACTGACCCTACTTCTGGAGCTCCAATAGAGGAGATAAATTACATAATGTGCCTCAACAATTCTTAGATTCCCCAAGAAAGATAAAAATATTTCGGGATGAGCGCGAAAACAGGAGGCCAAATCCCAACTAAATGTTATCTTAAAAGACATATTTTCCAGCAGTAATTTTTTTTTTCAAAAAACTCCCACTCTACCGATAATTCCACTATTTTTAACCAATGTAAGACACTCACCATGGATTGGTCAGACCTCTGCAATGCCCCACTCTTACCGTAACGATGCAATTAACCAATAAAAAAAGATATATATATACTGAAAAATCAGATTGGCCCTTCTTCTCTATTATTTATTGTTTAAATAGATCCCCCATTCCGTATTGTAATTAATAGAGACGTGAAGGGATTGAGTCAACTGGCAAACATTAAATTTTAGTTATGAAAAAAGTGATTGGCCATTGCACCAATTGAGTGGCTAATCTAACACTTCTCCTTTCTGCACTCAAAGGGTCAGTGGTCAGAAACTGAAGAGCCGAAGACTACACATAATAAACTATATAAATACATATATCCACTGACACAAGTTGTTTTTTGCAACTTTTGCACTTATTTCTGAATTTTATTTTATATTTTTTAATGAATCTGATCAGTAAAATAAATAAACAGACCAATCATTGAGTATTAAAAAAAATGTCACACAGTCACATATACACAGAAAAAAAACACAGTGATGTTTTTTTGCTGCTGAAAATGAAAGGGACTTGTCAATTTTTTTTTTTTTTTTTAGCATTTTTAGTGTGATGCATGTTGTGGGTGCATGTATGGGCTGAATCTTGGAGGATTTGTGTTTTATTTTGTAAGTTTGTATGTGCAACTTGAATTTGATGATACACAGAATCTTCATTTCTTTTTATTATATAATTGTGGATTTTATTACAATTAAAGAGAATATTCATTCCTGGAAAGCTGTTGACTTGGCCCCCTGGGAAACAAGTTGCTGAGATGACTTTTGCTAGCTTGACTAGTTATTATAATAATTATTTTTATTTTATCTTTTAAAGCTAGCTTTTATTAATCATGGAAATCTAGATTTGAAGTTTGAAGTAGTGAAGTCCAATTTGCCTTGTGATTGTTTTGTTTCTTTTTCTTTTTGCTTTGGGTGTCTCTGATGCGTGTACCATTTTATTTCATTTCGGTTAATTTTTGAATTATAAACAAAAAGTGAAGAGAAAGTATAAATATTTGGCCTACATAAGCGGCTAAATTGTCCAAAAAGCTAAAACAATATTTGTTACAATGGCCACCTATGAATTTACAAATAAATCCAACGTCGTTATATCATATGAATTAGAAACATTACAACATTTAGTTATTTAAATTATTGTGATCTTATAATTGTTTCAGAGTACCCACTTTGATTCTTAACAATTTTGATTCTTAACAATGTTTTGAAACAAATTATATTCAGCAAGATATGGATTAATTTGCAAAAGAGTTTTTATATATATAAAAAAAATTAACAATTCACATAACTTAATTATAATTCTATCGGTCTTTCATAGTCTTCAACCATTTTACGTGGGCTCAATCAGTTAAAGGGTCCCAGGAAATTTCCTTGCAAAGTTAAAATTGTCAAAAGCAAGCAATCTACTAATATTAATAAGCAATAAACTTTAAATTTATTTACTTCATTTTATCAAAAAACAAAAAAAACACAAGCTTTATTAAAGGTTTAATATCTCTATCATTTTATTTTGGTCAAACTTAGCGATTTAATCATTGATTCTAAATCTTAACTTTATTAAAGTGTACTAATTAATCTCTCACTTCAACATTTCCTCGAAGGAACCTATATAGTACCAAAAAATCAAATGTTGATTGAATAATATATCTACTACTATTTAGTCTCATAGGCCTTTGCTTTAGTCAAATTCTTTTTTTTTTATAGTTTCTTTCACTTGGTTTTAAAGCCAAAATACAGGAAGTGCCATTATGAAACATTTTATATGATTATGAGAGTCGGGAGATACTCAATGATGCATAAACTTACTTCACCTTTTTATTTTTTATTTTTTTTCCTTTTAAGATACTTGATTACAACAAAATACTTGATATATATTTTTATCCAAAAAAAAAAAGTGATGGTATAATAGTTTTATCTATTTTTTTTTTTAAATGAGCCACTACACAAAACAACTAATCATCATTGGGTTGCATGCCTTCACCTACTCTTCGAGGGGCCCTTCAAAAATTTGTATGCTAACTACCCTGGGAATAACTGCTGAAACAAATCCTAGTCAAATAAATGTTCATTTAGGAACCATAAAACTTGGTAAGAAATTTCAAGATGATTGGAAAATTGGCAGTAAAATTATTGGATCAACACTCGTTTTGATCCTCCGAGGTTGTTGGAAAGCAATTGATACTCTTTTGATAATATGATAATTAACAACACTTATCAACTGGGTACTGTATGCTTTTGGTGGTTGAGATTGAGACTTGGGCACCTACTACCTAAAATTGTCAGTTGACCATAACTAGTAAAACACGTTTTTGTCGGCAATGCTTAGCTTGTTAGGGGTAAAGGGTTCGAGCCTGCACAATAGTGGAACAATTAATATTAAGGGCTTCAAGCGGCAGTGTGGGAGCCTGAAACTCGGTGGAAACCTGAGGGTGGATAGAAGGGAGTCCAACATGGAACAATAATTCAACCACCTACGGGACGACTCCTTGTTCGCGATAGTTGATGATTTAGGGACCTGGGAGCCATTGCACATTCTCGCAGTTTACATGGAATAGTTCTTAAGGGGTCGAAACTGTTTCCTAAGGACTAGTAATGTGGAAAGTTATAAGAAAAAAAATTCCTAGTTTAACAATTTTGAGGGGACAAAGAAAAAGAACACGAAAGTTTCTTGGGAAAAAGTCTCTAAAATTATAGGCCCACAAACCTAAACAGCTAAACTACGTTTTGATTGACGTAAAAAAAAGGTATTAGTTTTGAAATCAGAGTAACATAAGTAAACCACATATAGGATAAAAATGATAAATCTTGCACATAAATTACAAATCAAGCACAACCACTAATATCAGAGGAAAAAACCATAAGAAGATGATTGCATTCAAAGGAAACTCAATAAAGCTCCACAATTTATAAACCATTCAACTCCACTTCAGTTCACAATTTATAATACAGTGAAATTTGGATCGATATTACTGATGTTATAACCCGGAGAAAGAATCAAATTAATGTTGCCACATTAAAGAAGGGCAAGAACGAAACAAACCACAATGCTTCAATATTCTGAAGGAAGTAAAGAGGAAACATGGTCACACATTAAGTCATCAGATTTCAGTGTCAAAGAGACGGATTGTCACATCAGAAACAATCCTACGGGCAAAAGGAATATAACTTAAGCTGTACCTGCAATGGCCGAAAAGGTTGTGTGAACGACAAGTGTATTAGTTAAATCCAGAATTTGGCAGCAGGTATTGACTTATTGCATAAGCATAAATTAATGAGAAGGTCTCATGTGAGACCGTCTCATGGACTTAAGTTCGTGAAACGGATCTTACAATACACAAAAAACATGGGTCATTTTCTCATGGGTTTGGGTTCAAATCTTATTTAGATATATGATCCGTCTCATGAAAAATGCCCATGAGACCGTCTCATACAAGTTTTTGCCTTAATGATATTGCATAAGCATATATTAACTATAATAAGACTGGATAGATATAATATAAATACGTACCAAATCAGGGCGCAGATTTCACATATGATGGCAATAATCGTAAGAATCTTACTGTGGATCTGCAACATATTAGATGAACAACTTAGATAAAATACACCGTTGTATATATGAACGTACAGATTAATGAATAAACAAGAAAACCATGAGGTGCATCAGTATGATAACTGAAAAGAGTGGACATGATGGAAAATTGGTTTAGCCCTAGTATATGATTGAATGATATGATTAATTTAAGACTACAGACTTATAGAAAACTCAGTGAGCACAATACTGTACTGAAATATTGAAACATGCAGAAAGAGGTTGTAAGCATGTAAGAACCAGCTATCGAACTGTTAAAGAATTCAACGTTCATATTTAATAACCAAAGAACTTCTTAATACATGTAACTTCCATATTGACTACATGGAATCCAATTGACTTTATATTATCATTTGAACAATAAAATGTTTAATTTTTCTCCTTAATTCTGAGTGTTAGGCCACTAAACAAACATTGTTAGTAGGCATGAGCGTAAGATCCATCTCTAAGAAATTCAGGTAAAATAAGAATGTCCAAAGAAAATGTAACCGGACAATGAATTTCTAAGACTTGGCTGAGCTAAGGCACAATTTCCCCCACTATTATTACTTATGTGAAATGCTTTATTAATAGGTCCCGGGATCCCGCCAAAACGCTACTATGCCAAAGTGATCAAGCATACTCTTCTTTGTAGGGCATACTTTAGAATTCCGTAGTATCCAGTTAAATCCAACAGACTTACCAAAAGAGCACAAACAAGAGCCACAATCACACTTCCAACATAAATTGCTGTAGCATAGACTCGGACAGTATCAAACATCATTCTTAGCTGTTGCTCAGGTCCAATGAGGAGAGCTGTGCTGCCAAATAGATATCATAACTCAGAAACCCGAGAAGACCAATAGACAATGCAAGGAAAAAGCATACCTTCACCCAATAAACAAAAAAACCTAATGTATAAAAGAAATATAGTGTTATTCCATGTGACCTCAAATAAATAGCAACAAAACAAGTACTAATTTTCCTTGTGGTGCCAATACGGTGGGGATCAAGAAAACATTATTTCTGGTTCACAAGGTGGTATTCATTTCAGAAAATTCACTAATGCTAGCTGAGTCCTAGACTCAAGGTTATGGAGAACACCAAAACAACATCCACCCAACACTTGCCTCCAAGACTTAAGTTTTACTTAATTTTTCCATGGGAATATAAGACCCATCTTGGGATAATGTAACCTTTGACAGCAATAGAGCAGTCTACCAATGCACAAATTGGTATAATTTTTAATAAGTTGGGAGTATTGGTTGGAGGGGAGGGGATAAATTTCAAAAAAACTGAAAAATACCGGGTTCGAACACCGGTCAACACACTTACAAAGGGTGAGCGATTCAAGCTACAAGCTCGTGGTGCGCAAATTGCTATAATTGACTACTCCTAAATTTCATTAGCCTTGATTCAAGGACAACCTTTTATCCTTTCTATGTCAGCCTTAAAAAGAACAAAGCCAAAGAAAACAGAAAACATAAACTAAAAAAGAAACACATAATAAAGATATATTCTCACTTATCAGCACATCTGGGTGACATTATACCTTCCAACCGCCAGCATGTTACCAAAGGTAAACAACAAAGCAAATTTGATGGGCTTCGCAAAAACAATCATCGACTGAAAAGATAACCAGCAAAATCTGTAAATTTCAGCGGGATTCCATGCTACAATTGGATTATCAATAAAAAAACACCTAATATGATTTCTGGAATAGATTGAACAATTAAAGAAAGATTTTCATACCAGGAACATACAAACAAGGCCAGCGAGTAGACAAGCAGCAAACCCATAAATTCTCTGCTCATTTGAAGGAAAATCGCAACAGCGAATGTGAAATCGCAGTGGGTTATGATTTGATCTTTGAACTTATATATCGACGGTAAATATGCCAATTCATGATTTTTTTGGTGGGTATACCTGTACGGGGGAGAGAGAGCATAGACCTTCAGTATCTTCAAGCAAGTAGTCTTGCTGCTCCTCATCATCTGTACCTTGGGTGAGCTTCCACATTGTTGAGGCTTTCTCAGTCTTGTTGGGTCATCAGATCAATTTTTCCGTTGCTGTTTAGGGGAACAAAAGTCAATTGAAAAAATTGGGGTGATTTTGTAATAAAAGGAAACATATGGGCAATAGACTAATATTTATAGCATTTATGCAATAATTGATTAAAATATTGACAATAGGATAAAATATATACTTCTTTTAATCACTTTATTAACAAAAAATTCAATTTAATCTTATTATATTGTCTTTCTTAATTACATTCTTGTTTTGTTTCATTGAATTAAATAAGACATTACAATTAATAATATTTTACTTATAGAATATAGTTATTTTGTTTGAAGTTTGTCGCTTTGAAGTATGCTCTTGATATTTGAAATAAAAATTAGTAAAATGGTGTATCGACCAAAAAATGTTAAGGAAATTAGTATTGAGTTCGTTATTTTTTTTTTTTTAAATTGACAGATTGGACAATTTATTTTTTTTAATCAAAACAGATTGGCCAAAATTTAGATAACACAAATTTGCAAAACCGCCACAAAATAAAAAGATAATACCAGTAAGGCCTAAAATAGAACTTTATTCAAGCGAATAAGCCCAATTCACTTTTTGATTTCCGGAACACTGAAACGACGTCGTAATAAATCCTCTGATTTTACCCCCTTCCCCTCCACAAAACCTCTACAAATCAAAAACCCTCGTTAGGCTCAGTTCTTCAACCCTCAGAGGGAAAAAGAGAGAAGAAAAGAAAACATGTCTTCAACGCTGCTGGAGGTGACGCGTGCATCGCACGAGGAAGTGGAGCGGCTTGAGCGGCTCGTTGTGAAGGATCTCCAAAACGAGCCGCTGACCAACAAAGACCGGCTCTTCCAAAGCCACCGCGTTCGCAATATGATCGAACAAATCACCTCTACCACCCACAAACTTGTATAATTCGATACATTTATACAGATTCAGTAAATCTTTTATAATGTGTGGTGATTATTTGTTATGAATGCCATTTTTAAATGTGTTTTCTTACTGTGCTTTTGGTTTATAGATTGAAATTTACGAAGATAAAGACAATGCTAGGAAGGATGAGATTGCTGCCCTTGGTGGTCAGAGTTCAACATCAGCGAATGTTAACGTTTTTAGCGCATTTTATGATAGATTAAAAGAGGTACGTACTTCTAGGTTTTTCGTTTTTGTTTTTTAATATTATTTTATGTTGTTTTTGATGAATTTCGATGCTATGTATTGGATGTATGCAGATTCGGGAGTACCACAGACGACATCCAGCTGCCCGTTATGTTGACACGACTGATGAGTATGAACAACTTCTCAAAGAGGAACCAATCATTGAATTTACTGGAGAGGTAAAACTCTCACTTTGACATATATAAAATACACAATGCAGATAAATGGCATAGAAATGGATAATATTGTTTCCCTAGGTGACAGTGAAGCTTGAATTTTTGGAAGTAATGCAGTTAAAAAGCTGATGACTGAATTCAGATATGGTCTCCTTTCTTTTATCTTGTTCAGCAATAAGTAATTAAAGAATCTGCCCCAACTATAAATTGCTAGTGTGCTTTTGAAAACCTACTTGTCTTTCCGTTGCTTAAGTTTAGTTTTATGACTGCAATTCTGGTTATGCATAATTTGATCATTTAGGGATAGAAAAGAAAGGTTTTCCCCCTTTTTCCAACAATTTCCGCCTTCTCCGTTGTTTCTGAAAAGGAGGAACATCATTTTTATATATGAATTTTTTATATTTCATTGAGTGATTTGTGAGCAAACAGACTTGTGCTTTTACCATCATCAGTTTTGTGGATATGGTTTCAGGAAGCCATGGGACGGTACCTTGATTTACACGAATTATATAATGAGTACATCAACTCCAAGTTCGGACAACATATTGAGTACTCTGCTTATCTTGATGTATTTTCAGAACCAGGGAGGATATCCCGCAAGTTGAAGTTGACTAGGTAAAGTTATTATTTCTCAACTTTAAACTCCATTTGTTTTATAAATTTATTCTACTAGTTTTGCTGAAAGGTGCTCCATTAAGTCCCTACACACACAAACACAAACATCTATGAAGTCTATTCCCCAACAACCATGCTTCCACCTGCTGACTTGCCAGCCGAAATAAATGATGTTAGTGTTAGTATTTATGCTTGGAGTGCCACAGAAAAAGTTGACCTTGTAACTTATAGAAAATGTCAATTAATTTAGCTTTTTGGGTTAAACAGTTTAGGTTTATTCACTTATAAAGATATGAAGATTGCTGGGTTTCTACTCATATTGAGAAGGAAGTAAAGGCAAAGGAAAAATAAAAGAAAAACAAATTATATGTTGTCATAGAAGAATGTCAGAATTACCACTAGTTTGTAGCTCAAGTGGTATCACTAACCCTTTATAAGGGTGTTAACCAGGGTTCGAATCTGTATCTTCCAGTTTATTTGAAATTCTCCAACCAGTACTCCCAGCTTATTAAAAAATAGAAGAATGTCAGAATGAAAATGCTGTGTTGACGTGTGAGGATTTCCACTTTGCTCTCTCTGATATGATGCTTTGTATGCTTCCTTAGTCTATATACCGAAAAGTACAGTCCTCTAACTCATCTATATCTGTAGCTAAGAATTTTCATCATTTAAAATGAGATGCTCAAGCCATGGAGTGTCTCGACTCCCTCCTGAGGCTTCTCTGCACTTGGAAGTGATATATAAGTTTTCTGTTGATTTTCAAACCTAAATGTTTCTCTATGATACAAAGTGGTAGTAGGGTGAAGCCACTGGAATGATTCCCCTCATTAATTTGTCTGATTTCAACCGCTACTTAGGTTTATTAGGGGTTTAGGCATATCTTTGGATAACTATAAGAGCATTGCATCTTCCTTGTCAACGGAGCAATTAAATAACAAATTGGTTGAAACAGGGGCTTCTGTCTTCCTGCTATTGTCTATCTGTTCTCCCCCCCAACCCACACACACACACAAAAAAAAAAAAAAAAAAAAAGACAAACAACAATCTTTTGTTCCTTTTATTCTTTGGCTAGGTTTGCATGTTATCTATTATAGTTCATTGTTGATGATATCTCTCCATTGTTTGCGACAGGCAATATCGGGAGTATATGCAGAAACTTCTGGAATATCTTATATACTTTTTTGAGCGAACGGAGCCTTTGCAAGATCTTGAAAGAATATTTTCAAAGGTTTGCTACGAGTTCATTACAATTCATCCTTTCTTTTCATTGCCTTTATCTTGACTGCTCGGAAAATAAGTCACCTTGTTTTATTGGACTATTTGCCTTTTCCGATCCTGATAAACTGTTCCGACCAAAAATTGACTTATATTGTCCCTTCTCTGAGAATCCGTCATTTAATATTTTATTGGCTTTCATGTTTGACACTACAGAAGCAAATGCCCTTCTTCTATTTAGCTCACTTTTTGGTTGACTTCCCTTTGTCTTTTAACTGTTATTAAGTGTTTGAAAAGTCATTGTCTCTGATCAGGTAATCGCTGAATTTGAAGAGCGGTGGAGCAATGGATTGGTAGAAGGATGGGAGAATGAGAATCATGAAAATGGGAATGTCCAACAACAGGATGCTGTGATTGATCTTGATTACTATAGTACTGTTGACCAGCTAATGGAAGTAGGACCTGAGAAGTTAAAGGAGGTATGGCTGGAAGTTTTGGAAGTGTTTATTCATAATGGCTGGATATATATTTTACATAACTGGATTTTGTTCCAAACTTCATTTTCTTTGTCCAAAACGAGGCCAAGCTGCTTTTGTAATGGGATGCATTTATTTTAAGAGTGAAACATGTATTCTCAAAAAACTGGACACTTAAAAAAGGATTTTGGGGTGGCTGATAGAAATATGCATTTTACAATAAGCAAAAACAAGGAACCAGTTGGTAGAATGAATGAAGTGATTGGAAAGCTTTGTACTGCTATGGTCTTGTGTGTTTTTTAATTCACAATCTTCATTTTATAGTTATCTGAAACTGCTTAACTGCCATAGCATGTCTTCTTACTGTTTAGTATTGTCTTGCTTATGAATTCATAGTTTGTGGAGTTGCATCTAAATTAATAATGAGCATTTGATTTTCTGCTTATGGTCATGTTGTTGACTGATACTCTTTGTAGGCATTGGCTGCACTTGGTCTGAAGACAGGAGGTACCGTACGGCAGCGTGCAGAGAGGCTTTTTCTCACCAAGGTAAGAGTTCAAGTCTTTATGTGATTGTCAAAATCTTGCTACTAGTTTGCTGTTGAACACCGATTTTATAGTCAGATATACTCTATCCTGCCAAGTATTCTTTTTTTCTTTCTTTTTTATTGCTTCTTTTTTAGTTGTGTTTGTGTGCTGTGTATGGCTTTTGCATGTGTATTTTATGCATCTATCTAGGGTGGGTAGATAAAATGCCTCTGTCAGAAAATTTGAGTCTCTAGAGCTTTACCACTAAGATATCTAATGTTTTGTTCGGTTCTTGAGTGGACTTGAATAAAGCTCAGCTCAAGGAAGCTTTATCTCAGACTTGGAGGGATGGAATGAACAAATGAAATGCTACATTTATGTCCACATTAAATAGTGGTGACATGTGCCTGACTTCACTGTAGTTTATGCATCCCATTTATCTTGTCAATTTATGTTTCTTTGCAGCATACGCCTCTTGAAAAATTGGATAGAAAACATTTCGCCAAAGGCTCTCGTGGACCTGAACAAAATGGTGGTGCTTTGGCCCTACAACCCAGTGAAGATGCAAAAGAGATTGCCTTGATGGAAGCAAAAATGAAGAAGTTATGTGACCTCTTGCATGAGGTAAGCTAATGCTATGTCCACTCTGTCTCTCGTCCTCCTGCATTCTTCCCCCATCTGCGTTATCTGAACTTCATTTGACTGTAGCTATTTTACCAATTCCTCTAGCTTTTCCAATTTCTATTGTAGCTTTGGTCGATTTTTAGGCTAAAATAGAAGACACTATACCATTTGTAAAAGTGACGTCTACTTTCTTTGTGACTTTCTGCAGACAATTGTGCGGACAAAAGAAAATATCGAGAAGAAGCACGCCTTGACATACGATGAAATTGTACAAGAACGTGAAGAGGTACTGTTTTCAAACTCTGCAAACTCACACCCAATAATGCAAGAAGTAAAAGTGTAAACTTGCGTAATACAATGATAGCATGCTAAAATCTAAGGTAGAAGTAGAAGAACATTGGCTCCTTGAGCAATAGTTAGCAGGTCTTGCAGTCATCATATTCTCTAATTTGATGCATCTCTCTCTCTTTTTATTGATGGCGTAAGTAAATACATGAATGAAGTTATAATAGTGTTAGGAGCCTTGGAGCGTACTTACTATATGCATACAGTTATTATTAGACAGATTGTTGCCATTCGGTGTCTCAGTATATATTTGTCTTTGGTTTGAATTCTACAATCAGGACGATGTGCAACCCGAGTCTGAAAGTGATGATGAAGATCAGCAGATCTACAATCCCCTGAAACTACCCATGGGTTGGGATGGAAAGCCGATACCCTACTGGTTGTATAAGCTTCATGGCCTTGGTCAGGTAATCATATTTAAGTGTTAGCAGCTTCATTGTCGCTGACCGTATAATTTATGATTTGCAGCTTCATTGTCATTGACCACACAAGTTAGGATTTATAAAATATAACCATATAATAAATAAGCAACTACTTGTTATACATGCAAATTGATAAATTTATGTCATCAATTTTGATTACAGTAGATATATTGAAGGTCTCTATCACATGGTTCATCAATGGACTTTCTGTGAATGATAAATATCGACTATAAGAATGCAAATAACCCATATCAATTTTGGCTGGTGAAAATGTAAGTATCTTTATTTTATTAAAATTGTAGCGTGTTTGTGTGAGACCACATGTTAGTTGTATGCATAGAAATTGGTTAAGTTTGAACATGTAAAGTGTCCAAAGATCGAGCTATTTGACAGGACACTTCCCCCTTTACCTTGGGGGATAGTGGAGATGGAAAAAAGAGGTAATAGAAAAAGGGAAGGAAACTGGAGCAACTCATGAATGGCACCAATAAAACAAAAAAAGAAAGGTGGAACGGTGATGAATATTATTGACCTACTTGAACATTTGGATATCCACTATTATTATTGTTCATAAGAAGTTCAGTTACTTCTTTAGTACTTGTTTCATGGCCTTGGCATATTTTGCTCACTATTTCAAGAATTTGGGAATGTTATCAGGAGTTCAAATGTGAGATATGTGGGAACCACAGTTATTGGGGCCGCAGAGCCTATGAGCGCCACTTCAAGGAATGGAGGCACCAACACGGGATGCGATGTCTTGGAATTCCAAATACCAAGAATTTCAATGAAATTACATCAATCGAGGTATTCTTTCTTAACATATTTTATTTTATTTTTATCTTGTTTAATTGTTTAACATCAATTGAAATATTAATTTTCCTTGTAGATTGTCTGCATTATGATTGTTGCATCCAAAGAACGGTGTCTTTTATGTAAACAATGATTCGCATAATTGATATTTAAGCCTCCTCTTTGTGGAAACATATAAGATTTTATGATTCATTAGCCTGATTACCTTTTGGATATATTATGGTTCGGTGTTACTCATACATCACAATTTTTTCCTCCAATAGGAAGCAAAACAACTATGGGAGAAAATACAAGAAAAACAAGGCGTAAACAAGTGGCGCCCAGATCTTGAAGAAGAATATGAGGACCAAGAGGGCAACATTTATAACAAGAAGACATATACTGATCTACAACGTCAGGGTTTGATATGAAGCAAACTACCGTCATGGATTTTCATGGTGTGAACTTACAGATGAACCATCCAAAAATTTTATTGGCTTCCTGTGTATCGAAAGAAGGATGGTCAATCTTTTTTAGGAGCAATGACCCTAAATTCTTGTGTAAGAGACTGTGATGCTGTAATTGGATTTAATATTTCTATGATTAGACATGGTGTAAGCATGGATACCAAAAAGAAGCAGGGTTTAAATCCAATTGGATTAGAATGACTGCTTTTGTCTAAAAAGAGAATGAAGGCAAAAGCATGCTTAAGAGGCTCGAAGCATCCAGTTTATAGAATGTAATTGTACTTATAATGCAGTTGGGCAAAATACTCTCACATGAACTTGCGCTATTACCTGTTGCATTTTCATATGATGTTCCATAGAAAGTTCGTTTTGCTAGATATTGTCATGTTTTGACAGTACAAACTTTTATGGCTAGTGGACAAACTTTGAAATTGTATTCCTTTTGATGGTCTATTACTGCAATTTATTGCATGGAAAGTTCTCGACCACCATAACCGTAGAAGTTTGTGATTTTTGATTGCTGGAATGCTGGGTGTAATGCATGAAATTCATCAAATACCAATCCCACTGTGGAATAACCCTTCCTATTCTGCCTCCTGTTAATTTGAAAAGGTCAATTAGCCTAATTGTGAATATGATTTTCTCAACACATCTTGTTTTAAGTAATTCTTCCAAAATTTTAAGCCTTCCAAAATATTTTGGGGATAATTACAAAAACTACCCCTTAGGTTTGACCTAATTACAAAAAAAATCGGCTAACTTTTAAAAAGTACCTTTGAGGTTTGATTGAGTGTTAAATTTATAAATATGAAGGGGGATTTTGAAATTTTTTTGCTTATGAAGGAGTTAAAAATTAGACAAAATAAAACCTCAGGTGCATTTTTTGTAATTTCAAAAAATAGCTGGGTTTTTTTGTAATTAGGTCAAACCTCGAGGGTACTTTTTGTAATTAACCCAATATTTTGCTTGTAGCCACGAGGCCCATGACTTATTAACTTGTTATGATGTAAACCGTTTGGGATGATAGCGCCCGCATTATCAACAATTCAACTGTTAGTATTTTACAAGTTAAATACGAAGGGTAACAAAGTTTATCAACAACTTTCATTCACAAGGGACCTAGTGAACAACAAGGCAGAACCATTCACACTTCGAAGGACAAGCAACCTAGAATCTACATACGTCCCACAGACGATTTTCGACAGATCGAATAATTCAGGCGGTAGTTGCATTCTCACTTCGCGGATAACGTTTTGTGCAGTTTCAATGTCTCTAGTTAACGGCTCATCTAAACTCATTGAAATATCAACATCACTAGATATAAGCTTTGCAACAGGCAGACTCGAAGGGAACTCCTTTATCGGGACGATCTTTCTCCATTTTTGCTCGAAAGTTTTTCCAGAATAAAATCCCTAACATCTGGAGTGGCTGAATTAATTCTGATCGTGGTTTCCTCCTTTATGTATAATCGTCTCCCAGCTCTCAATTTGGACAGAGAGCTTATTTGCAATTTTCCACCTGTTCCAGTTTTGTCGTGTGCCCAATCTCGGCCGGGCATAACTGTGAAGCCAATGTCTGATTGTAGAGAGAAAGTTGCATGTGGCTTTGAAAGCTTAGCTATTTTTAAGTGCACATCGCCAATAAGGACACGTGTTGGAGGTTGCCGGAGGGTTAATCCTATATGCCGGCCTGTGCTATATAGAAGACGCCATTTGCCAGGAAGCAATTCCAGCCAATGCTGAATACAACAAGATTTAACATCAGAATGTCGACTGGTAAGGTAACTCGGGAAAAATGTAGAAAGAGTTGAATAACGCAAACAAATGAGTTTGCATTAGCAACTTCGCCATCCGCAAAAAGGATTCTAATGCAGAGTGGGGAAGAAAAGTAGAAAAAGTGGTCATAAACGTGTAGATTAATAATAACCGATGTAGAAATTTATTACCCTTGGCTTTGAATGAGGATTTAACATCTCCATAAGCTCAATGAAATGTGCTATTCTTCGTCGCTGAAAAATAAAAGATAAACGGAAGAGGTTAGTGAAAATTGTGTGATGGACAAATTCTTCATAGACTGCATGAATAGTGACCACATATCAAGGTTTTTAGTGAAAGGGGCCAAAAAAAAAAGGAGGCACTGCAGAACAATAGGTATGTATAAATAAGAAATTTTATCACTGTAAAAGCTAATAATGCTCCAGTCAAATACATCAGTTCCTTCCTTACCACATCCCTCTATTAATTTACAACCAAGAAATTAATTCCACATAATGTATGAAATTAGCCAGAAATAAATTTGCACCAAAGCAAACTACGCTCTCCGGAAAACTAAGCTTCACCATTTAGTTAGCTGAACAACTCTGCAGCTCATCCTTTTGATATTTAATGGTCGGAATGATTAAGTTTATCATTGAACATATATCACATTCTCCTTCCCTTTGTTAATATTAGGATTATTTATGAATTGGTCAGGGAAAGCTGGAAAGACAATAAGATATTCAAAAGCTATAAGTCCAGAACTATGGATCTATGTCATCATGAGAAAGGAAAACAAAAGATTCTCCATGTGCACCAGAATCTCTACTACAAGATAAACTCGGAAATTCCTCAAGGTAAAATCAGGTATTTCATTGCATAGGGTAGTAGAAAGTTGACATGACTTAGAGAGACAAAACCTGCTGCCTGCCATAAATGTATTCCTCTGTGATTCGAACTGCAGTTGAACCCAGGCTCCATCTGATCATGTCCATTGTTGGGTCTACGCGCCATTTTGGTCCACACAGGAAAGGATGCCTCAAAGCATCTAAGCAACTGTCGAAGCACAAAATTTGAATTAATCAAAGTAAAGAGTTTGGATGAGTGTTCTAGATGCAATGCACTCAGAAATTATAAAAACTAGCTCGAATAAATCTTTATTTAGAGCAAGGCCACAGTATCAAATTACCTTATTCTCTGTGATGGTTTGGTAGCAAGAAGTAAGGACAGTAAATTCCAACCTGCACCCCAGTTTCTATCAAGTATCTGCAATAATTTTTGTGCATCATCACATCTTGCTGCATTGGAATTAAAAGGGCCAAAGGAGTTGTATGTGTGAAAAAGAAATATTTACTTACTTGGAATCCCACATTTTCAGGAGTAGGATTTCTATTGACAATATTCAACAGAAACTCACGCAAGCACGAAGGGTCGTTTCCCTGAAAGCCCCGAAATGGGAAAAAGAAAAAGGATTGTAGCACTTTACCAGAAGAAACTGATTCCACTCCAGAACACCATATGGATTAAGAACAAATTACCTTGGAGAGGAATGCTTTGAACTTAGCGAAAATCAACGGATCCATGAGGTCCCTCAAAACCAATTTAGCCATGATAAATCCAACACACCTTGCAAATACATTTGAAAGAGACGTATCATCTGAATAGCTAGTAATAGATCAATGTAAGAACACATGATTACATACTAAATATGATACCTCATGTCAAATGCAATCATCATTTTTCGTCTATCCATGTTGCTATCCAATTTACTATCATCGTCTGGACCGCAATCATGAAAATCAGCAGCATTTCCCAATATCCCAACCTAATATGGTAGTGGCAAAATTATGAATAGAAAGGGGTTACTTAAAGGAGTATGATGACATTGTTCTGTACCGAGCAGAAACCTTAAGATCCACTGTCTTATTAAAATTAAATTAGTTATCAGTGCTTCACTCTCAGATTTTCCTTGTTCCCCATGGATGAAATGCGCAAACAAAAGACCCAAATATGAATAGTTATACTCACTTTGATATGTTTATCCACGGGACAAATATGCAAATTTTCGAGTCTCAACTCTGTATGAGCAAGTCCATGGCTGTGTAAGTAATTCACCTGGTACAACCAAAAAAAAAAAAATTATAAACAATGTGAACCATCAATTCTAATCACTTTTGGAAAAGATTAATATATGTTTATGAGGGATAATACGAGGGCACATACTCCAATCAACAGATCTCGCATTAAAATTCGAATAAGGCGTAACTGTCGAGAAACCGCCGGCCCTCCCACTGTATCATCTCCAACTCTCCTGATGGACTCCTCATCCAAAGCAAGAGTAGCTTCCAAAGTTGGGAGCCAATCTGATTGTCGAAGCCAATGTCTCAAAGAAAAACTACCGTGATACTGCACATTAAAAAAATTCAGACTTCAATTATCTTGAAATATCATAGTCAATCATTCCATTGAGTAAATGACATGAAAATGTTATTATCATTAGACCAAATTAAATGGCTTAGTTCAGTAAGGACATTGGAGCAGATCAACTAAAAGAATCATTGAATCAAAATGACAGCAGCATTTAAATTGACTTTGAGAGGACGTAACCTACTCCATGGACTAGAGTAAATGAACCACTGTCACAGGTTGTGGATGAGCACACATAGCCATGAACTTGCATTGAGTAAGAATGGTACATTAGTCTTCGGTGGGTCAGTCTTTTCAACACCTAGAATCAAATTTTAATCAGACAAAGACCAGTATTTTCAGTAAGACTAAGACAACACTATCCACCATAAAATACCTCTATTGCCCGTCTTCCCCTACGCTTAGCCTGATTACTAACCAGTCGGCGAAGCACAACTCTTGTATTAAACAGTGGACTGCATTACTAGATGGAAACTATAATTAATATTTTTAAATCTTTTTCATGATATTCCATCAACAAGCAGTTCAAACGAATTCCATAAACCTATACAAACCTGCTAGGCTCCTTCACTGTGGCTTCATATACTATCTCATCACCCTGCATCACAACTCAAAGCAAGCATAATAACCATAATTAGATCATACCATCATCAATCATTACGAACTCAATCATACAACATCTATAACATGAAAAGCAAATAAAATGCGATAAACCGTGACGTACCCTATCTCCAAGGCCAATGCTAACACGATCATGAATCTTAAAGTCCGACATCTTAAACTTTATCACGTGGCTTAAATCATCATCATCCCCTGAGCTACTTACACTAGCATTCTCCTCAGATTCTAATTCCTGCGTTACATTATCTCTCGAAGCAAAGCACTTGATACTCGACCTCCTCTTTCGGTGACTATTACCTCTCGAAACCACTGGTAAATTTACTTGTCGATTCGACAAATTTCCACGACTTAATAATTTCAGAAATGGCACCTCAACAAAATCAAAAGATGCCCTCGAGCATACTCCGATAGACAACGCCATCGCAATTATCAAATCAAATTCTCATCAACTGCATAACACCAAATATTAACATGAATCCGTTAAATTCTTAGTTGCAAACATCATCACACACAAAATCAAACCAAAAGAAGAAACGACAAAATGCATAGCTCCATAGTTTTAAACCCAAAGTCAAAGTCAGAATGAGTCAATTAAATTTCACCAAACCTGCAATCCCCTTGTCACCACTAAAATTAAGCTAAATTAGTACATAATAACAGCACCCGATCACGCCACAATATACATAAAACCGTAAAAAAAAAATTAGTTTGATTTTTTTTTTTTTTTTGTATTCTGCCGGAACTCTCAGCCAGGTTCATGATGGAGAATATCGAGGTTGCTTACCAGTAATCGCCGACGGGGAACTTGGAAGAATTGTATGGGTGAGAATTGGAGGAAGAGGAGTGATAATAAATAGAGAAAACGGCGTGTGAGAATTGCGTGTAAGAAAGCGGATGAAGTGGTGCGACATGAGCCCCTCGCATGTCTACGTCCGCCTGCCTCCTGTATAAATATCTAACAATACCGGCACCACTATAATTGCGCGAACCGTACAGGGGGGTAACTGTAGGTGAAAGTTCCCAACATTATTACTGTTTACTAGTAATTTTGGTCTGATCCAAACCGTGTTAGGCAGATTTATTAAAAACCCTCGAAACAATTATGAATTGTGTTATATTAAATTAAATCCACATGTTTGGCCGTCAATTAATTTTATGTTTAGTCAATGATCATAGCGATGCATATATAGTTTTTCCGATAAATTCAACGACGTGAAATATACTCAAGTAAATCAAATAAGAAATTACAGATTATTACTCACAAATAGAACAATAAAATCTATATAGTTAATATATTGTTTGTTAAAATACATTAAAAATAATACAAAGACTACACACATATATGTTTTTTTTAGATTAATTAATGAGATACAAAGAGGGAGAACTAATTACAGCTCGTTGGTTTGAACACTTGTAAACCAAATTATTCACTTGAGACCTATCAGAATTTTATAATTGTACTAAAAAAAAATACAAAGAGGAAAAAAGCAAGATTCCAATCGAGGTGCCACTTTTTAACGAGCAATAATAATATCGTTTTAATTATATGTAATGCACATAAAACAAGGAGGATATATCAGTCATTTCGATGAAGTTTTCAGTCCAAATGTGTCATCCCGTAATCAAATGTGGAATATAGAATTTTTTACTTTGGAAACACACGAGGGTTTTTAAATATATTTTCGTAACATCCCGTCTTTTATATTTTTTTTTGCGAAAATACATTGGGGTTTTTTAACCTCCAGACAATCATGAAAATGCCCTCGGCAAAATCTCCATAAAGTCTCAATAAGAGGAAAATACAGAAAAAAAAAACAGGTAATTCTACTTTATCTCTCATCTCATCCTTAAACAAATATTTGGTCTGTAGATTTTGTAATGATTTTTGTAGGTTAAGGTTGTGGATCCAAAGCCTAGAGTGTTGTAGATCATTAGAAGATAGAAAGATGTAGCAAGAAAAAGCAAAAACACACAGATACATCATACATCTTAGGCTTGTCCGGCAAACTGAGAAGTTGAACGGGGACTATTAAAGACACCGGTGAGTATGTTTAATTGTTTATTGCCAATTCTCATTTTTTGATGAAAAAAACCCACCAATTTTATATGCACCGTTTAATTTTTTTCATTTTTTTAGAGCGCTGATGGTATTTTATGAAATATTCATGTTATACATGTGCATCTGAGATTGGAATGTCAAATTGTCAAGTTGAAGACTGCACTTGCTGAAATTTGGTAAGTTTTTTCTTCTCCTTTTTTTTTTTTTTTAAAGTGGGTATCAAAATACCTATTATATGAAGGCAATTATGGACCAGATTTTCGGCTTCACTTTTTGTTCCACTTGGTCCGATTAACCACCAGCCGTGTCGTTGATCGGATGAGATCTTCTATTTTAAGATTGTGTTTCACCTCATATTCCACCGCATTTATGGTTGACACGTGTATATTATTTTCCATATTAAAACCCCACGATTTATGCTTGATTTTAAGCTTCAAAATTAATATGGAATGTTGTATACACGTGACAATCATCTATGCGTTTGAAATAAATGAAACACAATCCTTGAATAGAAATTAGAAAATCCCATCCAATCATCGAGATAAACATTGTTTGTTGTTGGAGCGACTTACACGTGTCATTCATCTAGTCAAGTGGAATGGAAAATTGGAACAAAAAATCTGAATCCGCAAATTACAAATTACACCTATTTTGCATACCAAGCATACTATATATGGCAAAAGTTCAACATTTTTTCACAAGGCCTCATATCTTCTTGTTTCCTGCTATACATGTGCATTTTTGCATCAGAACCACTGAAAAAGAACGGCAAGCATTATTCTTTAACAAATTATTGAATACTCGTCTTCTTTCTCTGCCAGAGAATAGGAACAAATCATGCCATTTTATGTGCCCCTTGTTTGTAATTTATACAAAACTGAAATTCTACCTCTAGGGAATTGATGGCTGTCATTTTGTATCTTTAAGAATACCCTACTTTAAGAAGAAAAAGAAAAATTGCATCTTTCTTTGAAGCGGAAAAATTTACAAGTTAGTAACCTAAGTAGTGAGGTCCGGTGCCAAAAAAAAAAAGAGAGAGAGAAATAATTAGAATTTCTTTTAAAGAAACAATGGTTATACTGTGTCATAACCTAGTTCATGAATTTTCGGCAGCCTGTAGCTTTACACAGGCAAGGGACCTTGAATTCGTCAGGCTCGTCAGGATCAAACAAATAGTCATACCTGCCAAGATTGCACCAAAATTAACTGTTAGAATCTACTCGTATTTTATTTTCTGCTAAATAAATCAACTGCAAGGAGAGAGAGAGAGATAGAGACGTTAATTCATCTCCGGCAGGCACATTTGTCTTGGCAATAAGTACAATTCGGCTCTCATCGTGACCTACACTCATGATCCTTGCGTAGCAGTTGGGCATACACTGGAAAATTGAGATAACAATAGTTACGAGTCATCGAAACAAAGCATCAATGGGAACAATTTTCAGTAAGTAGCTTTTGAAACAGCTTTCAAATGATGCAAACTCTAAAAAAAGTGATTCTCAGCTTCTAGATTGATAAAATAGCTGTTTTTGCATCTAGAATTCGATAATCACTTTTTTTAAAGTTTGCAAACGCTACCTAAATAGTACTTACAGAATGGTTGATCAACCGAGCAATATTTCCTGCATCTGTAGCATCCACTACAACTTCTTCACTGATTTTAAATAGCTGGGCAGAAAATTTCAGGAGTTTAGATTGACCGTGTAGGTGTAACCGGTGGATAGAAAATAAATTGTCTCACAAAAGCAATTAAAAACAAACGAAGAAAATCATATTACATAGCAGTCTTTGCCCTCTGTTTTGTAGCGTGCCTCTCTAAGATCTGCAACACTACGTCTGACCTGCTCACCACGATATTCCACAACCTGACCACAATCAAAATAAAATATTACCAGTAATCCTTCAGTAAATGATATTTTCTTTCAACAACTAGTTAAAGGAAATACCATTTCTCCTTCTAGGATGTCTCTACGCGCAAACAAGCCCCATCCATGTATTTCAGATCTGCCAAAGCACACTTTATCCTTTTCCGTTTTCTGAAATCACAGATGAGCGATAGGAAGGTCAGATATTAAGCTCCAGCCAACGACCACAGAAGATCAAGAAATTAAATATTACCTGCAAATGGTGAAGTCGTTCTCTGAAGGTGGAGAAGGTTCTAGGCTTCTCTATTTTCTGTCCAGACAAGAAAATAGTAAGTTCTTGGTTTCAGACTCTTTTAAGAACACATATTGGAAAAGAAGCTATGTAAGGAGATTTACTCTATTTGCATTCAAGCTTAGTATTGAGCTCATAGAATGATGACGAGGTCCCATAATTTGGTGGGCAATGGCCTCCGTTCTTGTCTGCTTGCAAGAAAGAAGACGTTAGGAAGATTAAAACAGAATTAAGAAGCAAATTTGCATTTACCTTAGGTACACTACTAATTCAAGAATGTTAACATTACTTTACTTTTCCTTCTATATGCATACAATCTTAATATGCCACATTAATATTCCATTTCACAAACCTTCTTTGCTCTTTTGAAGACACGACATCTTGCAGCAGAGAATGGGTCGACCTCATCAATTTCAACAGGAGGTTCCTCAATTTTTAACCTGTTTGATGAAATTAGCCTTGCACCTGTGTGCCTCTGTTTTTGAAGCAGGCTTTTAGCAGCAATAGTCCCTTTGGGGGTCTCCACGATCAAAACTGTATCTGGATTTGGAGCCCTGCACAAAGTGAAGGTGGAATAAGCATTGACACTCAGGAGGTATGGTTTACTTTAATATGGCATTGAACCCTCATTTAGTAAAATCTTCCCACCACCACCCCTCTGAAAAAAAAAAAGCAATACCTGTGATAGGCGCAATATGAAACCATTTTTGTAAATTGTTTCCCATTCTTCTCCAGGCAATGCAACTGCATTTTGACAAGACATTATATGAAGCATCATATACAAATATAATCCGCAAAGATGTGATAAACAAGCAACAGAAAGAGGTGCAAATTTGGCACACAAGAGGATACGGTAATTTGGAAATTTAATGCAGATTTTCACTGTAACGCATGAATGAAAAACGGACACCACCACGAACGAGCTACTGTGCATAGACCCAAGTTTCACAATAAACGTTACACACAACTAAATCGTCACAAGAATTATTTCTCCTAACATCCAAATCAAAGATCAATGACCCATTGAAGAATAGAGTTGACTAAATCCTAGTCTCAAGGGTATGCACACCCTGCACCATTATGCTTGAACAACTTGGAGCCAAGATTTACATTCATGCTATTGTGGATATACGTATAATAAGAGTAAAAATCAGATTAGGTTGCCAACTTTGTTATTCTTAATATTCATATTCCAATTCCATATATATTAAAATGAGGTTCCCTCAAGAACTAGTTTAAGTACAAAAGATAAGAGAAATTAGTTAATGAAGTCATCTGACCTCCATGCGGTACCCTGCTCTTGATGCGCACATCGCATGGTAATAGGTGGAACACTTGCTGCATTGTGTACAGGAACCATGAATTTGTTTGCAAACTACACAAATCTGAAATGTAAAAAATCAGAGTAACATCCATTAGAATGGACATATAATTTGGTGAAGCATATGGACAAAACAATCAACATCATTTCCTTCAAGGACAGACACGATTGAGAGAACAACATTACCTTTACAAAAGAGCTTGAAGGAATTCTCAATATTCCAAGGGCGGGTTCCATTTTTTCATCGCTTGCAAAAGAAACATCAGGTTGAAACCACGCACAAGTAACATGAACCCATAATGGCGCTACATCCGTAGGTTTCAGTGCACCGCCTAATTTCCCAACACAGAGAAGTTTAAAAAATTATCTTTCGAGAAAAATGAAGATACAACCATGCTTTACTAAATACTAACTTTCAAATATAATTGAATATTTGTCGAACTAAACACATCAGTAGAACATAAAATCTAGATCATTTCCAATATAATATTATTCATTGGTACTCGTCTCTTCTTCTCTTACTTAAGCTTTTCACATTGCATTGGTTTGAGGCGTTACCAAAGAACGAAGCAGTAGTAATCCAGGACTTAAATACCACAAAAAGAAGGCCTAGAACGGATAACTTTTGTCTCCGGTCTAGTATATAAAAGTGAGACCATAATATTGACAGATAAACAAGCAATAACTTTATAATATGATGAGTTTATTAAACCAGGAAAATAACGTAGGAATATGATTAGGAGTAGAGATGCGTGTGATGTCAGATCCATACCTTTCACAGGACAGAGGCAGCACTCCCGCTCAATGTCAGGTGTCTCACAGGCTCTACAGACCCATGAAGTGAAATCACGAACATTTCTTGCTCCATAACATTCTTGATGAACGGCTATTTGGCATCTGAGAGCAACAAGGAAAAGTTACCATTATATTCATTACCTGGATGAGTGTTTTTTAAGAATTTGAAGCAGTCAAGGACCATCAAAAAATCACATTGACCTTTCTTCAAAAAAAAAAAACACCACGTTGAATAATAATTTCTTATTAGATTGAAAAATTACACAGATTTCTCCAAAACGTGAAAACAGAACCAAGAAATACCAGCTGTGCAAATAACCTTCAGGAGAAGGACGAAGATCTTAAAGGATAAAAGTTTTGGGTATTGGCTGGTAACAAAGGCAACTTATGTATTGAAGCAATAAGTTTCTAGAACTTGTCTTCTGATGACAATGATATGGAGATTGGAGACTTGATGACAATACCTAATGCAAATAATAATTTTGTTGAAGTCCCAATCTTCGACCCATCGACATACTGCACACCTCTCTGTTGTCCACTTGGCACGAACAGGTTCATAATGTTCTATCACATCAAAAAAACAAAAAAAAAGTTAATTCTACAATATGGTACTTTAGATACAACAGACTGAAGCATCTCAACAAGTTTTAAATGTCAAGACTTAGGAGAGAACCTTGTAGGAAATTAAGCAACTTCTGCTTCCGCACTTTGATAGGGCGTTTTTTCGCAGGTTTAGCAGGAACAAGACTACGTTCATGATACTCGGCCATCTGAAGCATCTGTCAGGAAAAAAAACATATCTTTTACACGTTTGCATTCAGATGCAATAATCATGGAAAGGGACAGAGAGAAAAACATCTTCTGTCAGCACCCAATAACCTAAGTCAAAATACCAATGGAGGCATGCATGTCAAGGTGTTACCCTTTCACGCTCACTCCATGAAAATAAACAGAATATAAAATGAAAGATCAGTTTCAAGAACAGACCCATTGTTCAAGAGGTAGCAAGGAACCTTTCACCCTCACACTTGACTTCCAGTTTTTAGTTTTGGAACCTGTGTGCCGCTCCCATTCACTGAGTGCCTGCTTTTCCATTCCGCAAGAGCCACACTTGCAAACAACTCTGCAACAGGTAGAAGATAGCATTGTTGCTTTCAGCAAATGAAACACCCCCTAGGACAGTAAGATATCCAGATGCAATGAAAATGGAAAAGTAACTAATGCTTACAAATGAAGACTTGGAAAATAAATTCCCTCCACGCCGGAGCACACAACCGCAACCTTGTCGGGCAATGCAAGTTTACCATTCTTTTTGTTATTTCTGCATAAGGAAGTATATTTCTCAGATATTGAAAATAAAAAAAGTGATTATACTGACAGCAATTCAAGCCAAATGGGCAGCAGAACTTACTTAGCTTTAAACTGCAAGGTTTCTGAATCAGATAGTTCAAAATTGAATCTAGCTTTGCATTCAGGGCAGTAATAATCACTTGTTCCCAGATCCTAGAACCAGAGCAAATGGGGTATTTCAAAAACCAATGAATTTAAGGTAAGGAAGAATAAAGTTCAACTCTAAGCATTCAAAAGGACCTTGAATTTGTTCTTTGAAAATTTGTCACACTCTGCATGGACCCAAACTTTACAACCATTACACCGCACCTGATTTGTTAAGTAAAAACACATTAATAATATAACAATCACATATCCAGAGAACATAACAAGAAAAGCAGAGGAAACTCCCAAAAGCTTAAACATGATCTCACCCAAGTTCCATTGTCCGATTGATTCCGAATCTTTTTACATATGCCACAAAAGTGTTTCATTTTTTTCAACTGAAATGAAAGAAATAGTCATAACAAAAGTTAAAGAAACTGTCAAAGAGGACAATGCTGGAGGATGACTTAAGAACATGGCTAGGTTAAGCAAGAAACAAACCCTGGCACAAGAAGTACACAAACGATTGGTACCAGCAGCTGAACTAATTGATTTCCTTGACAAGTTAGGTACTATGCTCCCACCACAGGCTTCACAAGATTGTGATTCTTTCTTCATATGTACATCCTGCTTTAAAAGAATATGTTTATTAATTCCATGCCAATAAGAGAAGTAACTTTATCATGGCAAGTCTTTTATTTACTTTACATCGCCATGAAGGAAGCTGTAATTGATGTTCAAAACTTTCCCCAACAAACACCAGAAAATAAATATTGAAGTTACTGGTTAAACACTACTGTTATTAATGTTCTAACATGCAAAATCAAAGAGAGAGATGCTATAAAACTCACCCCTTCTACAGAGTTGCAATTTTGATCCTGATTTGAATCAGAATCCACAAAGACACCTCTTGTATGAGAACGAAGATAATCTAAGTTGCCAGCTGCCGCATTGATTTCAATCATCAACATTTCGTTGAATCCGTTATCTGCTAGAAATGCCTCCTCTATGGCAGAACGAAGATCACCAGGCTTGCTGTCATTTAGTTCAGTCTGCCCCTGAAACCTAAATCAACAAATTCATATTGATTCCAACTACCAGTAATTAAGAGGGCAAATGAAAACAAAAGGAAAGAATAAAAGAAATCAACAACTACACACCTGTCTACATAATCTACAAATGGAAATATCATCCCGCTTTTAATCCATGCGTAATCCTGCTCAACAAAAGACATGACCTGAATAAGTGCATTCCACCTTATGACCTTATTCTTTGACACCAACTTGATAGCACAAACATTTGTTAGGTATTACAGTTGGCAAGCAAACAAAACACAGAAAATAAACTACACTTTACCCTTTGTGTTCCATTTCCAGAATAACCAAAGAACATTACACAAACTGTGCCAACAACACGAAAGTTGAAAACTTGCTGGGGAACTTGCGACTCTTGATTAAGCACAATCGCTGGCCATGCAGGAGAATGCCTCCCAGATATTGCCCACACAATTTCACCTTCAATAAAATCCTTGGTACTATACAATTTATCAATGCCACTTATTTCTATACAGTTCTTCAATTCTTCGTCATCCTCCAACTGCTCATGTAACGTCGTCAACGAATATCTCGAACTTTTGCGCTTCTTAATATCACAACTTCTTAACCCATCATTCCTCAGTTCTGCTATCTCATCCTCTGACAATGGTGAAAACTTACGGCATTGGAAGCCATTAGTCTTCTCATTCCGCTTTCTGTTAATGTTTACATCGCCATGAATCCTCAAGGTTTTCAAGCTGTATTTATTATCCCTCTCCTTAACTGGTACATATTCTGTATCCAAAGCAGAGTCTCTCACTTCATTCTTACTATTACTCTTCTCTTTCTTCCAATTATCAAGAACCGAGTCATTAAATCGCGACGGCAATACCTGAACCCTCCCCCGCGAAGTTCTCACTAGCGGCGGCCGCGAGACTTCCTTCAATTTCGGTTTCGACCTTGATTCCGAAGTCGCGCCGCCGCCCCTGCCACCTCCGACGTCCGCCGCGACGGACTTAGCGAGGAATTTTTGTATTCCGTACCCGTTGAATGGAATTATACCAGCGGCAGCCTCTCCAAGGAGATGCAGGGGATAATAACCATTGGAGACTTTCCGTTTCTTCCGATTCACCGACGAGTCCTCGTCGTCACCAGCCGAGTCGCCGACTCGGCAACGTTTCAAAATCGGCATTACCGATTTCAAGCTCTTCTTCACTATCATCCTCCTCGGAAACTCCCAAATCACCCAAATTCACTCAATTGAAAACCCTAATCACGATTACAAACTCTTCCGAAAAAATCCAAGCAAAGTCAAAGCAGATAAATTTCGCCCGCAACCGATGCGAATTCGACTCCACCGACGACAATTGAAGAAAAATTCGTCCTTTCAATTAAGAAATTAGCGATTCTTGGTGTTAAGAGAGTTTAGAATAGGGATCTCTGTTTCAATACTCTCTCTCTCTAACTGTGAGTCGATGAGAGAGAAAGATTAAAAAAAGGAGTAAAAAATACTGTAATTTTTTGATATTCATATATAGATACACTAAAGTGTATGTATATGATTTAGTATTTTTTTATGATTAAGCCGTGAAGATAGAATTTTTTGGAACGGCAGATTTTGTAATTGTATTTGGTTGAGGTTGGTAATATAGATACAGACTATTGTCTGTATAGACAGAGAAAAAATTTCTAGAGAGATTTTGGAATTTGACGAGCCCAATGTTGAGAGTAGGCAATGGTGGCAACCTGGTACAGACATGGCTTTGGGCTTTTTTAAGGTTTTATTTTATTGATTGATGAATGAATTTTATTGCAGAAGAAGAGTGTGTTCCAAGAATCTTGGTGCCAAAAAGGTGTAATGGATATTTTTTTTGTTCTTGATTTTTATAATAAAAAAAATTGAGTCGTTAATTTTTGGGTAATAATAATGTCCAATTTTAATGTGGAGGGAATTAGAGACCAAAAAATGGTTTTGAAATTGGTGTTTTGCTAGAGATGATCAATAATGTTTTTTTTTTTTGGGTGTTAATTTTTGCACTAATTCTTGAATTTCATGTGACTGCAACACTTTTTCCGAGAAGTTTCCGGTGAATGGCTTTGCATTGAAAAATATATAGTTAATGGTGTTTCTATTTTTTTTTTTTTCTTTTTCGTTTTCTCTCCGGCGAGCAAAGGAGAAAGGAAGAACCATAATTTAATATATATTTTTTTGGGAAAAGGAAGAACCATAATATATATACATATATTAATTACAATAGAGGCGAGAAAAGAGAATATAATGTTGACGTGACTGAATTTAGGTCCAATGTCGACAAAATCATTTGATGCATTTAGTTAGGGGCGGTGGTGGTGGTGGTGGGACTTGGAGGAAGGCGGCGGCCGTAAAGAATCACGCCGCCGTTGGAAGTGGTGGTCATTCTTGAGAAGGTCGTGGGGCATGTTGTAATTACGTTAAAGGTAGTGAGTGTGCTGGTTGAACTTGATATATATTAGTGATTAAAGCAATCAATATTTCAAGAAAGTGGGTTAGGATATGGGGCATTTTTATTTTTTTCTAATTTAGGTCGGCGACAAATGAAAAATAATTATTTGATGAAAAATTGGAGGGGTAGGTGGTTGAGATGTACGATGGTTGGTCAATTTGGGGCAAGAAAGGAAAAGTGGTGGAGGAGAAACATATGGGTTGACGGCGGCGCAGTCCGGTGCCACCAGTGGACGGCGGTGGTTATATTTGACAGGGTCACAGGGTATATAACTATTTATTAGTAACATACTTTTAATTTGATTTTTAATTTGGCTAAGCGAAGGTTTTATGAGTTTCTGGTTGATGCCGGTACAGGCACAAATGAACAATGAAAGATGAGGAAACAAGTTCGAAAGGGAACTTTTTAATTATTTTTCATTTGTTGGTGGTTAAAATTCTTCTCGTGTAAATTAATGAAACTTTAATAAACTGTGTAGCTGAGACCAATCTGAATAAAGAGAAGTTTTGCTTACCTCTTTTTCGATTACTACTAATTGGTAAATGACTAGAGTACGAAAGTTGAAGTGATCTTAATTTATGTCCAAAACTCTATGCCAAAAGTTCTGTCACTTTGACTCACAAAGTACCATAGTCCGTAAAAATATTTAGTATTACTACACGCTTTACAATTTTATTTCATACTCAAGACACAAAAGTGATTTTTCCCTCAAAAAAAAAAGACACAAAAGTGATTTGATATGGAGGAAGACAAACCCAAAATTAGTCTCGTCCACCATAACCTTCATTTTCTAGCTTCTTCCATAAACACCACATCTGTAAAACTTCTCGGATGTGGTTGGTCAATCCTTTGGAGACTTGCCTCATTTCTGTCTCGAGTTGAGCCTTCTATGACTGATCTTAATCTTATGAAGTCCAATGGTTCCAAAACAAATATAATGGAAGTGTTTGCAAAAACTTCTGCTTTTAGAAGAAGTGATTTATTATAGCAGAAGTAGAAGTAGCTGAGAATCAAAAGTTGGTAGTGTTTGAAAATAAAATTAAAAGTTGAGAATGAGAAGTTGATAGTGTTTGGAGAAAAAGTAGTAAAAGTACTTATTTATTTGTAAAATTCAAACTAAAAATAGAAGCAGAATCTAAAGCACTTATTTTTAGATTCTGATTAAATGAAACAGAATTAGAAGTAGAATTGGTATATGCAAACACTTTCTGCTTTTTTAAAGTAAAAAACTGAAAATCACTTTTTTTTTTTTTTTTTTTTTTTGCAAACACTCCCATTATCAAGATATTGAGGATAAAAACAACATTGATAATTAGGTAGTCTGGGCCTCTGGGGCTACGAAATTTACTTAGGTCTCATTACCAAAGACAAGTTCCGAATGGGCTATGGATGAAGTGATAAAGCCCAAGCAAATATTTTGGGCCGAGTCCACTCCACAGAAACCATTTACCCTAAGTAATTTAACTGTATTTACCAGTTACCACCCACTAAAAAAGATTAATTCCCCTTAGGTTTGAAGGGAAACAAAGGGAGTGTTCGCAAACTCTAATTAAAAAAAAAGTGATTCTTCAGAAGCTGGAAATTGCTTTCTTTTTTTTCGGAGTTTGCAAAAACTCTCTAAATAAAGGAAAGGGAAAAAAAAGGACTGTTTCGAGTATTTTGCTGGGATGCGTGGTGTAACTAAACAAAGAATTATGAGAATTATAGATAATGTCTAAGGTCTCTGGGTTAATGAAATAAAGGTCATTTACATGACCAGAAGAAGTAGCCTTAGATATGAACAATTATTGTTTCATCAAAACAAAAACTTTTTGTTGGTCCTGTTACACTCTCGACACGTATATATACATCTAAAAAAATCAACAGCATCCAATATAGCAGAACAAGAATAAGAAGTGGAACAGGAAATTTGTTCCCGTTAATATTTCTGCAAATTTACAGAATCTTATGACCAAAGTTTCTCGAACATCTCTAAACCGTGTATATTAGTCAATTTTACAAGAGATGACTAATGACTACTAAAACTTTTCAATGTTGAAACATAATGTAAAAGACAATAGAATTATTCTGAGGAAGTCCTACAACAAATACGAAACATACCAAGTCGAACGAACATATGTACAAATAGAACTATGTATTTCATGATCAAATAAATACCTATGTACAAATCTAGATGAGCATTTGATCTACAAAGGAGATTATTACACTGATCACAACGATACAAACTAGTTTTCAAGCTTTACGGTCAAAGCTTATTGAGTACATCCTGCCTAAACATCGATTAACACGAACACCGACTAAGCATTACCCATGTTATTACTTCATTTACCACATAGAACTCTAAGAACTACACTCCTATGCTCATTCTTACTCGCGCGAGTAAAAGTCACTGCTTCTTACAACATTCTGTTACGTCGGTTTTTGCAAATCGTCCACGAACTCTTGGTTGGCTATCAGCCAGAGCCTTCCTGCAAGCATACTGAAAAAACAAAATACAAGGTGTAATCCGAATAAGTTCTAAAGAATGAAAGTTTTTGCAACGGTTTGAGTAATTAAATATTGAATGTAACGGACGTGTTAGAGAGGTAAGCCATTTCATATTGGGATAATTACTAACACTACCCATGAGGTTTCGGTTAATTACAAAAAAAAAAACCAGAGATGTTTAAAAATTACAAAAAAAAATCCCTTGAAGTTTGATTATATGGGTAATTGTAATATTTTTACAGCTATAAGGGGGGTGTTTGAAATGTTTTTGCTTATGAAGGAAGCAATGTGTGGTACAAAATCAAACCTCAAGGGATATTTTGTAATTAACACAAACCTCAGGGGTAGTTTTGGAATTATTCCTTTAATATTTAATTACTCTAGCAATAACCAACTCCCAATTTGTAAAGTAGGCAAGCAAAAGGCATACTATAAGTCACACATCTTACAGTTGTTGGCACAAAATTGTGACAAAATTCAACAGAAAAAATAACAAAATAATATAAAAAATTCCCTTTAAATTTACCTTGATTTTCCTGTCAAAATTCCTCTTCGATTTCTTACTCCAGTATCTGGATAGCTTTTCCCTCCGATCTTCAGAAGCGCAAATGCTCATAACTTTGGGTTGCTCCATTGGCGATTGAACGTGGCTTACGTTATTATCATTACCAAGAGTCTGTCATAAAAACTCATAATCAATGACCCTGCCCAATCCTGTCGAGGCCAGAAACATCTATACATTTCTCAGTCCGTAGACATTGTCATGCAACCAATATATGCGTATGGCTCAATCACGACATTTTTTTCCTTCAAAATATCCGACTTTAAGCTACATTTCACCAGTTCCAGTTCTTTATCATACCGTAAGATTTTATCTAAAACAATATACCACGAAACTGTAAAATGCATGATTTACATGTAATGTAACTCCTAAGAGGGTAACTTTCATTTTATTCATTATAGGAATAATTACAAAACTTCCCCTGAGGTTCGGGCTAGTTACAAAAAGTATCAAAGTTTTTGAAAATTGCAAAAATCCCCTTGCTGTTGGATTCCGTCTTACATTTTCTCCTTCATAAGAAAAAACATTTCAAAACTCCCCCTGACATTTACAAAAATATTGCAGTTACCCCTTAAATTTAAGACAGAATCAAATTTGATGGTTTTTTTTTTTTTTTTTGTAATTTTGAAACATCCTGGTTTTTTCGGTAATTAGCCTCAGGGGTGTTTTTGAAATTATCCTTTTTTATTATTATTTTCTTGGGGAGGGGCCGGGGGGGGGGGGGTGTTGTGTGAAGAATGCTAGCCAAAACTATGTATGTCAACTGCATACTAGGAGTCAGTAAAATTGACCTTTATGTCTCCGTCACTAAACGCTCTACGCATGCCATAAACGGCCCCAAAGTCCATAACCGGAAAATCGAGAAAATTCGGCCTAACCGGAGCCTCATGCACATAATCCATTGATCTCAGACAAGTCAAACTAGCGCTCTTCTGGAACGAACCGTCAGCAAGAAACATTTCATCAGCCATCATGTTTTCATCAGTCTTTACAGTAGGAATTGTAATATTAAGAACTTCAGAGAGCGGAGTTTCGTTTCCTTCCTTCGCCAAAAGATCCTTTCTGCATTCGTAGAAAACCTCACTGAGGAGTTGACCACTCTCTATTGACGATTCGATATCCGACACGGTCAAAGATTGGGGGGAGATGACATCTTCTCCAGAAGAAATCATCGAAATGGCAGCTGCCATTGGATCAAGGCATATCACGGGCTCTTCGATAACGGGCTCAGGAGCCTTGAATAAATCTCCGTCTCCCCAGAGGTTGTAATCGGGTAGTGTGGGTGTTTGAATGAAACTGCCTGGCATGGCCTGTATTAAGATTCACAAAACAAGGAAGTTGCAATGACATGAGAAATCATGTCTGAATCTTTAAGAGGACTGATCATCTAGACACTACTATTCTAGTATTCTCAGATTAATCTGAAATTGGTTTATACCATATAACATCTTTACCAATAATTCGAAAAAAATCACCTTCGAAACTAATCAGGAGTTACGTGTGTGTACCCTTAAGCATGCAACCGGTAGGAATACAGGACTAATACATAAACACTTTGGTATGTGTAGTTTTATGTTAGATAATATATCTTGAAGATATAGACAAGAACAATTACAAATATGACTCTATAAATGTATAACATTTAGTGCAAAATGTATAAGATTTGCAGTATCTAAATATCCAAAGAGAACTACAAAACAGGGTACAAGTTCCCTACTTTTCTCAGTTATTTTAAGCAAAACTTAAATAAAGTATGATTTATATATTTCAGCATAGAGACTTCAAATACATAATGGTCAATATATGCAAGTAGGCAGGAGCACAACATATACAAACAAGATAGACAAAACAAATGTGAAATTTATATTGAGCCCACTTGTTGGTTCGCCTATTAGGACAAAGAAAGCCCATAAATTTGGGCCAACCTGGCAGGGAGAACAGAAACAAAATTGTTGTAGAATAGTTTAGGTTCCCTATGAAGAACTATGTATATATTACATAATACAAAAACTAGGCTAAGAAAACGGATTCAGATTTCCTGTTCCACTTTATGTTCCATCGTCCGGATAGATGACATGTGTAGTCTATAGATACACTAAAACAATCAACAACATATATTTATCTTAACGACACGTGTTATTCATCCAAACAGAAAAGTCGAATAGGAAATCTAGTTCGGCTTTTCAAACAAAAGAAGCAGGCAGGGGATATTAACATAGTGATTGGCCACTAGACATTGTCACCTACTTTATATTATGGACAAAGCTTCCTCAAAGTAACACCAATGATTGAAATATTCAGAAAAACACTTTTGTAAAATTCCTTATGTTAAGATTCTAACTCTATAAGCTGCCATTATTACCCCTAGAACTACCTAGAAGCTTAGATTTACCTTTTAAAGTGAAAGAAAAACACTTGTTCCTTATCTTTTTTCTTCTCCCAAAAAGGGATATCCCATTGGAAAACAAAAACCCTTCACTAAAAACAAATTAAAGAAAAGATTAGCTTTAGCTTTTTTTCCCCACCTTTTCATCTTATCTTTAACCAGCATAATTAAGTGCGGTGAAAAAGTGAATCCTCAACAAGAAGTTTGACATTAAAAGATAATAAAAACTTCACAAAAACTAGGAATTGTGAGAACAAATAAGATAACTTGTGTATATATGTCATTTATACAAGAAGAGTTGGCAAGTGAGTGAAGAACACGGAACAAATGATTGTGAAATATTCCAATATTTTATTTTCTTAAAAGAATTCTAAGTGCTTTACATTTATGCTCCTTTTGATGAAAGGAATCTTAGAAATAAAAAGAGTTTTTGAAACAGAGAAATCGATTTCCCTTTTTTCTTCTTTATTCAGTCAATTTTTCGAGTAGTCAAATGGGATTTTTGGGATTTTCTTGCTATAATTGCAGAGAAATTGTCCAGAAAACTAAAATTCAACAGGACGTCCAAACATTTAGCAAAAAATATTCTTGAAAATGCTAAGTAAATTTCCCCAATTTGCTTTGACAATCAAACAGTAAACAGGAAAATATAAAATGAAGCCCACAAATATGACAATCTGACCTAAAAAACCTCTCACTTGAAATAAGAAAAAGAATCGGAATTATAAAACTAAATTGAATATCAGAAAACCACAAAGGACCATCAATATCCATACCCTAAAAGAATTTAATAAAAAGACACTAACTTAAAGAAACCAAAATGAGGATCAGAGACAGACAAAAAGGGGAAGGAAATAGCTCAAAACTTTTTGCATTCTAATTTCTGACAAAATAAAAAGAAAATCAAAAGCAAAAAAAAAAAAAAATTTGCTGATCAAGAAAACAAAATACGGTTAGATTAATTACCAATGAAGCATTGGGCTTGTGGTGGCAGTAAAACTCCTCAAACTGTGGAACTTCTTGAGGGATGTAAGGGAACATTAGCCCTGTTTCTGCATACATTTGCTTCACTTCTCTTTCTTGCTTTTCTATATCACAGAGAGAGAGAGAGAGAGGGTGTGTATGTAAGTGTATGTATAGTATAGAGATGGAACGAGAGGTGCTTTAATGGAGAGAGGGGCCTTTTTATAGGTGTCAGAAAGAGCAAAAAAACAAAAGTAGCAGCAGAACAACAGCCGTGCTGGAGAGAGAGAGGAATCTGATTTTTTTTTTTTTTTTTTTTATAACTCAGCTTCGCTTACGCCTGACTACGCCCGGATGACAATTTCCATTCCGCCATTTTCGCCGCCAGTAAATCGCGGGGATGACTACGCACTAGCGGAGTGTTTGAGTCGGTCACGACGACAATCGAGATCCTCCCAGGTAAAGAGAACAATTATGTTCGACCCCCCGGGAGCAATTTGATGGAACAGGGATATGTACCCCTAACCTCTACCCCACAAATAATTTAATAGAGCAGGGATTTAAACCTCTGATCTCCACCCCACAATTGCTTGTGGTGGCCAGGTGGGCTAAGCCACCTGGTATGAGGAATCTGATTTTTGATGGTGCCTTGGGAGTTGGGAGGGCTTCACCTAGGACAGATAATTTTGTAACAGTAATAATAAAGAAAAAGAGGTAAATGTAAATAGTAAAAATAGGAATGTAAGAATTAAAATCATATTTGGGGCATATAAAATTAAAGGTCATTATCAACTATAGACCAAGTTGAAGGGTCAGATTAAAATACAAAAGTCACATCATTGAGGTGAATTTAGGAATAAGAGGTGTTGTCCCTCGGGTATAACTCAAACTGATAAAGTACCTTAGTGACTTATTATTTGTTTGTTAGCACCCGTAGTGTGGAGGCTCAAATATCCTAGTAACAGGATGAATGGAGATTTTTTTTGTGGTGACTCAGTCTATATTAGCTCAGGACCCGGATTCACATCATCTACAAAGCTATAGGACAATAACAATGGGGGGCATGTGGATGAGGTTCTTCGTTTAGGAATAAGAGATGTTATTTAAGGGATATGTCTTCTATATTTTTGTAGAGAACAGTGTGGAAACAAAAAAATAAAAATAAATATGGAAACGAAAAAATAAAAATAATGTTTGAGACTCTGATAGTAATTGAATACGAGATGAAAATATAATAATGATGATAGTTTTTTATAGTAAAATAGAGATTGAATGTAATTGATACTAGATAAAATATAATAATGATGATATTTTCTTTTAGTAAAGTAGAGATTAAGTGTAATTGGTGATTGAAAATTGTAATATAACATAGTAATACGTGATGATGATAATGAATGTGATATTCTATTATTGAAAATATAATTATATGTGATTGATGACTGATAAACAAGAGTGAGTGAATATTATATTTTTTGAAGAAAAAAAATCAGAAACAACCACATATTTGAAAGAAACTTTTGATTCAAAAAAAAAAAACCTTTTGATTACAAGCAATCAATTACATCTCAAAAGTAATCACAATCCTAATGCTCGATTGAAAAAAAAAATTGTATCCATATCTGATTTGGTTACATTCAATTAATTATAATGAATTTATTTAAAAATGTTTATATTGATGTGATCTGCTTAAAGTCATAAGATTAAGATTATTGAAATTTGAAGAGTGCAACTGATTTTAGAAAAATTGATCTCAGAAAGTGCCCTACTAGCTAGCCTCAAACAAAACAAGATTGAAAAAATGAAAACGAAGACTTATTTACATATTCTTTTTTTATAAAGTTTGATGGAGTGATTTCCTGTTCCTAGAGGGGCTGAAAGTGACAAATATGTAGAGACATCAAATCATCTATTATTTATTTAATTTTATATAAAACTAACCGAAAAAAAGAAGTAACGAGGGCGTAATGCAAAAGAGACGTCAAATTATAGGGTTTACCTAATACCATGAACTGTCTCCTATTTTCTTGCCATGCCTAAATTATTTATTCTTTTTATTTGCATATATTCTTTGGTATAATAATACTATATATTATAAATGAATAGGACTTACTATATTTTCTTTATTTATTTGTTTTTAGTGCAATTTATTTATTTGTTGATAAAAGTGGCTAGTGCATGTTTGGAACACTGCACGCGCTTTTGTGATTTTGGAAATGAAGCAATGTATGTAGACGGCAACTGTGGCCCAAATCTAAGCCCAAGTTGACAATTTCTAATTCGAAATTCACTATAAATAGCAAAATTAGCTTCAAATTCATTCTTGTCTATAAAATTTATTTAGGTTCGAAGTCAATAAGTTTAAATTGTATTTCACCAAGTTGACAATTTTTATCCCAAGAAACGTTCAAATTGTATTTCACCAAAAACTCGATTTATTAATTGTTTTCTATCCAAAAAATCCAAACAATTAATTGTGTAAATAATTGACTTAATTATAAGGTTTAGTGAATTGGTTTTTGAAATGGAAGGTTGTTACTTGTTCGTATTGATTTGTAACATGATGATTTCAATTTTGTCCAGTTAATTTTTTTATTAAAAAAATTGTTGTACTTTCAGATTTATAAGTTATCATTGGGAGACTTTTCATTTGTAATATTAAATTAACTAAACAAAAAACTATGATGACTGTAAAAGTTTCAACTATTAATTAAAAGAAAACTAATTTTAGGAGTAAATTTCAATTATTACTATATCTTAAGAAAATAAGTCCAAGGCTAATGTTTTCCAAAAGGAGGTCAAGTTAATCAATGGTTGGGCTTTTTGTATGAAAAAATCGTGGAGTTTTTAGATATCCAAATTATATTAAAAGATATTCAGTAAATGTTTCTAGATTTGAACTGTTAGGATTTAGGACTAACTATCTTCACCATGGATTCTATTATGTTTTATTTCAACTATTATCATTATATGCATCTGTCTATTTCTTTTAATTTATAATAGATATTACATAACTTATAATATATAACAATCCAAATAAATATCAATTTTATATCCTCAAAATAAATCAACCCGCACATAATGGTAAAAATCAACCCACACGATCATTAATGGGATCGAAACTGAAATCTACTAGTCTCAGGCCTAAGACCTCATCGGATGCATCTCACTAATTTAGGCCCTTATTGACTAAATATAATAGATATTTTTTTGGGCATGGTTTGTCAAATGAATATATAACTTCTACAGACATGATCAAATTATATAAATCATAATTTTCTTTTTTTTTTTTGGCAATTTTCATAAATTCAACGCATTTATTAGGGAGAAAAATTCAATTTTTAACAATTTTGTGACGGGGATCCATTTGCTACCTTTTCACCCATTTGGATGCACACTTGGGTAAATTCTCAAGTTCGTCCGCACTGCATGCCTTTTGTGATATTTTTTTTGCATGGTTTGTCACATACTTGACTCTTTTTTTTTTTTTGGCCATAAAAAAATGTTGGTAGGAAAAGTCAAACTCGTGACCTAGGCACATACTTACCTACTCCACCAATTCAGCCAGTGGAGCTATTTTACATAATACAATAAATTCTCACTAGATTAGTCGAATCAATGCTTGAATCAGATGGACAAATTGAACTAATTTAATCATTTATTCAACTATGAACGGATTTTAATTAAAGAAATGTAGCTTAAAACAATTAAAAAACTGAACTATTAGAAGGATCAAAGAATAGTTTTGACATGTGTCAAACCCATGTGCTTCTTAACCTCGCATTTGTACTTAACTAAAACTAGCCAAGACATTTATAAAACATTACATTTATCTTTAACCAATTTTATTGGAAAATTGTTGGCTTCAATTAGTGAAGTTATCACCATGTCAAATGGTGATAACTTTTACTAAAAATAGTTTCCACTCCACATGACTTGATATTGTCCTACCCCAGGTCCCCAACCACACAAAATAGGACAAAGTTCAATAATGGCTTTTGGGTGGAAGTGGTGAGCCATATTCCAAGAAGTACTATTTGTTTGAATTTGCTTCTTTTGTGTCCTTTACACAATTGTAACAAGTTGGGACACTTTTTTTTTTAAAAAAAAAAAGTTGGAACACTTTTAAGCTCAATTTCTAATAATCCCTCTCTAATTAAGCCTGGGTGCATACAAATTAACCCATTAAATCATGTAAATTTTATCGAACTAAAGAAAAAAATCAATTTCGTACGAAAAATCTGAGGATAAGTATTAAGATAATTATAAAGTGTAAATAAAATCATTGTAATAATATTTACCAACAAAATTTACAACTGTTTGTAATTAAGTACCTATTAGATTTCTGTCCGCGCGTATTGGTTGGTATAATTGGGGGGAAAACTTATACCTTTTGTTATGTCATATTTTGTAGGTAATTGTAAAATTTAGTGACAAAATCAATTATATCAGTAAATTTTATTGGTAAACCGAATATTATTTTAATTTTTCTTTTTTAGTATCGATTGGGATGCTGCTAGCTGCTCAATTTGTGGAAAAATGTCATAAATTTCAGTGCATTGTTTGGCTAATTACACTAATAGTCGACGTGTATTGAATATTGTACGGAAAAAATACCTGCGTGGTCAAAAGTATCACTATTTTAATATAAAGTATCTTTTTATTTAGAGAATTTAAAATTTTAAAATATCATTGTCCATCATAAAAGTATTATATTTAATATCAAATGTATTACTATTTTCAGCACAAATATTAGTTTTTCAATGTAAAAAACATTAGCTATGAGACATGAATGAATACATCAAAAAATCTTATTTTTTGAATATGTAAAAATTAAAAGTATCAATGTTCACCTTAAAAGTATCATATTTATTACCCAAAAGTATCACTATTTTCGGATAAAATATCACTTTGTATTCAGAGAATTTAAAGTTTTAAAATGAAGGGATGATAATGAAGCTTTATATACATGGTTATACTAAATATGCACCAAACACTAGTGGTCTAGTGGTAGAATAACACCGGTCTTCAGGTTCAATTCCCAGCTGGAGCATATTTGTTAACTTTTTAATTAAGCATGCAACTGGGACTGGGTCTCTTGGGCGGGCGGGCATTTGCGACTTGAGCTGGGTCTCTTGGGCGGGCGGGCCCGTGCGACATAGGTTGGGTCTGTTGGGCCCAGCGTGTTAGGGGAGCATATGCAGTTTTTTTTTTTTTAATAACCAGGCGGGTCGTGCGGGCGGGCGGGTTGCTAGAGGATCCGTGATCCGTCTTACGGAATAGGATCCGTAAGACGGTCCTATACAAGTTTTCGCCTTTAATTTTCTATTGACAGAACTGAAAGAAAAATGCCATTTGAAATAGATAAATCATATTTAACGTCTCATCTGTGTGCAGGTTTCGAAAAACATTGAATTATATATGAGGAAGGTTCTAACATGAATACAGTCCCGTACAAAGTACGTATAACATTTAAAAAATAAAATAAAATACTCGGAATAATAAATTAATCATTAAGGTCAATAGGGTACTACGGTATCAACGATTAGAAGAAATCGTTCTTCCAAGTACATTCCTAATTTTTTTTCCAAAAAAATAAGTACATTCCTAATTAAATAGCCGCCAAGAATATTATGATAATTAATTGGTGAGAAGTGAAATACAAACAAAAAATATTCTAAAATTCTTTTTTTGGGAGTAATATATTAGAATCCCTTTAATAATTTATTTGGATGTATGATGCTTACCATGATATATTAACAAACCTTTACCAAAGTTGAAAATAGTGGATACCTTCTTTTTGGGACCTAAAAAATCAGAAGTCTTGTACTGTAAATACTTGTTGAGTTACTATTTTTAAGGTGATTCATTGTTGATTCAAAAATCTAGTTAGCCAGGAGACTTTAATAGAGTGGGCCGATACACAAAAATGAGATGGATCGGATAGAAAATCCGAAAAAAAATTACAAATTATAACTATTTTTCTTTAAAAAAAATTCTCACTATATTATATTTTTTTTAAAAAAATAGGGTTGGGTCAAGGCCTAGATTGGACCAACCTTAGATCCGTCAGCGTATTATCTAAATTCTTGTCTCTTTTACGTTCGTATACAATCAACGTCGTGTATCTTTGTTTATGCTTCCGCCTGCATTACTTTAGGATATATGTAGGGATGCTATTATAAACTAGTGCATCGGCAATGGACATACAATAAGTCACCGAGACTCAAGATATTGATGTCATGTAATTAAATTTCATAAATAGAGTTAGTATTAGTTGACTTTATATAATTTGAATTGAGTTTAATATTTCTTGGTTCCAACAATGTTTTATTGGTTGTAAAATATGGTAATCAACAATTATGATGGTTGATGGAAGTATACATGATGTTTTCTTTAATTAGACAAACCTTCATGGCTGCGAAGGTGTATTATTGATGCTGACCAGAAATACTAAGATAAAATGGCAGAGATATTTAGCTAATTATATTCACATGTACACATGTAATGTTTATGCAAGGAAGGTATATAGGATCAAAGTTAATCATAAGGGGGATTTGAATCTTATTGGCCATCGCCTTATCTTATCCTATCTTATCACCAACTTCATATAATTAAATATGAAAATAAAAACTATCTAACTGTTAAAAAAAATTATGCATGTATATATTTTATGCTTGCTTCGATTTATTTTTTGTTCTCAACGAATCGTCAATTCAGTAACATTTATTATTACATCAAATCATATATAATTGAGATCCAGTTGGCAATCAGGAACCAATTATCTACTCTTACAAATACCAATAATTTATCAAGTAGACAAGTATTTGGGATGATATCTTTCTAAATTAGTATTTCATAAAAAAAATAAATCATTATTTAGTGTTTGCAAATGTTAATTTTTGATTCCGCTTTTAGATTACTTTTTACAAATAAATAAGCATTTTTATAATATTTTTATCAGAACCCTCAACTTTTGGTTTTCAACTTCTGGTTTCATTTACAAACACTATCAATGTCTGATTCTCAACTATTTTTAGTTTAGCTACAATAAATCAATCATTTAAAAGTAGAAAATATTGCAAACACTCCCAAAATGTGGATGTGATTTTTTTAAGCCTTATAAATATTAATATTGTCCAAAAATCACATAATATCAAAAAACACATCACTTGATTTAAAGTCACATTAGTGGTGGCTATTTTAAACTTGCAATTGGCTAAAATATGCTCGTATATATCCTTCTTATTCTAAACTCTAAAGGCCCAAATCTAATACTAATAATGAGTTTTTGCCCTAGGATTTATTAATCGAACAAACGAACTATCATATTAATTAGAAATAAATGTTTATCTTTAAACTAGTCTATCAGCAAACAATTCTCAGAACGAAACCACCTTAACATTGTAGAAATTTTCACATATATCAACAATACTATATATCTTACCAGAAATACTGTTGATGATCCTATTCGAGATAGATAATTTAATTTTTGTTCTTGATTTTCTTTTTACCTATACATTTAATTGGAAGTGTTCTTCAATCATGCACAATAATAAAAATAACAATAAATTCATTTGAACCAGTATTCAAACTTTTTATGCACCAATTACAAACCAAAACATTGAAATGGGACATGAGTAATATTTAAAAAAAAACAATAATCCAATGAATAGTAAAACACGTCATGGAATACGTGAGCCTAAGGGAGTGTTTGCAAACACTTAAAATAAGTGCTTTTTGTTTTTTTGCTTAAAAAAAGCAGTTTCTAGTGTTTGCAAGTACCAACTTCTATTTTTGATTCTGCTTCATTTAATCAGAATCTAAAAGTAATGAGAGAGGTGCTTTAAATTCTGCTTCTGCTTCAAGTTTGAATTTTACAAATAAATAAGCACTTCTACTACTTTTTTACCAAACACTCTCAGCTTCTCATTCTCAACTTTTGATTTTATTTTCAAACACTACCAACTTCTGATTCTCAACTACTTCTACTTTTGCTATAATAAATCACTTCTTCTAAAAGCAGAAGTTTTTGCAAACACTCCCTAAAATAGAAAAGAAGGAACTTTAATTTATTTATATTAAAAAATAAAGAAAAAAGCAAGAAAGGGATATAGAATTAGAATGTTGTAGCTGCAAAAGAGGGACAAAAGGTTCTGACTTCTGAGTTTCTGACCTACAGTAATTGGGCCATATAATGATATGCAAATTGCCTTTGAAAATAAATGCAACTCCATAATGTAATTATTGAAACTAAAATTAATATATTTGTCCTTTGAGCAAATTGTGGGAATTACCAAATCCCCGCTTGGCTCTTAGTTAGTCTTGCCGGCTCTTAGCCCGTTGGCTACGATTGTAGTTGTAATTTTAGTTTTTGAGTTGTTATAATAAAATTCTATCATTCGACAAAAAAAAAAAGCAAATTGTGGGAATTACCCACTTGGGATAGTAGATAGACTTTTGTGACATATAGGATAAAAAACTATGTTTTCTACCCACTTTTGGGGTTCTTTTACCACAATACACTTGCTTTAAATGCAAGCCTTAAAGTAGTTAAAGTTGATATTTCTCTCTCATGCATGTAAAATACATACATACATACTTAATTTAATGAGCACAATATTGTGCACGATATATCGTGCCTCGTTAATATTTTGGCACGATATGGAATGAAAATACATGCACGATATGTATGTAGAAATGAATGCATGATATGTAGAATGAGGTAGCATGCACAATGTATGTAGAAATGCATGAGCACGATATATAAAAATATATGTAATGAAAATGCATGGAAATAAAAGGAATAAAAATGTATGCACGATATGCATGTAGAAATATAAGGAATGAAATGCATGCACGATATATGTAGAAATATAAGGAATGAAAATGCATGCTATATATGCATGCATGCACGATATGTATAAGAAATGGGCCGGCACGATATGTGTGATAAATGGGCACGATATGTTAGAAATGAAATGCACGTACAATATAGTACAATTATGAAATTGGCACGATTTCGGCACGATATAAATTAGGGGCATGATTCCGACACGTTATAAATTTGGGGCACGATTTCGGCACGATTCGGCACGATATATATATATATATATATTTCTTGTCTTCTTCTGTACATAGGGTATGTATTTGGGGGTGTACACGGTTTTCAAGGAAAATAATAATTACATCAGTTTTAAAATTCAAAATCTTCAAATTAAAGGAAGGACAATTTGGTCAAATTGGGTAAAAAAGAGTTTTCTTAAGTTGGTGGGTAGAAAAGAATACCCACTATCATAGTGGGTAGTTAAAAAATTCCCCCTTGTCCTTTTGTACAAAGCAAAGCACCTTATGTGATTTGTGCAATCATGAAATGTCAGAAAACCTGAGGGTTAAACTTTTTTTAAGTGATCAATTAACATTTTCTCCACAAGCAAAAACTTTTGAAACCATTCTCCAAAAAAAAAAAAAAAAAAAGAAAAATTGGAACCCAAACTTCTTTAGTTGACCAAAAAAGCAAGCCTTAAGGATCACGCTTAATGGCTAAAGATTCTCAGTTTCTCAAGTTCTTAGTGCTGACAAGATTGAAATTCATTCTTCTTTTTCACCAAACTCCATTCCGGTTAATCGGTTTATTTTCTTTGGGCAAGATTCTATGTTGGTCTAAAATGTGCAATTTACTTAACTGACATGATTTGCAGATTATTAGGTTTAAGTCCAAGAGTTCAGATCCGGTGCGCGTCAAAACTAAACATTGGACATGTTTGTTCTCCAGATATTCAGAGAGGCTGGCAGGGACGGACACAGGGGGGCTGGTGGCGGCAACCGCCCCCCATCGTCTTGCGATAGAACCCCTATAATATATTATTAATAAATTAATATATTATATAAAAGTATAAACCAACATATCTTGCCCCCCTCCCCCCAATTTCCATGTAAATTTGTTATAAAAGCTTGTATGTTTTGTTTTTATTTATATTTGATTTGATTTTGCCAGAGCCGGTCCAAGGTTTCGAGGGACCTAGAGCAATAAATTATATATACAATCGCGAAGATAAGGGGAGGCCAACCCGGGCCCTGACACCCTTTTTTTTTAAAAAAAAATTAGTTAATATTTATGTGTATTTTTTTAGTTTGTTTTATTTGGCCCACCCCAATTTCGTGTATTGGCCTACCCGCAATAATTCCTAGCTACGCCATTATATATAATTATGGGGTGGGCCGATACAATAGAGTGGACCAGGTGAAAAAAATTAAAAAAATGCAAGTAAATATTAACTAAAAAATATTTTTGAAAAAAATTTCATAGTAATTTTTTTTAAGAAAAAAGAAAAGGATGGGGCTCGGGTTGGCCCCTATCTCCGCCATTGATTGTATATATAAATATATAAAAAAAACTTGGGGGGTCATCGCCGGAGGGTCTCCTGTGCGGCGGCACCATCTGCGCCGCCCCAAAGCCGCCCCTGGATTTCGCCCCCCCAAGAACAAATTTCTGCGTCCGTCCCTGGAGGCTAGGTTGATCTCATTCTGGATTAACTAAAATGAAGAGGATGTGATTCAAGAATATAAGAAGCGATGTTTGCAAATACTTCTACTTTTGGAGGAAGTGATTCATTGCAGCAGAAAATAGTTGAGAATCTAAAGTTGTTAGTGTTTGATAATAGAAGCTAAAAATTGATTAAGTTAATAGAAAATATTTGGTGAATAAGTTCTAAAAATGCCTTTAGATTCTCAATAAATGAAACATGATCAAAAATAAAAGTTGACATTTGAAAACACAAAAAAAATAATTTTTAGCTTAAAGCTAAGAATCACTTTTTTAGTGTGTGTAAAAACAAACACTCCCAAGATTCATTTGGCCGATCGATCCTATATAAAATCTCTCAATCTTGCATATAAATTAAAAAAAAAATCCAAAAGAACTCAAAATTATAATTGATAATAACTACGTACTAATAATTGACTTTTTGATTGAGGAATATTTATAATTAAAACCAAAATTATATATGTATTATGCATACCTCTTCATGTTTTAAAGCGACTCATAATGCCCAAGATCAAAGAATGATTCCAAAGCATCTTTTGAAAACTTCATCATTTTTAATGCCTTGGAAAAAACACCCAAAAAAAGAATTTAAATTCATGCCTCCACCACAAAGTCACTCAATTCACAAACTAATTCTGCAAATGGATATACGACTTAACCTATCTGCTAAAGGGCATTTCTTCTTGAGACAACAAAGTAAATCGGATGGGATCTTTTATTCTATGATGTTGTTTCATCTCATATTTCACGGCACAAATGATTGACACGTGTATAAAAGTTACCATATTAATTTTGGAGCATAAATCAAGGCTAAATTGTGGGTTTTAATATGATAGCTTCTGTACACGTGTCAATCATCTGTGCGGTGGAATATGAGATGAAACATCATCCTGGAATAGAAGATTCCATCCGAAAATTGATGTGTGTTGACTCATACCTAAATGTTAAATTAATTAATTTTGAGCACTGAACTAAACACTATTGACAAGTTACTACCAATAAGCAAACGTGAGAATAAGACTAGAACGAGACAAAATAAATAAAAGTAAGAAGGAAAAAAAACACGACCAATTGATTAGTTTGTCCCTTAATTGAAAGTGAGTATCTCTCAATAGTAAAAACCAATATAATTTGACTTTGTTTCTAATAGGAGGAAAGTGGAATTTTCACCCTTGAATAGTTGAATCCCACTAATAAATTGATCCCACTTAAGGAAAGTAGTGTATAAACAAAAGTAATAATTCTTAGGGTCAACTAGTTTTCAAATATGTAACTATGACGTATATATTTTAGGGATAATATGTGCTCCAGACTACCTACTTTAAAACTCGTATATATGGTACATTTTTGTTGTAGGTCAATCACAGTCCATCCATGTTCATTCCCTATTTATAGTTCTTTTTCCAGTCATATGTAATCCACTCGAACAATTATCAACTCCTCACATCCCAAACTCATTTGCAGATCTACTATAATAACTTTTATGCCCCGAAAGCTCTTCGGACATAATTTCAATGAATACTAGAGAAAAGAATATGTATAAAACTTCTATTTTTTTAGCCCGCTCTATCGTCAATTCGTAGATCCATTCATGTATATAATCGTGTGAATGGGAATATTGGTTTATAAAATTGGGCTGTAAAGTTGAGGGAATAAAGGAAGAGAATTTAAACTAAAAAGCTTTTAATACAAGAAGTGGAGTATGTAGTATATACCCACTTTTGAGTGATGGAGTGATGTCTAAGGGTAAGGGATTAAAGGGATGGTGTTATTTGGAAGTACTTAAAAGTTACAACCTTAAATTCCCACATTAGGAAACTACGCGCAAAACAAAACTAAAAAAAAAATATTGGGAAAAAGTTATACATATTATTAGTGTGAGCCCTTTTTTGGACCACACTTTTGTTCTTTTACATACCATCAAAATTTTGTTCCACGGAATGAGCGGCCGACACGTGGATAATTTTTTTTGTTTCTTTTGGTTCTATATGCTAATTTGAGAACAAAAATACATAACATAAAGTGCAAAATACAATAACACCCTTGAACCTAGCCATATATTTATTTACCCCTCAGTTTACAAATGTAACACTTACCGCCCTCAATTTGCAAATATAACACTTACCTCTTTGGATCACATTTGCAAGTTCAGTGAGGTAAATAATACATACGGTCAAGTTCTCGTATTTTGCCCTAACATAAATGCAACACTTGGTTTATTAGTAGCCAACACATTTTACAAATCAAAACAAGTTAGATCCAAATTTAAATGAGTTAGGTGAGCATGTCATTTGTAGATCTGATGTGGGATCGTATCATGCATTCTCAAGTCAAACTATTAAAATATAATTTATCAGAAAACTAGAAATAACCATAAGAATTTTGGCAACCTCAGTTGTAAATTACCAAATTTTTTTCCTGGAAACCAATCTTATTCAATTTCTGAACTCAATTTTAATAATAATTCATAAAAGTTTCTGGACAGGGAGAATTTGGAGAGAAAAGGAAATAAAGAGATGTCCAGATAGATTAAAAAAAAGATGAAAGGAAAAAAAGAAAAAAGGAACAACAGCTGGAGTGGATTGTCTGATGTGCACTGATTATTGTCCGTCTAAACACACACACAAACACACAGAGTAAATGGGTTCTGGAATTGTTTTGGTTTTTATGGGACCCTTTACAACCCCATAAAGCTTGACGGCACATTATTTGTCATTTTTTTTTGGATGAAAACAAAAACATATTAGAGTGGCACTTAATCACTGCTTGAGAATGACAAAATCTGAAAATGACAGAAATCTTGCTCAAACTCACAAGTTAATTAAATCCAACAATCACCAAACAAAAGTGTAACAAGTAGAGATTTAAGAATTGATAATTTTCATAAAAGCTGTCAAAATGAAATTTTAACTTCGGGATATCGGATATGACCTGTGATCAGTAACGAAGTCAGGAATTTTGTTTAGGGGGCCCCAATTATTGTTCTAAAAATCTTTGTCTAGCCCTGAAATCCCTATTTATAGTGTCATTTGTCCGCCTATATTTCTCTTCCAATTAGACCATGTCTAACCCCGTCCAAACTCTGCTTAGGCGCTAGGCCCCAGTCTGCTTAGCCTTTTTTTAGAACAATGGACCTAACTAACATTGAATAAAAATGAAAAAAAATACATCAACTCTAAAAATAAAATTATAAATAAATACCAATTTTGATAAAGTCATTGTATTAATTCATGCATCTTAATATTAAAAATAAATAAATAAATATAATTACATCAAATATATCATAACATCTATTATGTTCTTCATATTTTGACATAGTTGCATAATAGCTTTATTGTTAATATTTCGAAAAATATCTTCTTCAATGTGTGTTACAAAACGGTCATTCAATAACTCATCTCCAATATTGAATTCTTTAAAAAAAATTGAAAATTAACCATAAATCATCCCTAAAAAGACAAATAGAGACGCAAGAGAATAGTGCAAAAATTCGAGTTCAAGTTTATGGTGGAGTAAAAGAAAATGTTCAAAATTTTGAGAAACAAAAAAATTACCAAGACTCAATTTTCAAGATTAACAAATGGGAAGGGATTTCTTGTAGTGAAGAATGAAGGAATTGAAGACTTTTTTCTATTTTTCCTATTTTTATATTTATTTTAAGGCTAAAATTTGAAAGTACCAAAATACCCCTATTATTTTTTAAAAATTTCAGGGGGGCCCAGTGCCCCCCTTGGCCCCTAAGTGGCCTCGTCACTGCCTGTGATAGTGTGACATCTCATTTCATATAACGTAGAAAGATCCGGAATCAAAAGTATTATCATAGTGAATCTGCAGTGTTTAGTATTATATGCAGTAATTGATCAATTAGAGGAAAAAAAAAGGAAATTAAGAAATCATACGTTAACGTTTATACTTTTCATGCTACATTAAATATTGACAAATTTTATCCTACAGAGCGAGTTGAAGTTCATCTATGTTATTATCACGATTTTCCAAAAGTAGAGGTGCCCAATTGAAGATATGACAAGGTAGATGGAATAATAATTTAAATTTGAGTTTTCTGTTGGAATAATTTAAATTCTTTATTTTTTTTTTGAGGGGAATTTAAATTCTTTATTAGGATTGTTTTGGAATTTGATATTCAAATGCTCACTCATAAATTAATAATCGTAGTTATACTGTAGAGTCGTGCTTGAATTATTGACACTTTAAGAGTATTTTTATTTTTATTTCATGAAATTGGGTCTTTAGAGTACAAACACATATATGTTTATTGTGATGGTCCCATTTCTAATCGAGATTGTAAATAACAAAGCATGAAGTATGAACGGAAAGTCTGAAAATCAACTATCTTTTGACAAGAAAATTCCAGTGGGCTCAATATGTGGGCCATATATAAATGTAAATGAGTGTCAGGTGTCGTTTCAATGGAAGAATGGGGATGAGATTTATAGTTCCATTTTTATTTGTTTCTTGGTCACTGTAATAAGCTATGTTTCGTGTTTTCTATTGTTCAATTTTTCGTTTATCAAACAAATTGTCCCTGTTGTGGGCGTTTTCATACAAAAAATTCAAAAAAAAGGGCTATTAACAGAAAATTAGTGTATTTTTGCGATTTTCTAATTTTATTGGATCAATTAGATTTGTATGCGTTTAAAATATATTTTTGTTTTTATATATGTATAGAGTTGTGGATTTTGTAGATTTTTCCCATGAATGAAATTTGATTGATTCTGAAAAGAAAATAAAAAAACTCGTGACAAAATAAATTCCTAAGGTTTCCATTTAATTAAATCATATTTTTTATCAGGGAGGTAGTGGTGTAATTAAGTCAAGTTAAGTCGAATTTATTACTGCTCAAATTTGTTTGAATTTTAATCAGGTTTCAAAAATAGCGTTTGAGATTGATTTGATTATTAATCGAATTGAACTCGAACGAATTTAGTCGAATAAGTAGCTTAGTTAATTTTTTAGCTTTCGAGGTGTGGACACGTAGTTTTCAGAGCACTAAGTGCGTGGTTGAGAAAAAGGGGTTAGGTAACGCCGCAAAATTGTGGTGTTTGGAATCCAAATTAGGGAATCAAGGGTTTGAACTATGGAGAATATAATGTCAACGTTGTTTTTTCAACTACTCATAGGTAAGAATTTATCTTTGTATAGCCATCATGACAGTTCAAACGAATCCAATTTCAGTAAAATTCTTGTTTTACACGTCTGTATGTGTTGGATATTTGTTTTTATTTTTTTTAATGTGATACTTGGTTTCCAAGTTTTTAATTGAAAGTACATATAAGTGGAGAATACTCGGACAACTATGAGAATATATATTTGTCATTGCATGCAAGAAGCAAGAGGCCTTATAACAATTACCAAAATTGTTCTATATTAATTGCTTTTATGATGCAAACTTCCAATAAAAGCATTCACATAATTTAGTTTTAATTAGTTTGCCCCCCCAAAAAAAGATGGCGAAGTTCAAAATAGTTTTTTTTCTTTAAATTTCTTTTACACTCGAAATAGTGACTACTGACTAGAACTTGTCAATGAGCTAGCATAACTGCATAAGTGTGACACTATTATTTCACACAAAAACCAACACAACTGAAAAAGATTGAAGACTGAAATTTTATTTTGGAAAAAACAAACAAACTAACTAACACGTAATTGGATACCTATATTGCCCTTTCATTACATAACATATTTCATAATAATAATTTCCAAAGTTACAAATAGAATGAAGTAATTTAATTTGAAGAAGTATTTGGGGGTTGGAGCTAGAAATTTTAAATTCTTGAAGTATTATATAATTAATTTTAGCATATTTTTTTACAGTAGTTGCTTCACTATAACTGACTTCACTGAGTTCCATACTAGGGGTGGCAAATAGTTCGTGGTAGACCTAATACCGGGATGACACGATAACAACCCGTCACGATAAGTTAAAGATCAAGAAATTGTTAAAATACATAACATTGAAAATATTTGAATATTTCTCTCTCTCTCTAAAAGCTCTCACAACCAATAACCCTAAGAGGCTAAGATCCCGCCGCCCCTTCTCCGATCCCTTCTAATCTCTATCCCACCTCCCTCTCCCCCTTACCATGGCCGGAGACCACAAGCTCCATGGTCTCCGGCTCATCTTTCTCTAGACATTTCCTTCTTGTGAACATGGGTTTTCTTTGTTCGCTTCTGTGTCTAGTGTTCGTGAAGGCTACAATGGTGGTTGGAGGTGGGTTGGTGATGAGATTTAAGGGAGGGAAAGGCCAATTTTTGATTTGTTTGCGCGATTATATTGGTCTTCATATAGGTTTTTTAGATCTTTCTTTGTTTTTTTTTTGTTTTTTTGTGTTTTTTTTCACGGTTGATTTGCGAAACTTGTAAGCGAATCAATATTTTCTATCTTCCATTATGTGATGTAGCTGGTGCCCGGATTTATTTGAGTTAGGTCTCCTTAAAGAGTGTCTTAGTCTTCCTTTTGGAGGTTATTTAGTCTCCTATCAGAGTGCTTAATTTTCGTTTGTTTTTTGTTTTGTTGTTTTTTTAATTTTAGTTATTTCTTGTTTTTGCTCCTTTGAAAAAAACTCAAAAAGTGGTTAATCATCTCGTGCAGAATTCTCTCCTTGACATTTATGTATGTTCAATGTGGTTTTTTTGCGGTCTTGTCAGTTGGCAGTTTAATATTATTTTAAATAATAAATATGAAAAAAAAAAACATTTGAATATTTACTCGAAACAAAAAGGGATTGGATCTCCTATTCCACTTTTCCTATTCCATTCTTATTCCATTGCTTTGGATGAAATACACGTGTGCAAGATGATGTCACGTGATGTCACAATTGTACACGTGTCTTTCATCCAACATATGAAATACAGAGTGGAATAAGGAAAGTGGAATAGGAGATCTCAACCCAAACAAAAAAGAACATTTTAATTTCATAGACCTTCAAACTTCAAAGTCTACAAGTAATGAAAACACGAGTATTCCACGTGAGGGCATTTTGTTTGCGTGTGCGCGCGTGGGGTGGGGGTGTGATGTGATATTATCACACACACACACTGTAGGAACAAGACAGGAAAGTGGAGGGGTTTCAGGACAATTTTGGTTTTGTGGGATACCACCATTATTACTCCTTTGCAAAATCTCAATAATTCATGTCTTGTTTTGTGTTCAAGATAAGATGTCACTCCCAATTTCCAAATGCCAATTCTGTCCAATTGTGTAATAATTGGAACTAACAAAATAATGGATTATTTAAATAATATAGTTGAGCTTCATCAACTATTCTACAAACCAATGTAGGAGTAGGGAAATTTTTTGTGGTGAAAATCACATAGATATTACAAAAGAAAAAAAAATTAATTACATGGTATATTTTTATGGGTGACGGTGAAATTTGAACAAAACATCTCTTAGCCTCTAATACTATCAAGAACGGAGCCAAGGTTGTCGTTCCCCTCAACTTTTATTTTATTTACATTTAATATATATATATATAATAATAAATGTTAAAATTTTGCTATCCTAAAATATAAAAAATCTCTCTTTATATATCCTCTAGTTTTGAGAAAAAAAAATAAATCTCGTCTCCATAATCTTCATTTTCTAATCCGTCTTTGCGTACCAATATACTATATTGAATGACCACTTCAGGGGCGGATTTATGCATACTTAGCACTGGGCTCAAGCCCAGTGCTTATTTTCAGTAAATTATGTTTTAGTACTACAATTTATGTATTATTCATAATTAGCCCACCACAAAATTTAATTCAAAATTCAAGTCCATCCAAAAATTTAAATTCATTTTAAAAATCAAGAATGAAGAACTTAAAACTTTTGTGTTATCTTGGTGACTTTGACGATGAAATTTAATATATTTTTGATCTCTTTGGGCTATTTTTTTATCCTTAATTTGTAATTAGTACACTTATCATGTTATTACTTTTATTACTTTTAAACTGTACTTAACTATTTATATTGATAATTTATGAAAATATGTATTCTAAGTATCAAAATATTTAAACAAATTATATGTTTAAGGGCCCGAATTAGTTGCTTCCCCCGGTATGAAATTGAAAAATTTTCTATCTTTTTTAAAATAAAAATTTATCTATTTTTTTAGCTTTTATTATAGTTAGTTCTTGTTGTTGTGTGGATAAAAGCAAATAATATTTAGAATATTTGTCCATTTGATTGTTAATATAAAAATATCACTACGTTTTTCTCTCCTAGGAAGTAGTTTTTACTCTTTATTTCGAAATAATATAATATTACAATTATTGATTACATATATATAATATTTTTTCTCTCTATATATATATATATATAAATTTAGTGAATTTTTATTTACTTTTTATCCCACCGTACTACTAATTCCTGGATCCGCCACTGGACCACTACATTCAAAAATTTAAACTGTTAGAGATTTGAGTCATTTAATATTTAGTTACTCTATCACATATGAAAAAATTCAACGATTTTTTTTTTTTGGAAAATGTTTGATTTCATTCTGCAGACACATTTTCTTTTCCACAACATGAGAAACATTTTTTATTTTCCATTCCCCAAAACAAAATCATTATTTCCCAAATTAAATTAAAATCATTATTTCCCAAATTAAATTAAAATCATTATTTCCCAAATTAAATTAAAATCCACTCGCGGATAAAATGAAATGAATACCAAAGTATTGTAGAATCATGTAACTTGGATCTTGTTTAAGGGATTGTCTGATGTCGTATAGTCCTTATTTAATTTTTGCAGACTCAGTTTCAATCTAATCAAATCATTACTTTATTAGGTACTAAAAAAAATCATTACTTTATTATGTTTTTTCTACATAAAATGGCTATAAATCGCTCTCAATCCTTTCGTGATAGACTATTTTATACCCAGTGAAAGTGACATTAATGATACAAGACAAAGATTGATGAACCCTACATGCTGCGGCCAGTTAGCCCGGACCCTCTAAACCGGGAAAAAAGAGAGTTAGAGCCGAATTATTTTGACAAATTTAAATCTGGGCCTATTTTGGCCCGAACTGTTTAGCCAGTTAACCAGGCTAGCCCACTAGCCCTCCAATTGTGTTTTTTTTAAAAAATAAATATAATTATAATATTATAAATCTATTTTATTACATATTACCTATTATTAAATATATTTTTTCAAGCTCACATCTCCTCATCTTTAATAGGTTTAAATATATAATTCTTAAAACTATGACTTATAGTCATATGAATAATTGTTTTTAAAAAAAGTATTATTTTTTTCCATTTTATATGGATATATATTATATAATGCTATCTTTTATTATTATAGTTTTATTTTATAAATTTAGATCATAGAATATTTAAATTTTATAATTCTGTTAATGCAATATAATTATAAATTATTCAAAAAAATTATAATCAATACTTTAACATAAAATGTTAAACTTAAATGTTATATATGTTCGAGTTTAAAATTTTAGATTTAAATACATAATTTTTTATTTTTTTTTACTTATAGCCCGAAAGTGGCCTATATAGCCTGAAGCCCACTAGAGTTAGAGTTAGATTCACAATATGCTAGCCCATTTAATAGCGGTTCGTTTAGCCCCAAGCCTGTTTAACATCTACTGTTTGTCATACATACAAGCATACATGCAATGATCAAAAAGCATATTGCGAAGCATCTCATTTCCTCCTCTCCCACAGGCAGGGACGTAGCCAGCCGACCTAAGTACCCCTAACCCAAATTCTTTTTCCTCCTAACTCTACTATTTTTTTCTCTTAAAAAATATATAAATAATTTTTTTTTATTTTTTTCCATAAAAAAAACGAGACAAAAAAAATTTTGGGTGGACGGGAGGCCGGGATAGCCCCCCTAAGCCCTAGCTACACCCCTGCCCACAGGCCACAACATCACATTTCCCTTTTCCCCTCAAAAAAAAAAATATAAGTAACGTTCTTTTTTCTCTCTTTTTCTTTTTTTCTTCTTGTTTTTCACTCGTATTTAAAGATGTTACTAAACATAATTGTAAATACATGGTGCGGATGATTGTCACGTATATAAAAATTATGATATTAAAAACCTACAATTTAAGCTTGCTCTGTTTCGTAAAAATTAATATAATAACTTTCATACATGTGACAATCATCCACACAGTGAGATATGATATGAAACACTCTTTCCGCCCGAATGTGCAATCTTTCACCTCTTAATTAACCAAACGGATATTGACACGTGCATTTTAACTATATCACTAGTCTTATAAAAACCAAAAAAATAAAAAAAATTCCTCCGTTGTGATAGGAAATACAAATCCGGCACCAAATCCTTCGTCCCACAGCCTCTCATTTCCAAATGAACTCAAAAAGTTGAAATCGTCAAATGCAAATTATGTTTGATGGGATCAAAAACACGCTAATGACATGCTGGGGTGGGGGGCTACGAACAATGAGCAAGAAGAAACAAAGGGATATCACTGTAGCGACAAGCAATTTCCATGATAAACCTTTATCACAAGTGGACAAGAAAGCATCAGCTACAGGGCTCCACAGTACTTTTTATGGAAAGAACATTTGAAAATGACTTTTTGGTAAGTTCCAATAGAGTTCCCTAAATATAGGAATAGAGAGAATCTTCAATTAATAATGGACAAAAGGGCTTTGAAATAGAAAAAGGTTAGGCCGCCCATGAAGGCCCAATGATAGCTGTGAGCCCATGAGACTAGGGGCCCAATCCTTGACATTTTAATAAAAGACATCTCAATAATTTCTAGCATAAAATAAAAATTTACCCAACAATTTCTCAGGAACCCTAACATGCACTCACCAAAAGTACCATTCTCATTTGTACAGGAAATCTAGGATCAGCTAATTCATTTTTTCACTAGTAATTCATAAAAATAGTAATAATCCAATAAAAATAGTGCAGAAATTCAACCTGATCACTTAAAATAACGGGAAAATTCACAAGACCATTAAAAAGAAAATATTTACAGAACACAGAGGATGCAACTCTTGCCCAAGCAGAGTTTCAAACTCAAGCAAGAAGCAACTAACGCGAAATAAACATTTCCGTCCACCGGCCTATGAATTGTATGAAGACTTCAATAGAAGGCAAATTCCCTAGCTGATCTTAGCCCTTGAAAAGTCCATTTCCGGATGCTGCAAAACGATACAAGTTTAGATCAGTAAAAAAGTTGAAATTACATGTAGCGCACAGGGGTAAACACATGGCAGATAATGATCGAGCGTTCACCTCTGCCATGAACTTCTTCAAGGTCTCCTGTTTCTGCATCTCATCACTTGTTGGAAGGCCCATTTGTTTCTGCCGTTGGTCAAACTGAAGAAAGAATTTTAAGACACGGGAAAAAAACTGAATGTCAATAAAGTCTAAGAGATCTCACACATTGAACAAACATCTAAGAGACTAAACGGCCAGTAAACCAGAAGTAAAAAAATCAATGGAGTCACCTAAAGTCTTACCATCATTTTTTCAACAGTTGAACGGGTTTCAGGGTCCAGGTCAGACAATTTGCTATTTTCTGGTTCTACCTTCTGAGTGTCTATCTCTGGCTCACCCTTCACCAAGTACTTCCACCATTCCATCTGGTTTTGTTTTGTTAAAAGAATAGAGATAGATTTCTGATCCTCTGTGAAAAATTAAATAACCAGTCAGCAATAATTTCATGCCTTCAAGTCAAAATGCCTAACTACACTTTAGGGATAATTACAAAAAAAAAAAAAATAACCCAGAGGTTTATGAAACCTGTAAAGTTTAACTTGGGGTATGATTCTGTCTTACATTTTCCCCCTTCAAAAACAAAAACAATTACCCCTCATAATTTTGATACATCTCTGTGTTTTTCTTTTTTTTTTTTTAATTAGCCCAAACCTAAGGAATTTTATGTAATTATCTCTAAATTTTATAGTTCAGCATGCCTACCTAAACTCCAGAAGCAGTCGTCAACCTTGACGGGCTGAAAAAGTTCCCCCTGTAGATACAAGTAATACAACTTGAGTACTTGAACAACAACGACAAATACAACAACATTGATGGACAATTAGGAAAAATCATGAAAATGGGACAGCAGGTTATACTTACTTCAATAACTGGAGGCTGACCCTTTAGCCCAACTTTAAGATGATTTTTTTTAATATCACATGTAATGAGTCTAGACTTTGTTCCGGGAGGCACAGGAACAGAGATGTTCACCTCTTGTAAAGATTGACCCCACGAGTATTTATCCATATCGAGGCCATTGCCCTTGTTTGGAGCTGCTCATAGATATATAATCAGAGTTAGAAACCAGAAGACAAAGCATTTCGCCAATAGCACAGAAGAAAATAATTGCCATATCAAGTATAAAAGTCAGATATACCAAAAAAAATGTAAAGGCGCATTTTCGAGAAATATAAATCCATTGTTACCAGAATCAACTAATATAACTACAAGCAAGAAAAATACATTTTCCTACCGCTTCTCCAACATATGGCACATCACTACAGAAACAAAATATCAGGTAAGATCTAACACCACAATTCAACTTTTTGGAAAAATATAAAATGCACAATTTTTTGTTCCTGATGGAAAATTTTATGTGTCCATAACTATGAAACGAGGAAACAGTGATCCTCTGCATGGATAAAGCTTCGACAGTAAATAAAAATACTAGCAAAATACTTTTGATATCCTTTCTTACACAGCGTGCAGCAAACAAAGGTTAAGCATAGGGTCAACATTCTCATTGAAACTAGGGGTGAAAATCGAACCGAGTTACTCTATAATCAACTAGAGGTTGATCGTTTAAAAGCTCGTTTGAGTTCGATTTGTTAACATAACGTTCAATAAAATATAAAGTTCAGCTCGAGCTAGAGCTCGATCAGTTAGAAATTAACTAATGTCTAAAAATATCAACATACTCAAGCTCGATTCGTAATTGGCTCAACTAAAACTCGTTCAAGCTAGACTCAATTAATAACCAAACCAAACTCAAACACAATTTTTGAAGCTCGATAACAAACTTGAACATAGGCTCAACTCAATTCGTTTATAGCCATAATTGAAAGAGATTGAGATATACCAAATATAAATAAATAACTAAAAAGAAACATTTTCCAATCTAAGTAAAGTTGCAAAACGTTACCAACGCCAAACTCATAAATACTACAATCCCAATAACAAAATATAACCCCAGACGCCAGAGATAGCTAACAAGAATTCAGATACATCTTATCAGGAAAGAATCCAAGCTTTATGCAAAGAAAAACAATATTAACACCTCCATCATGCACACGACACGCCACAAAATACATTTAAACGAAATCTCATAATGTATGTTACTAACATAAGGACTTTTGAACAGATAAAAAATTTAAAGTAAGAAAAAACTATTGGGACAAACTAAGAATTCAAATGAGAAATACCTCGAGGCCCTTTTTCCTCCACTGCCGCTTTAGTCTCACTTTCCTTGTCCTCCATAATCTCGTCCTTCACAATCACATCCTCTTCCTTCTTAACCGGAGGCTGTGGTGGCGCCTCCCTCTCCCTAATCTTCTTCTTCTCTACCTTAGAATTGAGCTCGATTTTCACTTCTTTCCTCTTCCTCTCCTCCGCCTCAACCTTATCCTTCACCATCCTCAACACCGCACTCACATCGTTCACCAGCGAGTCGCTCTTGAACAAATCGCTCTCCTTCGCGACGAACTCAAAGACCTCCTCTAGAAACCCCAGTGGATTTGACGGATTGAGAGAGGCGTTAAACGGCTTCTTCGCCGACGCCAACGATGACGACGGCTTATTCTGGTCTTCTTCGTTGTACTCGGAGAGAATCGCCATTAGGGTAGTTCGAAATTGAAGCGCAAATTCGAGTTTTAGGGTTTTGATCAACGTCAATATCGGGGTTTATGAGATACTTTGAGCGATGAGTAGTAGAGACGAAGGAGATATATAGTGATGAAGACGGGAGAAGTTTGTAAAGTTAGAAGGCGGAGGAGAGTTCCAGAAGCCCTTAAAATACGTGTAATTGCAAAAAGGACTTTGGGTTTTGACAGAATTATAGTTGTAGTACAATTTTGGTAAGGGTGACATACCCAGCAAGAATCCGACCCTAAGTTAACCAGAGAAACTTAAATCCGTACACGAGAAATCCAAGAAACCCAAATATGAATCTGACATGATATTACTAATTTATCTAAAATATAATTATTTTTTTAATTATTTTCTAATATATATTAAGCATAACCCAAAATTAATACCAAATCAAACACGAATCCGACCTGATGACCTGAATTGTCATCACTAAAATTTGCCATTTCATTTTTTTTTTCCATCTCTTAATATGGGTAAGTCATGCTACCCACTTAGGTAACTACCCTATGATGATTGGTAAGTTACTGTTTGAAAATAATTTCTAGATTTTATTTCCTATATATAGTTCTGGTTTTAATTTAGTTAGATTTAGATTTTTTTAATAACCTAGTTAGATTTAGTTAATCAGTGATAAATTGGAAATTTACATTATAAAACAAGTTTAAATGTCTTCCTATTACTAGTCTAAGATTTGGTTTGGTTTAATTTATTCGAGATAGGTGGACATATTAAGTTAAGAGTAAGATTAATCGAATGAATACCTTTTTAGGTTCTTATTTGGATTTGTATGGGTTTTTAATTATTTTTAATTAATGACAATTATATCCAGTTTATTGTGATTTATAAAGAGGTTTTCGGTATCTAAATATAATTAATTTTCAGTTGTGAAAATGTATTCCCAATTTTTTGCAAAAATATGAGTTTTCGAAATTGGATAAAATTATTCTTTCAAAATTATTTTATAAAAAAAATAAAATTTAGTATACCAAAATCTATCAATTTCTCAAAGGCTAACGGATAAGGCCCAATTTTAGTTTCTGAGCCTAAACCAAGGCCTCTTTCCATAATTGGGTGACAATCGTCTGGAGTCTGGACTTGTCCATGTGAATAATTGAACGTGTAATTAACATGGGGCTTAGTACCAGCGATAAGACTATGAACATCAATTTAGGCCCATTCACTTTCAAAACAACAGACTTATTATTGCTGATCATTAGATTTGTTAGAAAATTAAATGTATAATTTTATTAAGTAGCATAATCTCAGGTCAAACACTTGGTAGGAAAAAGCCAGGCAACTTCCATTGACTTCTGGTGGCTTATTTGTCCAAGTAATTTACATCTTAACGTTGTTTATTAACAAGTGAAATTTTACTACTTGACATGTGATGGTGTTTTTTTCCGTTGATCACTCCGAATCAGTGTTCTAAAAATAGCTAGGCGCTAGTCGGGCGGCAGACTGGGACCTAGCGCCTAGGCGGAGCCTGGGCGGGGTTAGGCGGGACTTGAGCGGGGTTAGGCGGAGCCTAATTGAAAAAATAACATAGGCGGACAAGGGGAGTCTAACGCCTAGGCGGGGATTAATCGGAGCTAGGCGGGGTCTTTTAGAACAGTGCTCCGAATGAAGCAGTCTAATTAGCCGGTCCAAAATATTCTCCGAATCTGGTAGAATCTTTAGATGTGAACTAGCATGTATTACACAAAATAAGATTATGTGGGAGGCTCCTTCGATACTCAAATCAGCGATCGTAGAAGAGAAAGATCTAGAGTGCAAGAATGTAATTCACAATGATGAAATAAACATACTTATGAATGAGTTGTAAAGACCTATATACCTGAGTTAGCGAACCTTATGGCTGCGTAGTAGAAAGAGACATGTTGGTGAATAGTATTATATGTAGCCCAACAATTAAATAATATTAGGTAATTAAAGAAATTGAATAATGTATAAATTAAATAAAAATAGTTATTACGAAAGGATTTTTTTTGCCCACAACAATATAAACTCGTTTTTTCAACAAAGATCTGGAACTCAGTTTTCATACCCCTTTAAATTTAAAAAATAATCAAATATGAGGGGATTTTTTATAATTTTGAAATATCTCTAGTTTTTTTTTGTAACTAGATGAAACCTTAGGGTTTTAGGGGTCTTTTGTAATTATCACTTTACAAAGGTGAATGACTATTTGTAATTTTGAAAGATAACTGATTTCTTTTTACAATTAAACTGAAAGGGTATTTTTTGTAATTAACCTTTAATTCATGAATTTACTGAGTCAACATGATTTTCTATGGTCCAGATCTAGTGTTCTGCAATTCTATTTTATTTCCCATTCCAATTCAGTGGATGAATGACACGTGTACAATGTTGAAGTGACATTTATCGAATATAGTGGAATAGGAAATCTCAATCCGATTTTCTATCGCAATCTATCCTTGACATTAATATTGATGTTATATTCATAGGAACAACTCAAATCACAGAAGGTCCATTGCAGCTAGCTTAGTCCAAGGAGTCTATGTGCTCGAATGCGATCGACAACAAAACCGCCAACCCCCTCAAGCTCTAGCTCTTCCATGGTGGGAATTTTTCAATTTCAAATTGATCCAAGTACTAATCGACGATCACGATCAATCGTATTTCGGCGCCATTTACGAGTTCAAATTCCCATATCCATACCCGAACTATCCCGGCCAACGGCCCCCACAGTACGTAATCGCCTTCCGTGGCACGATCAACAAATCGAGCACCAGGGCCGAAGATCTCAAGTTGAATCTCAATATCATGATCAACAATCTCCAGGACAGTCGGCGTTTCCAGACAGGAACAGACTCGGCCCGGGACATTATATCCCGGGCCGGGCCTGGGAATGTCTGGTTAGCTGGACATTCCATTGGATCGTCGATAGCATTACTAATCGGACGACACATGGCAAAAAACATGGGAGCTCATATAGAAAGCTACCTCTTTAATCCTCCGTTTGCCTCTCCTCCAATAGAACGGATCAAAAACGAAAAAGTTAAAACTGGGACTCAGGTTCGCCAATAGTGTCCTGACGGCTGGTCTGGCTGTGGCTGCTAACGGCGGGCACACGTCTAAGGCTAAAGAGAACGACGCGTTTAGTGTGTTGTCGTCGTGGATACCGTACTTGTTTATTAGTCAATCGGATATGATTTGTTCGGAGTATATTGGGTATTTTGAGCATAGGGATAAAATGGAGTCTATTGGTGCCGGAAAAATTGGAAGGCTTGCGACTAAGCATTCGCTGGGGAGTATAGTGTCGGCTGCTAGAGGGAAGGATTCTGAGGCGATTCATCTAATTCCGTCTGCGTATTTGAGTATTAATTGTAGCCCTTGTCTGAATTTTAAGGAAGCTCATGGGATTCATCAGTGGTGGAAGATGGATTTGGAGTTCAAGTACAAATTATATCAGTATAAGTGAAAAATGAATATCTAAAAGTTGTTATTTCACTTTGTGGCAATGTAAGAAATAAAAGCCCTCTTTTTTTTATGCGACATTTTTTAATATATTAGGTGATTGTCACGTATATAATATAGTACTATTATTATACATGTGGCTTCATCTGGTCGAGTTGTTAATACTGTCAAGTCTACAGTTCGACTCTAAAAAACACATTGAGATAGAGAGATGGAGCTACATAAAATGAAAGTTTGTCTTGATTTATATACTATATATCTTTAATTTCAACTAAAACTCAATTTCATTGAAAACATATACTGAGAAACCGCAGAATTTCAGCAGAACTCAGAGCCCTTAACAAGCCCACTTTTTATTACAGCTTCTTTAATATTTTCAAAAGACTTGACCAAATCATCGCCAAGTTGATGAGGATTTGGAATAAACTTTTCATCAGCACCTATGGCAATTATAAGCCTATTAGCATAGCTTTGGTAATGTATCACCAATCCCTGCAATAATCCAAAATCATAATTAAAAACAAATTTAATAACCCAAATTAAATTGTCACACAACTTCAATATTTAATATTTTTATCTGTTTTGGAATGTACCTGAGGAAAACCAAAAACAGAAGGGGCAATATAAGCTAAAGGATGACCAAAAACATTGATCTCTTCTTTTGGGCCGACCACGTTCGAGAAAGTTAATGTTGTGTTCCTGAAAACCCCCGTCGACACACCAGCTGCTATCTGTATCACAGCATAGTTAAGTTTGTGTTTTAATATCCAGGCGAAAATGCAAAATAGCTTTTTCAACTTTCTCAAAATGGAATCTATTGCAAACTTATGTCATGGTTCCTTACTTCGACATCATACAAATATAGGAAAATGACATTTTAATACATGTAGCCCGAACCAAGTTTAGGTTCGGCCTACTAGTATCAGACTAGTAGGCCGAGTCTAACCTACCCACAAAAATTGAATTTAACCCAACCCAAATTGCTTTAGATCTGCATCGGGGCTTAACCAGCGTGTTTGAGAGGCAGGCCTAGGCTGGTCTGGGCGACAAAAATAGTTTTATTTGAAAAATCAAATTATTTTTCTTTCTTTCTAGGAAAACTTATGATTTATTAAATATTTTCAAAATTAATCATGATATATTCACGAAGAACGATTAAGTTCGTTGAAATGACCAATTAATTGCATGTGATATTGAATAATTAGATCCCATTATAATTACCTTTTTTTTTTTTTTTTGATCGGTCCCATTATAATTACCTTGTTTCCAAATAACATGAGCATTAGCTTCATGACCCCAAATGCAACACTGTGTCCGAGTGATAGTTTCTTTCGATCCATGGTAGCCTTAGCTCTTCGTATGTAGTTTAAGGGGTCGTCTTGAAGAACAATGGTAAGGGGAAGTATAACAATGCCTACTATATTTCCCCACATTCCCTTTAACAACTTCTCCTTCTCCATCATCTCTGCCAAATCCTGCATAATATTGTTGTAAAATGGGATGTCATTATATAATTGGGATAATTAAAAAAAAAAACTCGGGTTTTTGAAATCAAAGAAACCCCCTTGGGCTAGGTTGATTTTGTCTTAATTTTAAAGTGACATAATTCTTCAATAACACTTAACTAATTAATATTGTGGTAAAATGTGAGGGATAATTAAAAATAATGCTAAGATTTGGGCTAATTACAAAAAACTCAGGGCGCGATTGATTATGCTTTCATTTTGAAAATTTTATTTTGCTAGAGAATAGTGGTAAAAAAAATTGGAAGAAAAAAAAAATTTGAGAATGTGATTGGACGTGAGATGAAAAAGTAATGATGAAAGTTGGTTTGATTTAAAAATAGTAAAGTAATGTTTGTAAATGATTGGTAGTTAAAAATATGTGAGTGAGTGAATAGTGAAATTTGTGGGAGAATATGTAATAATGATTAGTTTTTTGTGATAAAATTTGTAGACGTGATTGGTAAGAGAAAAAATGAGAAAAAGTAAAAGTGAGATAATAATATATTTTCTGAAAATTTTCATAAACAATCGAATGTTTGTTAAAAAAAATTCTTCAGCGGAACGAAAATAGAATCTACTTCACATCCAATCGCAGCCTCATTTTTTGAAAATTACGAGAATCCTCTTAGGTTTGAGCTTGTCTTCTATTTAAACTTTGAAGTGGTAACCATAAGTGGGGTTTTTTGAAATATTTTTGCTTATGGAAAAAGAAAATATAAGACATAATCAATTCCCAACACGGGGAGGGCGTTTCTGTAATTTTCAGAAACCAATGGTTTTCTTTTTTTTTTTGTAGTTAACCCAAATCTCGGGTGGTTTTTTTGTAATTATCCCTAAACAATAATTTACCATTATGCCAAATAATGGAATTTTTATGTGATGTGTTTACCTCAAGTCTTGCACATGGTCTGAGGTTAAAAACACAAGCTGATCTAAGGCGGAGATTTTTGGGTAAAGTATTACTTCTCTTTTTGGTTATTTCTGCACCATTTTGATCACTCTGTTTCTCTGTGGTACAAAAATGTATATGGGCATTAATTCAACTGATTAAGAATTGAAATTTAAGTGCACAATAATTAGTAAATTGGAAAATAGGAAAAAGAAATATTGTAATTAGGTGTTGAAAGAAATTCACCATATCTCGTGTTGAGATAACGACTGAGGCCAGCTTCTGTGATTCCAAGTACAACATCATTAATGCTCTTCATCAAATTTGAACACAGCAAGAATTAATATCAGTATCTTAAATATCAAACTCATGAAAAAATATCATAAAAAGGTTTTTTTACAAATTAATGATTATGTGTCATAACACCTAATTAGTTATCAACTTCAAAGAGATGTCTTACGAAACTAAGACATGAAACATATGTGTATAAACTGTAGAACAGCGTAAATAAGAAGAGAAGTTATAGCTCTTAATGTAGGCAGGGGCGTAGACAAGGGGGCCTCCCATGTCCCCTACGCACCCCAAATATTTTTTTGTCCCGTTTTTTCTATAAAAGAAAAATGAAAAATAAATTATATTTATAATTTTTAAGGGAAAAAAATAGCCGAGCTAGGGGAAAAAAATTTAGGGCTTGGGGTACTAAGCCGGGCTGGCTACGCCCCTGAATGTAGGGAAGATATACAAGGTGGCGGAGCCAGCCTGCTCGGCTATCCCTAGCCCCAAAAAAAATCCCCTACATACAATTTGTGGATAGCCTTGAGCTTCCACCCTAGACAAGTCTGAAAAATAAAACAAACTACTAGATACTCGATTCGAGGTCCATTCTTAAAAACTCGTTTGAGCTAGGTTCGTTATCACAACGAACCAAGTTTGAATACATTTTTCAATTCGCTATTATGTAAAACTCGGTTCAAACTCAACTTGATCAGTAAGAGAAATAATACAACATGCCTAAGAACATCAAGCTATACCCGAGCTCGATTCGATTAATAGAACCATACTCAAATATAATTTCCGAAACTCAGTAGCAATTCAAAACAAGTTCGAGCGGTACTATGATCAACTAAACTGCATTTCGTAACACCCTACCTAGACACATTACCTCTTAAACAAAGGTAAACAATTCATGTGATTATGCAGCCAAGAAATGTTAAAAAAACATTATTAACCAATCGAAGCAAAAATAGTATAGTAAACATACCACATTCATGGCATTCTTGACAAACTTAACCTCATCAAGACTAATAATCCGGCGCACATATTTCTTGGGATACAACTCAACCCCTTTTCCCGCTTTAATCACCGTCTCCGTGTCTTTCAGAAACAAAATTGTCGCCAAAAAACATATGCAATCACTCAACGTATTAAAAATAATCAAAAACATTGTCCAAACCAAGACAAATAACCTCTTCATCAACCCATTATTTTTAACATTATTTTTTTTCTGTTTCTTGGGTGGAATAACGGGCAAAGATTCCGGGTCAGGGTTTTTTCTGGCACATGCCATGACTAGTGAAATCAGAGATACACCATCCCCAATCGAATGGTCAATTTTGAAAATTATTGTCGAATTTGCATCGGAATTTTTCACGTTTAGCACGTGGACTTCCCATACTGGCTTTGATTGGTCCAGCTGGTTTTTGGATAGGCCTGATATGTAATCCTCTACGAATGCATCCGGGTTTTCCATTTCCGGGTCCAAATCTGGAGCGATAACGTGTTTTTCTAAGTCCACTTTTGTCCGTTTCCATGAGTACTTGCCAAGCTTCTTGTTGTTCACAATCTATTTTCAACACCAAAACAGACGGGAACAAAAAACTCCATTAGAATAAGAACTGGATGTCATAATTGTACACGTGTCATTTATCATGTATAATAAAATAGGTAATGGAATGATTGTGAAACAGGAGATATGGTCCCGGAGATGTTTTCCCCCAAAGTAGGGCGGGTCTGGTTATACACACCTCTTGTCTGCAATTTTCAAAAACCTCTAGGTGTTTTTGTGATTAGCCCGAACCTCAAGGGCTTTTTATTTTGTAATTATCCCATAAAAAAATCAATTATCTTTCATTTAAAAATAATATAGTTTTTTTTTGTAATTAGACAAAATTTAAGGGGTTTTAATTGTAATTAACCCTAAGATTTACTACTATGTCAATAAAAGTTGATTCCAAAACAAATGCATTAGCAAAAAAAGTGTGTGCAAACTCAAAAAAATTGGTCTCAGCTTATAGATGTAAAAAATAACTATTTTTTTTTCAATATAAAAGTTGAAAATCGCGTTTTTTAGAGTTTGCAAACACTCAGTATATCTACTAACAACCAAGTGACAAATTGAACTTACGAGCAAACTAGAGAAACGAGGATGTTTAACTAGAGTTCGCTCCAACTCATTCTTGAATAAATTGACATCGATGGGGGTCAAATAACCCATGACTGCTAATATACAAAGGTTGAAGCCTGGTGCTTGCATCAAACGGGCACCTGGGCTGGCTGGCTCTTCTTCTTCTTGTGACATTTTTGTTATCTGATGAGTAAGAAGAATATTGATAAATAATTATATTTATACATGACATATATAGTAGGAGTTAGGCAGTTAGCTTAGGTAGCTAAAAAGATTGCAAGATCTGTCTACTGTTATCACATGGGATGGGAGTAATTAATGTTGATCATGAATATTTGATGCATTAATTTAGTACTGTTAACTAGAAAAAACAGGTGAGTGTAGAGTTAGGCGAAAATGTGGGGACTCGAATAAATGAAGAACGTGGTCAAACCTAAAATTTAAATGTATCTGACAACTCATGGTGATATTTTCAACTCATGGTGATAGTTTCACTAGTTAAATGAAGAATGTGGCTTAATTTAATGTTGTAATCAATCAAGGCTAAACGTGATAAATTTGGATTTTGAACTCATACTCACTAAGTGAAAGAAATTTAAAAAAAAATGAAGCGATTTTTAGGTTCATTTAAGTTCGATTTGGAAAAAAGACCGTTTGAACTCAGCATAATTAGGTAAGTTTTAATCAATTTTCCTAACATATATATACTTCTGAAAATGAAATATAACGCATGTTTGGCAGTATTTTTTGAGCTGGAAGTGCCTTTATAGAGTGATTTTTAATACTAGCTTTGCTAAAAAGTGCTCACACGTAATGTAAAAATGGGACGGGAGATATAAATATCATCCACATCCCATCCCCAATTCTAAAAAAGTGGGGAATTTTTATTTCCGTTTCATCCCCGAATTAACCAAAGATTTTTCTGTTCCATTTTATTCAGTACCAATTGAATGGTTTTCAATAGAGATTTTCCCATCCCTACAAACGCTTTAGTCCAAGAATTGAAGACCTCAATTCTTTTTTCCCTTGACTTCCTTGTTTAGCACTTTTTAGGGTCTTAACTATATTCTTAAGTACTATTAAGGAAAGTGGGAATGATATGGAAAAAATATTGCTTAGTTGGCAAATGGTTGTGCCTTTTCCATTAAAAGCAAAAGAAAAGTAGGGCTAACTGGGCTCAATTATTTTTTTTTAATTAAAAAAGTCCACAGCCCAAATCTGATTCTATTATCCAACTGTTAGACCTGTCTACTCCGTGAAAATTGGAAGAAAAAAAATACTGGAAAAAACTTAAAAAAAAAACAGTTAATAAGAATTGCTAATATTTTTCATCCAATTATTTTCTCTTTTAATTACATGAAAACATAATTATCCATCATTTTAATTTGGCATAAAAAAAATTCCCCAAAAGCCATTAAAATCTCAAGTTATTTCAGATTTTATTTCCAATAACAAGATATTTGAATTTAAAAATCACAATTCACCATTTATTCAAGGAAAAGTCAGACGACAACAAAGAATAGAAAATAATCAATCCCGCAGTTTAATCCTTCACGACTCTCTCACGAGACGGAGTTTTAGGGGCTCAAGATTAGTCTGGCGAAACCGAGAACCCGAGAGATAAAAAAATCCAGCTGATTATTAATTCTGGAAAATTGATGCGAGCTTTAACATTGATTGACGGTTCAAGCTGTTGTAGTTCATGAGAATTAATTTTGGACAAGTAAATTTTCTCACCTAATTCGTCAGCAACATTTAACATCAACTCTAAATTCCCCAACTACCTTAATTTATATCTTTTGTCTCTTTATATGATGATGAACCATCTATCCTTTACACATAGGAGTAGTACATATGGTGCCCTGTCCTAACTCCTAAAGGACTGATTGATGCATGCTCCTAATGGTTTTAATTTGCTGGTCTGGAATGTGGATACTATTGGGTGTTTAATTGTTTGATACATGTCCCAATTCCCATTCATTATTTTCTGCTTTTTTTTTTTTGAAACTATCCAACAAATAAGAAATTATATATGTTCAGTATATATATATACATATATATATATATTGTTCGGTATATCTCCAATTCATTATTTTTAATTTTAATTTTTTCATTCTGAATATATCGAACTAACAATAAATTATATAAATAAAATAATAAATAAATAAAACATGATATTTTAATAAAACTGATACATTTATTTTTAATAAAACGTGATGATTTTCGAATCTAAAGTGATACAAGGTCACCGCATAATATTATAAAAATGAGATAGCTCTTAATGATTCTATAACATCACCTAATATTACTAAAATGTCATTCCCCAAAAAAATTATGAAAAAGCCACTGTGAATTTCGATATGGACCTGTCTCAAGAATTCAGACTCGTGAGACGGTCTTATAGAGTTTTTGACATTGATTTATTAGAATAATTTTATTAACTTATTAAGTTTGTCTATATGGTATTTTAGATTTTGTTACAATTTGAGATTTATGATTCAGAATATCTTGTGGACTTTATCACTTGATTTGATTACTGAATTATTTGTTGAGTTGAATCATTATAATTATATGGGGAAGATTATTTATTTTTTTTATTTTTGCAATTTTGGGCAGGCCGAGCCGCGGTAGACTGGGTTGAGCTAGGATATTCTCGTTATGTTTGTCTTGCCGAATGGCGGGCTTTTTCAGATAGTGGGTCGGCTCATCCCGCCGCCGGCTCGTTTTGACGCATTTATCCAAGAATTACAAAATCAAATTGTAAACCTTGGACTAAAATAGTGAGAAGGGGGGGGGGGGGGGAGGGGAGGGGTTTCCCCACATTCTTGCCAATTGATCAAAACACGAGCTAAGTTTGTATTATTTAGCTGAAGGGAGAAGAAACCAGTAACCGTCCTTTTGACATTATATGGTTGTATTTAATTCTCAATTTATTCATATCTACTACATGGTGTCCAGAAAAAGAAAGAAAAAAAAAGGACTTATTAATACCTATAATTGATTGTAGGAGGACACCCTTCACTCTTCAGCAAAACTAATTATTTTTTCTTAATCAAATATTGATCCATTTTCAGCCAACTATTTCTATGACCAAAAAATTAATTTATAATTTAAAAATATTTTGTCTCAAGTTCACATAATTGTCCCATATAATGGAAGGGTAGACAAATAAAGACAACTTTATAACATAAGTTTCAACAAAAATTATCCATAATTCGTGGATGTGTACTCAAATAAATACATTAAATGCGTACGTCTTATGTTAATTAGGAGTATTTTATTTTGATAAAAATCAAGTATTTCATCATAATATATGTACACCCAATAAATATACCATGTATTGATTGGTCTACCAAATTATTTATGGAATGTCCACCTAAATTCAACCCGACATGTAAAAGTATGGCACTAATCTATTAATGACAGCGTACAACCTATAACCAAACTTTTGTCCACCCTACACATTTATGCGCACACAAACATAATTAGTTCCCCACCTTTAATGATTAAGTAATAGTACTTAAATACTCCTTTTAAATTTTTACACAAAGTTTTAAGCAATAATAAGTAATAACTGAGGTAATTACATTTGATGATGAGACCAAAAATTAATTGATTATGTAGGATAATTATCCACGGAAATAGGGGTGCTAATTGTTAACAATCTTATGAATCAACCACATATCATATATCATGATATGTATAATTTATATTTATTAAATATAAATAATTATTTCAAAAAATACATTAAATATAAATTATTTTATAAATATCGATATGCTTGAGGGATTCACTTGGTAGCCTAGTGGTAGAATTTTTACAAATTTACTGGGTTCAATTCCCACAAAGCTTCCTCCGCTCCTAAAGATTTGTACTCCAAATTAAAAAAAAAATCGACATGCTTACTTGGATAAGAAAATAAAGTAGCAGATTTATCAGTAACTCTTTGTATTTACGTACCTAAATAGGCGTCCAGATCAGGTTGAGCTATTCCTCTTTGTCTGAGCGCAAATATCAAAGATACGGGGATCATATTGGGCCCGACCCCCCTTTTTTTCTTTTACCTAATTCATTCAGAAATTACAAAAATAAAAATTTACATTATAGTTTATATTTTTTTTCTCCAGCTCACTCCGCTTTCATATGTTGGCTACTCTATTATCTGAGTGCCATGTATTTCTGCATGGTGTACATTTTCCTAAATTATGACGCGTTATTGTTTTTAATTCAATGAAACTAGGTCGGCCTGGCCTAACCCATCATGCCATCACGCAAAAGTACTTTAGTGTTATGCGTTGGGTCTCAACCTTGCCATAAAAAATGTGAACCAAATTCAAATTATTATATACAAGTTCGATTTTTCAATTAAAAGACCTAAATTCGATCCGAATCCAAACGAACCTTGCAACATCAAGCCCAACTCCAGGAAGATATCCAATATCAAGAGAAAGATCAGGGTTTGTGTGAGGCCATTTCCTAAATTAAGGCACATCTATAGGCCCGATGGTTGTAGAATTATACAAACCGATTCTTGCTCAAAATGGATTGGGCCATTGAAAACAAGAGTAAATTACTACAAATTCAGGCCCACATTTCATTGGGCTCCATCCACATTTGTGCCTAGCTGAATAATAAAACGTCGTGTTTGAATTACTTCGAAAAGGCTGACAAGTTTTCATTCTAATAATCTATCAAGAAATAATAAGAATATTTCTTTTTGGAAGTAAAGAATAAAACTTTTAAGCGGTATAATCATAACTTATATATGTAGAATAAAGTTTTTCTAAAATCATTTAATGGAGTAAAATTAAACTCAATATTCCATTTCCCTATTGTGAGACAGAAAATTAATCATACTAAGAAATTTCAGAATTTCCAATTCCAGATTTAGTAAGAAAACAACTAATAAAATATGTTTATATGATAAATTCACGAATATATAGGACCCTATCGATTTCACGAAATATAATGATTAATAAGTGAAGCTGTGGAAAACAAATCCCATATTAGAAAATGTAGAAAATATTTAGTATATCATATTTATTTTCAACTTTTTTAAAAAATCGAGAATAAATCGGAACATGATCTGCGATAACAGATGTTTTTGGGATCCCATTTATTTTTATTATTCATTATAAAATAATTTGGAGCATTTACTATGAAATAAATTAGCTAAACCTATTATCATCAATTATTTTTTGTCCCCAAAAAGTGAAGGCATTGACTTGTGTTTTTATTTGAATTGATGTTACATTTTTCCTTCCTTTTGCAATGAGCAATAATGTTGAAACTAAATTATAAGACACGTAGCTAGAATACAGCCTTATGGGGTTTTCTGGATAGGCATGTTTGCCCTACCAAATTTTGTTTCAAAAAAAAGGCCGTATGGTTGAGAGTAGAGTCGGCAATTTCCAGCTCGGCCCGAGGATAGGGTCGGACTAGGCTATATTTATATAAGCCCGAAATAGTACATGTCTACTTTGGCCCGACTCAAGAGACCTAAAGCCCGAACGGTCCGATTAAATTTAGGCATAAACATGGGGTTTTGGCTGGGACGGGCCAAGGGAAATGATGGTCCGAGTATTTTCTAGTGGACCTGACTCGATCCAATTTTTCACTTGGTTCGATGGGTTAGCCCGGCCCATTGTCAGCTCCAGTCAATTGAAACTTGGTGGTCTTACATATTTTCGTGGTGATCGAAATTTTTTAAAGATGATACATACTACTTTTCTAGTTTGATTGGAACTTGCACATTGCAAGTCTACATGAGGTCCCCTCCAAAAAAAAATAATACTAAATAAGAAGAAGTCTACATGAGGTCAACTGTATATATATATATATATATACTATATAAAAGGTTATAGACCCACTCTCTTAATTTGTTTTTTCCATATGTTGCTATACTTGAATATAATTATTTTAATATGACTATTTTTTTTTTCGAGAGACGATCTTTTTCCTTTATATTAGACAAAAACCACATATTATATCATTTTTCCAAATAAATATGCGTTATGTGACAATTTTTATTTTGTTTTTCGAAAAATGAGATATTGTTGAGGGAATGACTAGCGAGTAGCGACTATGAGAGCTAAAAGAGGCGTCACAGTAATTTCCGTTGTTCAACTTTATGTCACGTATATAGAAATATTGATGGACTTAATGGACTTAATCCAATTATAATAGAGGTCCAAATAATAAAGGCCTAAGTACTTATAGTAAAAAGTCCAACACGACAAGTCTTTTGTGGGCCTAAGAGGCCTATTAAATTCATCATTAACACCAAATAATAATTAGATTTTGAACCCAATAATTCACTCATCATTTGAAAGGTATGAAATTCACTCTAATTCTCTAATCTTATACATTTGGATGACTCTTTGTCTTTTTCACCTGACTTAAGTGTTGGAGTCTTTCGGACAACCCGACTTGTCAGTGGCGTAGCTAAAATTTATATTATGGCGTGCCAATACACGGAAATAAAGCGAGCCATGTAAAAAATTTAACTAAAATGCATATAAATTCCAACTAATTTTTTTTTTCTAAAAACAATTCTATGTAAAGGTTTGATCCATATACATATTATATATAAATACAACTCCACCCCTGCGACTTGTTGTGTTGCAAATAGCGATCCAACTTAAATGTGGCATCAATTTAGAGATTTAAAGAACGATGTGATAACACATTAATTGTGTTTTGTTAGTAGTAGTCGACCATGGGTTGTGGCAGAAGAATATGGCCAATTATTTGATACTTGTTGCTGTCTGGAGTTTAATAGTATAAAGGCTTGATCTATATACATATTATATATAAATACATACATAGAATATGGACCATGAAATGTTGAGGAGTTTTTTTTTTTTTTTTTTTTTTTTTTGAAAGGTGAAATGTTGAGGAGTTGAGCAACAATATCTTCAAAACCTCATCTTTTATTTTTTGTTGTAGGGCCATTTGTTAATTGGAGGTGGACAGACCAACAAAAAACAATGGCACATGAAAGATTGAATGACTATTATATATGAAAATGAATTTTGGTCATGATGGAAATTTGTGTGTTGTATCATTTAATAATAGTGACTACGAGTTATTTGATAATGGGCCATTGTGTTGATAAGTGATACTTCCAGACCTATATGAATGTCCATAAATTTGAAATATATAGTCCCACAAGATTGATTGTCCATGGTATTAACCAAAAATATACTAGAAATTATAAAAATTGTGGTTTTTTTCCTCTTTTGATTGCCTTATAATGTTAAAATTACCTTATTTATGTTGTGTTTGCATGACTGAACCAGTTAGAAATCAATTATGGGTTGTATGATTTTCATTTCAACGAAAAACGTCATTTTCCATCTCAGTGGAAATGATTTTTAAGTTTTTATTGGAACTTGTGAAATATGGTAAAAATTTAGGAATATATTTGGTTTAGTACATGTCTTTTGGAATGTTTTTACTGAAAAATGTAATAAGAATGTCTTTTGGAGTGTTAAATTTAGGTATAAAAGTGGAAATAATGTGAGATTAAGATTATAGCCATGAGATGACATATTAACAACTAATAATGTAAACTTTGATTGATCTTACCCAATTAGGCCTTGATATCAATGGACCAAAATTCAATCAATAACTAAAGGGATACCTATGGACTAATCTCTTATCCAAATACTGTTAAACCTATAGCACGTGGTTGATTTTTTATTTTTTTTTTAAATTCGGTCTTGTCATTACATATACTCGAACTCGAGTTATTTAACTAAAGTGTAATACTCGTGGCACTGGGCTATCCCCACTAGTTATAGCAGTAGCTTGATTTTATAACAAAAAGAAAATCATTAATTTTCTGCAATTTTTTTCAAGTTTTAGTTCGAGCTTTTTTAACGAATAAATAGATATATGCCTTTGGCAAACACTTAAAATTAGCATGAAAAAACATTCACAATTTTGACAGACTTTTGTGACGACATATAATTTACATATAAATAGAATATTTTCATCGTTTTGGATTTGAGACCCATATAAATAGAAAGCTTTCACTTCCCCATGTATATGTTTAATGACTTTATAAAAAATCCGAAATCAAAAAATATAAAAACCTAACCGCTGATACATAATAATCACACAGAAAAATAAGTTGACTACATATATTTATGGCAAACCAGAACATTTGGTGAAGCTAAGACCAAAGCACAAAAAAATTATAGACCATATATAAATCATCTGACACCAAATAATACATAAATAATGACATATCTGGACTTTTTTTTTTTTTGCTGAATGGTTTCATTCACATATATTTATATATATAAAGGTGTATTGTTGGGTTCTCATATATATGCTACCATATTAATGAAATTAGGAAACCATAAATAACTGATATACTTATGATATTCTTGGACAAGTCTCGTCAAATTATTTTTGGGCCACTTGCTTAGCTAGCATGGATTAATCTCATTTTCCTGTCAACTTTGTTATTTCGTGGCTTGAAAAGAGTTGGAACTATATCACCTAGTCTAGCAAGACAAATGCATGTAACAAATTGTAATATTTAACATTAATTAATGCATATATATTGTACTGCATGTATGCACACCACTTCAAGTCAAGATTTCTGACAAAATAGTCCAACTATTTCTTCTTTGTAGATGGTAACGTCATCATACGAGAATTTTCCGCGACAGTAGCAAATGTTAGACGAGCCCACTGGCGTAGCTGGGGGGCCAACCTAGGTCCCCCCCCCCCCTTTTTAAAAAATGAAATCTATGTAATTTTTTTAAAAAAATATATTTGATTTTTATATGGTTTTTCTTTTAAATTTTTTATTTGATTTATCCCAATTTCATGTATTAGCCACCTCCGTGTTATTCTTGGTTAAGCTATTGTACGAGCAATAGGGATGATGGACTTGAGTATCATAATCATATGATGTAATTTAAGCATTTTGGGCAATTGTGCTTATTTGGACTGACAATAATTCTTTTGGACCACTTGAGCCTTAGAATTTTGCACATCATATATATATATATATATATATATACTTATGTCATGTGAAATATAATATATAATATAAAATTATAATAAAATAACTTTGTTGCATGTAATGTTTCATTTTGATGTGAGAACATGATCATAATTTCAATCTGAAAATGAAGAAATTGTTTGGGTTTGGCTGGCAATAATAATTTTGAAATTAATTGCGGCTTGACTATCTTTGATTGGTTTTCCAAAAAGATAAATTAATGAAGACGACTAAAGGTTGACCATAACGGCTAACACCAATCAACCGTAATTTTCTAAATAAAGAAAATAAGAAGATTAAAAGCAATTTTTTCTTTATAAAAGTACTTATATATAAAAATATAAAAGGGCAATCTCGACAACAGTAAGAATGACCGTATAAGTCCTGTCACCTACATCCTTTGATTTTTTTTATTCGGTCACGTTATTGCAGATTTGCAGTTACTCGAATTTGGACATCGTCACTGCAAGTGATACCCAAGTTAGAATCAAATCGTAAGAGAAATTTAAATATTATTACTTGGAGGAAAACATTTATTTAAAAATATATTTGTCACAAAAATTCAATATCTAAACAAAGATCTAATATTTTAAATAAGGAGTTGTTTATATATATATATATATATATATATATATATATATATTGGTATAGGATCATATGTGGCAAGGCCCCTAATATGTGGCAGTGTGGACAAATCTAGGCCATTAACATGTTTAATCCAATGGCCTGTTTTTTTTCGATTTATTTTTTAAAAAAAATTGTAATCAGCCCATTTAAGGGCAAATTAGACAAATCATAAATATTAAATAACGCCAAATTTTGGTAACTCCCCATAATTTCCTATCTTTATGGGATTCAATCACCAAAAAAATCTCCTGCTTCTCCCAAAATTCAGAAAGTTTTCGTTCCCCCCCCCAAACCCACTATCACACGTCTGCCATAACTTCATCTCCTCCAAAATTCCTCCATACAAACGGCTGTGAACTCCATTGTTTTTCTGAAAAAATCAAGTCAAGGACTCTTCTGTGTATGGCGAAATCCAGTTGGGCATAAAACCTCCAAAAAGCTTCTGTAATCTACATCAAGGTTTGCCCTACTTCTATTTTTTCGATTATATTTGGGTATGTAGTGCACAGTGCAAAGGATTTTTTACCCAACCTCGACAACATGTTTTATATCAATTGAAGATGTTTATTTATGGGTTTTTCCTTAGTTTTTGTTGACATAGTTGTAGGACACTTTTTTTTCTAGTTTGAATTTTTTAAGGTTCTTATAATGGCCTTTTTTCACACGCCTTTTGAAGTTGGTTATGTGGAATTATATCATTGAATGTAATGGGTGGACCCAACTCCGGCGAATCTGCAGGCCATTGAGATGGTATAACTTTTTTAGAATATATATGTCGTGTTTGTTGTTCCTACGTAAATTTTAATGAGTATACATTTTCCTGAATGCTACATAGTTCTTCTTCCCTATTATAAATGGATGGTACTTGTTCGTGATATGCGTCAACATAAAGAAGAAGAAGTACTGTCACATTTTGGACTGACTCTTCGGATGGTGGGTGCTGTTGGTTGCAGCAAAAGACGAACGGATGCCGGAGAAATTGGTAAAACACCTTACATTTTTATTTATCCTATATTTTTTTTTTGTATTTACATCATGGATAATATCTGGTGATAGCATACCAACAAGTTGTATACAAATAGAAATTACTTGGTATATGGTTAGTTCAATTTTTACATTTATTAAGTTGGTATGTTAATTTGATGAAAACATAGATATGAATTGGTGCACACATATGTTTTGTGTGGTATACAATTAGTCTTAGTTTAACATACAGATGTACATGATGGAAGCATTTTGCTTTTTTTTTTTTTTGGTTTTCTTAGTTGATGGTAAGATTTATTGTTATGGTGATTTCATTCTTTGGTTTTTCATTTTTCATCTTGTAGTTGGATCTGTTTGCTCTATACCTCCAAGCACGTGGGTGCCACCAATCAGCTCGCAACGTTGAAAAATGTCGCTCAGTAAGACTCGCCATGTCGTGGAGGGTGGAGGAAAATACAGTCGACTGTGGGATATATGCCATGCGTCACATGGAGACCTACATGGGGGGACCATTGAAGAAATGGGACTGTGGATTTGACAAAGCCGACGCCGCAGAGTTTGCACGTTTGAGGACCCTATACTGCCACGCAATCCTGATGCACGACTTGAACCAAGAGAAGGACAGAGTGCTTGGTTTAGCAAAAAACTTTGTTAGGGGAAAATAGTTGGTTTATCGACTCAGGAGTTCATTTCGTTAGATGGAGCTTATAAGTACACTTTATTTATTACATCAGACTAGAACACTTTGTACCCCGTGCATTGTCTGTCAACATTACGTGTTACTTTTTTATGAACGATATTCAAGCAAACATGTTTCCCTTTGTTATGCGTATTGTTAGTGTGTAAACAGTGCACATTTTCGTCAGTACGCAAAATATGTTCCTTACTGCTTTGGTATATATATGTTCATAGGCAAGAACTTGGTGTTTTCCAGTTTTGAAGATGTTTTTAACAATTCATGTGTATGCACAATACTTAAGCAGTTTGTGTTCAGGTACTATAATTACTTTTTATTTTTTGGAACTCAATGTAACAAATGTACAACTGAATGTTACACTCAGCACGAAATGACAATCCAATGTACCAAAATAACAGATTATGATACTATAATATAATTATTTATACACCAGAATATCCTGAGTATAAAACCACCAAAGTGTTGATATATATACACTACAATATACAACCAAATTTACTATGTTTTTTTCGATATTTTGTTGAAGTACTACAATTATTTTTACTCATTCGAAGTCATTGTAATCATTTGAAAAGTTGTTTAGGTTAGGTTACAGGGCATTTTGTTTAGTCAATAGCAATTATAACATATAACTGTTTAGGTTACAAGGCATATTTTTTAGTAAAAGTCAGAAGGACTAAAAAACGATGTAACATTAGAATGTAAATGGCATCCAGTTATAATGCAAATGACATTCAATTATAATATAAATGACATTTCATTTAACATTGGAGACGGATCTGTTTGTTCTTAAACTTCCTCGACGTGCTTATTCGTATGTCAAAGCCGCATTGTCTACCATAATCCCTATAAAACTCCACATCTTTGTCCAAACTCCCAAAATGCATGCCCACCCGCGGTATTTTATCCTGTTCAACTTCAGGTATCCAATATTTGGTGTTGTCGGGTGATATTACCAGATGCTCTCGTATTTCGGCGTGCTGGATTGTTTCATCACTACTATCTGCAAAGCATATGTACACCAAATAAGTGAAACGGATACACAAAAATATATTTCAAATTACACAATAGTTTCACTATCATAATACAGTTTCCTCAAATCAAAAATCTGCCCATCCACACTGAAAGTGTTTCAATCTTCACACCAATTTTCGAGCAAATGTATACCAAAATGAAATGTTGGTATACTATTATTGAACTATTTGAGCACCATTGTTGTTCACAATCTAAATCACCAAAGTATTCACATATATACACCATAATATGTTGCAAATACACAAGTTTGTCGAATGTTGTATACAACTATACGTTTTAATGTATCACTTCAAATAACATTCAAGCACATAATATCACATTTTAGATTAACACAACAATATACATATCTATACACAAAAAATTGGTTTACAGGCACATATATTGCACTATGTGAATACAACGATTTCACATAAAACATTCATCATCACCTCAGCCAGCCCACAACATATTCTGCATGCTTACATGTACACAATACTGAATATAAATGTATACCAACCTAATGTATAATGTATACGTTTCTGTATATTTCTTTACATTAAGATAAACATCAATTATGATTCCACGTTTCGTAACAAAAACAACAACAGGATGAATAAAGATATTGCGCGATTTTCCGAAAAAAATACACATACCAGGGAAAAAAGCGTCTGAAACCCAGTTCTCATTAGGTTTGTCCGCCAAATATTCTTCATGTTGTGATTCGTCGCACTCATCGCCCATTTTTCAAGGTTTTTGTGATCTTTTTTCCCGACTGTAGGTTTTTTTTTTGTGTTTTTTGGAAGTCAAACTCGATATTTTTGCTGAAGAATTCTGGATGGATGAACAATGGAGAAGATGACAGAGAAACGTGTGTTTTTGGTTGCTAAATTAAAGATTCTTCTGTTATGGTAAGATTGCAATCAAGAGGATTCCTTGATTTTAGGTTGTTAATTATGGTATTAATTTAGCCGATTTTAGTGGATTACTGAAATACCCTTTTCGAATTAAAAATAATTAAAAAATGGTGTTTTGCAAGACCAATCTAGACCATTGATTATTTGGGATGTAGGGATGGGATCTGTCCACACTGCCACATGGTAAGAGACTGCCACATGAGATCTCATCCCTATATATATATATATATATATATATATATATATTTACACGTGTATATATAAATACATTTTTTTTTTGTATCAAGTATTTTAATTTAATACAAAAATAATTATATATTCACCATAATATTTCTATATCTAACACATGTACCTTAATGTTAAATACAACATGAATTCCTATTGTTTGTTCCACTACAAGAAATTTGTGGATTAGCGACGGATTTTAGCGACGGATAGGATCCGTTGCTAATAACGACGGATCAACGACGGATTGGCAACGGAATAAACCAAGAAAATAAATAAATAGTTCGAATTGAAATTAGCGACGGATATTAGCGACGGAAAAAAGCCGTCTCTAATGACGACGGATCAACGACGGAATAGCAACGAAATGAAATTAAAAAAATATTTTATTAATTAAATAGCGACGGATATAAAATCCGTCGCTAAAAAGGTGGCTATATTTGGAAAACTGGGCAAAGAAACATTTGCGACAGATAAAATCCGTTGCTAAATATTTATCATATTCAATTTAGCGACGGAAGAAATCCGTTGCTAAATTGTAAAATAGGAAAAACGATTTTCGACGGCACTGTCCGTCGCTATTTCTGATTTGTGATAATTTTTCAGTTTTGTTTTAATTTTTATATTAATATTTAGCGACGGACTAATACATCGCTAATATAAATTTTTTTTTTGTATAGTTTAACATTAGCGACCGATTGATTTGTTGCTAAACTTTGCCAAAATATATATTAATTTTTTAAATCGACATTGTAGCGACGGATTAGTCCGTCGCTAATATATCAACTTTAGGCATAATTTGTTAGAAACAACCTATACCAATAATTTTTATTTTATTTTTTAAATTAGCTCATTAACATAAACCTCATTATTCTCAATTTTAGGGTATTCACACGCAGCCTCACTTTGGGTCCCCGTCTAACCTCTCGCACCCCGTCTGCCGACCAGTTCGACGCCGCCCGCTTCAGGCTATCTGAGATTGACGCCCATTTGTCGAAGGATTCAGAAGAAATAAATGAGGATTACAAGATTTATAAGACGGTGATGGCGATATGCACGAGACGTATGAGAGGCTGTTGAATGAAGCGGAGAGGAGATCGGAGAGGGTTTGCGAAGCGGCGTTGGCCGGGGATGAGCTGAATGAGGAGGAAGGTGGAAACGAGGGAAGTGATTCGAGGGAGGAGGAAATGGATGAGGCAGTGGTTGCGATTTTGAAGGAGGCGGAATCGGGGAAGAAAGCGATTAAGAGTGTTGATTTATCGGGGAGAAAGTTGAGAATTTTTCCAGAGGCATTTGGGAGATTGAAGTCACTGGTTGTGCTGAATTTTTCTGATAACCAGCTGGAGGTCAGGTTTTCATAATGAGGAATATATAAATCTTGAGATAATATACTTGAATTGTTTGTTTGATTAGTTTTGCTGCTTTGAATGTGTCTGAATTGGAACTTGGTTTTGGATTTGGTTGTTAATGGTTCCTTTCATCTCATATTGTTTGAATGTGCTAACTGAGAGTATAATGAATTGTTGGCTAGACGATAACGGTTCGTGTTATTGAGATGTATAACTAGCATGAAATGTAAGAAGCAGGGGGGAAACAACTTAGACTAACATCAATTCAACTGAGTATTTGTTTGATTTAAATTATAGATAAGTATTACTAATTAAGACACTTGAGTTATCCAGAAATATGGAAATAAGCATTTATTTGATGGAAAAAATATGGAAACTTATAGTGCAATTCGATTTCCGGTTCTCTGGAATCTTTAATCAATGTAAGTTTGAATCAACTTTTATTTTTAATCAAATACATAGAGTACCAGGTTATCATGTGTATATGTGGTGGATGCTGAATATCTGGTTATTTTTTGGAGTGCAATATCAGAAAATGATCATGAAATTCTACCATCTCCACCCCTTCATGTTGAGCCTACCTTTTGCCGCTGCAGTTTCACTAGTTTCTTTTGGTACACATGCACAACTGTGGTTATTGTAGGGAAAATAGTAGTTTCTGCTTACACATGGTTTTGCAGGTAGTAATCATTACAATTTTAATTAATCATGAAAATGATCATGATTAATTTCACACGAAGTTATTACTAGAATTTGTTTTGCACCTTAAAGGGGAGGAGGGCCATTGGAGTGGATTGGTAGCAGAGGCAACAATGCAATTGATCTCACTTTCTCTAATCCATAAGTGATAAGACCCATTAAATAATTTGTGCTCATTATGGCTGCGGCATTATGTACACGTACGTAAATTATAACAAATTGAATTAAATGTGGAATTGTGCAAAATTATTACTGTTTCATCCATACATTTAATGAGATCAATCAAATGCTTGGGCACAACGCCACATGATTTATAAAATATATATTTTTATTATATTTACATACAGGATTTATATAATTTAATAGTAAAGGAAAATATATTACTGTCGGTGGTCTCTAGAAAGGTCATTTTTATATTCAAAAGAAAGGTCATTTTGAATGTATATATCAGCAATAGTTTCCTTTCTTTTATGTCATAAATTTAGCTTCTTATATTTTATAGTTTAATCAGGTTGTACAGTCTACGAGGGAACCTGGTTTTTGTGATATATAATTAATGTCGAATATATTGAATATTTAAATGATGACTATATTTAAAAAATAAAATATTTATTGATCATTTAAGCAAATACCACGACAGCTATTTTACAGCTGTTGTGGACACCAACAGGTCCAATACCACCCACGCACAACCATCAATTGTCACGTCAAGGAAATTAAAATAAAAAAAATGCATATTTATAATAATACAAAATGTATTACGGATAAATATTTTGTTTTGAGGAAACGAAGAAAAAATATTTAATCAAATTCGACAAAATCTATCCACATAATGGTTTCATTTTCAAGTAGGTAGCCACATGATTCAAAAAGTTGTTCTCATTTCAAAATCAATTAATGATTCAACCAAAAACTGTAAGACTACATATATACAAGCTGCACATCACATAAAAATGTGAAAACGATGATATCTTATTTATTTACTAAATAATATAAAATGCTTGGCAAAAAATGTCTGCACTTTTGTTTCGCTCATGTATTGATCTTTTTTTTTTTTTTTTTTTTTCTGAAACGGTAGAATATTATTCAACTCAAAAAGAAGTACACAGCCGTGGGTCGACGGACCAGCAATCCTTTTGGATACAATATTTCAACATCCAAATAAGATTAGGGAGGACCAAGTATCAACTTAGCCTAGGACTCAGGAAAACCAAATGGTAACACAACTCATTCCTGAGGGGTAAGAACCCAGCAAACAAACACTAATTCAAATAGGACAACCAAAACTGAAAAGGGGAAAACAAATAAGAAAACAGAACAGACACAAATGGAAGGAAACGGAATTTACCAAACACCCGGCACTGATGTAAACATCCTACCAAATCAACCAGAATAGAACACGAACAACAACTTCAGATCTTCGTTCCATCACAAACACAAAACTAAAACTCCGAAAAACGGCTAGAAGTTCAGGTATGTGACAAAAGTCTTCATCTGTGCTATACAAATCAGATCCGTTTTCTATTACAGCTTCCAAAGGTGATTGGATTCATTCTTCCGCCTCAAACACAACCAGATCTATGACCAAAACACCAAGATCTGTCAAAAACAACAAAAAGACCAGGAAAAAGAACAAGAAAAAAGTAAAAAGAGAAGGGGAAAGAAAATAAAAACTAAAAACACAAAACCCATGAAAGGAAACAAAAACTCCCATGGAGGGAGACAATAACTCTCATAAAGAGAGAACTAAGCACCCACATAAAGGAGGACACCATACAAATAACAAGGAAAGGAAAAAAGTGAAGATAAAGGTTGATTCCCCCATCCTCTCTAATGGAGGAATGGGGGAAGAATAAGAAACTTTGGCAGTAGACAATGAGAAAGGGAGAGAAATAGAGATAATATAATTGCGGGCCCAGAGTAATCTAAAGTCTAAACCAAGGGCGGAGGGAGGAGGGCCCACTCCGCCCCGACCCCCAACTTTTTTAAAAAAAAATTTACACTAGAATTTTTTAAAAAAAAATTAATTAAAATTTATATGATCTCAAATTTATTCATGGCTCCGCCCCCACCTCAAATTTATTCATGGTTCCACCATTGATCTCAATTTTTTTTTTTGATAATTCAGCTCACATGATTACGACTGCCTATGCCTGATGACAACAGTTTTGGCTCTTCATCATTGCCACCAAAGTAAAAAGGAGTTCATTCCTAGAACAATTGACTTATCTCAGTTCGCGTACTGCTTTTCAAAGCAGGCACACAAATGATGGAATTCCGGGTAGTCGTAGATTCTCGATCATCTTTTAGCGGCTAACCAAAACAAACACAATCAATAAGAGAAATAGTATAAAGAGATTGAAATGAACGGGAAACTGTGTGTTCTAAAATGGTAAAGTAAATCCTGCAGTGGAATAAACCTGATTCATTCAAATCAGATCTATTCGAGTTAAGTGACCTGTAGCCAGCCCACACAAAAAAGAATAAACGAAGATTTGTGAGCGCATCCATGCACTGACTAATATTATGGTAGGGTTTGTTGACGTACAACCAGATCCCCAGGTAAAGAGAACAATTATGTTCGACCCCTCAAATTTAATAATAACTAATCTCTTCTCAAATTACTCTGTGTGTCGGCATCACTAAATTCATCGTAATTAGAATGTGAAGATATGAAATGATTAACTTTTTATAAACCCATATTATATTTCTATGAGTCAAGTTTATGGCCAATGAGAATGAATGAATCTAATATTTATTAATTAATCTTGATTAGTAATAAAGGCCCTATATGATTGGTGGATTCCTGGACATTTTTCCCAATTCACTTTATCCTATCATTTCCAAGCAATAATAGTCCATTTTTAACTTTGCCCTTTTTGCCTTTGATCTTAACATGTTTGCCCTTTTTTTTTTTTTGAGAGGGAATTAACATGTTTGCCTTTGAAAGCTCTATGATGCGACAAATTTAACTAGCGGTGGAAGAAAAAGGTACATGCTAAATGTAGTATGCAATTTCATTTAAACTTGCAAAAATGGCAAGAATATATATACATACATATATATATGTACACGTGTGTGTGTATTATATATGTGCATAAAAATAGACAAATATTTAAGTATTTAACAACCTTCAAACCGTCATGATTTAATGACATGATTTCTTTATATTTCATAAATGTCAGGAATTTTATTTATAAAGTTTCTAGAAGAGAGAAGTACTCATTTAACTTCTAACTCGATCTTCAACCATACTAAAGTTTTGAAATGCATTCGATTTTTCTACACATTCACTTAATAATGAAAAACAATATTTATCGTTTAATGTGTATAGAGTAACTAAAGTTTTATGAAACCCGCAAATTAAATATTTCTAACTAATATTGTCACCGATCATATGTAATACAAATGGTGAAAAGGCGTGTTAATTATTTATGGACGACCAAACCTAGGTTTGAGTCTTATTTCACTCCCCTCCCCTTATTATACATCATAACTCAACTCTTCAAAAACATCTAAATCTTTTTTAAAACTTGACTGTACTATTGAACTTGTTTCCAATAATTAAACATTTTGTAATTTTATGTACCCACTCAAATAATTAAGAATTAACTGAATCCAACTTATAATCAATAGCGAGCTAGGCACTCCTATCTCAAATCATTTTATTTAATTAACTGAACGTACAATCTTCTTTTCTTGGCAGATATAGATTAATTTGTGGAGGTTAAAAGAGAGAAAATTAGGGCAACAATTGAATTAATCATTATATGGAATAATGGAATCTCTACGAAAAGTTAAATAAAAGAGAATGCACACTTTAGGAAAGATACGAGATAGAAAAGAGAGGTCCGAAATTAAAAAGATACGGTCTAGGTGCCAACTTTTTAATAAGTTGTTAGTACTGGTTGAGGAGAGGAGATAAATTTCAAATAAACTGAAAGATACAAAGTTCGAACCCTGGTTGACACCCTTATAAAGGGTTAGTGATACTGCTAAGGCTAAACTCCCAATATTTGTTTTTCTCAAAAAAAAAAAACAAAAAAAAACTCCCAATATTTTTAATCATAAAGATATCTTGATTTGAATTTTAATTTATGAGTAGGTAGTTTATCTACTATAACATTAATTGTTTTCATTGAGTATATTTAGTTTAAAGCTATTAATTATTGATTATTTTTTTAATTAAGTTGAAATTATATAAATTTCAAAAAAACTGAAATACTTATGGTTCGAATATTGATCAACACTCTTTCAAAGGGTAAGCGATACCACTTTATTAATTATATTAAATCATAATTATGATATCTTAATGTAAAAGAATATTAATATTTTTTAGTAGTACATATGCTAGAAGTAAATGAATAATGAGAATATAATTCTATATTTTTTTGTATGAATTTTGAGAGTCTTTAAGACTTTAACTACCGGAATATTAAAGGATTTCAAAACATCATTAGACGTTAATATGATAAATTGATAATATCGTCTCTCTTAAAAAAGGTGGAACTAAAAGGAAGACACGGGAAGTGTGTGCCGACGTGAGTTCTAGGTAAGATTGATGGAAGTGGATAAAGAGTAAAGACGAAAGGTAATGATGCTAGTTTAGTAATGATACTCACTTATCATAAAAATTAAAATAATGGCACTAATTATTGAAAGAGATTGTAACCTTTTATTTAAACATTGATATATACTATGATGACACTTTGAAAGAAAAATAAATGTTTTGGTTGTAGTTATGAGTGACGTACGGACACATGGTTTTAGTTTTTAGAGGACGAACTATAGTTGAGGGGAATTTTATTTTGTTTTGTTGTCAATATTGACATTCACTAATTTATATAGAATACACTTATAAATAATTTTGGATACTGAATAATAAATTGTCCTTATAAACAATTTTAAATTTTAAAATGGTACCTAGTAAAAAAAATAGAAATTTTTGGGGGTTGAAGCCCCTTGCCCACCCCTCTGTACTTCTATTTTTCTTTATAAATCAACAATTTTACGTATTTACGTGTAAATGCATATATTCCTTATGTGCTAAATTTGTATGTTTCATATATTTACTTGTAAACATTTTAAAATGAGAATTCGTTTTAAAAATAAAAATAAAAAATATTATTTATCAGTATTATTCACTTATATAAAATGGCGATTTAACATTTGCCAAATTTCAACAACTACATTTTCACAAGTAATAACGTAGCATATACATTTTTTTAGTATGTTTTAATCGTTCTATTTTTCTTTATTTATTTATTTTGGCCTCCGGCCTTTTACTTAAAAAAAAATAGTTTTAATCGTTCATCTAAATTTCATGTCAAACTAAATAAAATTATAAGAGAAAGTCTTATGTGAGACCGTCTCATGGATCTAAGTTCATGAGACGGATCCTAAACGCATACAAAAATATGGATCATTTTCATGGGTATTGGTTTGGGTCGAAATTCTATTTAAATATAGAATCCGTCTCATGGATTATATCCGTGAGACCGTCTCACACAAGTTTTTGTGAAATTATAATTATAGGACTCATGAATAATACATTACAATCAAATATCGATTTGACATCACACTGATGTCATACCGATCAAACAAGACCAAACTATTTGTACTACCAAACAACCAATGAAGCGGCCCCATGTTATCTCTAGTGTCCTGATTTAAAACATGGTTAAAAAACTTTTTAGAGAAGAAAAAAAAAACATTGTTAAAAACCGTCAACATTCTGTATTATCCTAAGTAGAAAATATGGATGAGATCTCGTATTCCAATTTTTATGTTCGACTCTCTATTATATATGTATATATATATATATTCAGTGACGAAGCCAGGAATTTTATTTAGTGGGCCCAACTATTGTTCTAAAAATATTTGTTTAGTCCCGAAATCCCTATTAATTTATAGTGTCATTTGTCCGCCTACATTTTTCTTCTAATTAGACCATGCCTAATCCCACTCAAAATCTGCTTAGGCGCTAGGCCCCAATCTGCTTAGGGCTTTTTAGAACAATGGACCCAACTAACATTAAATAAAAATGAAAAAAAATACATCAACATTAAAAATAAAACTATAAATAAATACCAATTTTGATAAAATTATTGTATTAATTCATACATCTTAATATAAAAAAAAAATAAATAAAAAAATACAATTATATCAATATATCATAACATCTATTATGTTCTTCATATTTTGAAATAGTTGCATAATAGCTTCATTGTTAACATTTCGAAAAATATCTTCATCAATGTGTGTTACAAAATGATCATTCAATAACTCATCTCCAATATTGAATTCTTTAATGAAAATTTGATAATTAACCATAAATCATCCCCAAAAAGACAAATAGAGACGCAAGAGAATAATGCAAAAATTCGAGTTCAAGTTTATGGTGGAGTAAAAAGAAAATGTCCAAAATTTTGAGAAACAAAAATATTAACAAGACTCAAATTTTCAAGATTAACAAATTGGAATGGGAAATAAGAATGAAGAAATTGAAGAATTTCTTCTATTTTTCCTATTTGTATATTTATTTTAAGGTTAAAATTTGAAAATACCAAAATACCCCTATTATTTTTTAAAAATTTTAGGGGGGGCCCAATGCCCCCCTTGCCCTCAAGTGGCCTTGTCACTGTATATATTGGACGTAACACATATATAAGTATGACATCATTTGTACACACATCATTCATCAAAGATAATAAAATAGGAATAGAACATGAATATAGAATAGGAAATCTCAATCCTAAAAAAATATTAGTAAAAAATTGTGAGTAGCCCTAACCTAGCCACAGATAATAAATTAGACAGATGAGAAATCTACTTAGCCATTTTGTTTTTTTTTTTTTCCCTTCAATTTGTGTTTTATAATATATTTCAGATATGCAATGATGTAAAAAAAAAAAAAAAAAAAAAACCTTTCTTCACCCACAAAGCTTATCATAATTAACGAAAAAAGTAAGGGATACAGGTTTGAATTTTTTAATGTGTTTTATTTTACTCCGATTCTCTATTCTAATATGGCATTTTATCTAGTATCCAGCTCCATACGCGGACATCAAATATATATGATGCAATGCCAAATATTGTCCTAAAAATTTTCACCTACTCCGATTAGTCTTCACCTAGCGCTAGATTCTCTTTGTCCGTTTACATTATTATTTCGATTAGACCCAACTTAACTCTTCCTAGGCGCTAGACCCTAGTCTAGCACTTTTAAGAATAGAACACTACTCTGGAATCAATAATAAAATGACTTTATCCCAACAATCTTAACGAACTTATTATTATGTATTTGAAATTCTTAGTTCAAAATCCTCCAACCCAAATACTACACAATATATAATATTAAATAAACATAATCGAAAATTTTAATTGAAAATGAAAAGCCATCCATCCAAAACAAACAAAAGCAAAAAGTTAAAACGAAAATATACAGAAAACACATATCCTTCAATGATCACCTTCATAATCTACTGCACTATTACTAATTTACCAGTAGCAATTCCTCCTAGTAGACTCCAGCTAATAATTCCTACACATCCACCTCACTCACCACACTCTATAATACACCTCTCTTATAATGAGCCACAATCTTCTTCATCCAAACACTCCTTAACTTCACTCCCAATTCCCAAAACCGCATTTTATTGATTTCCCGTTTTCCCCTAGCCTAAACAAATGGAATACGGCAGGCTCGGAGTACCCGACCCTGGTGGCGGTGGCTCCGCATCCCGTAGCCTAACTCCTGACCCAACCCGCACCCCCAAAAATTCGAGACTGAAATTTCTCCTCATCCTCGCCGCCACACTCATTGTGGCGTCCGTCGTCTCCGCCGCGCTCGTCGTCGACGTGATTCGGAGCAGAGTTGATTCTGGCGGCAGCGGAGCCGCAAGGCTGCACAGCCGGCGGCCATCTCAAGCCATGTCCCGAGCTTGCAGCCGGACTCGGTACCCGACTCTCTGTGTAAACTCGCTCCTCGATTTCCCCGGCGCCGTCGCCGCCTCTGACAAGGACCTCGTCCACATTTCGGTTAACATGACTCTCCAGAAATTCGGCCGCGCGTTGTATGTCGCCACCGAGATTAGCAATCTCAATATGGATCCTCGCGTCAGGTTTGTTGGAACTAACTTTAATTTTAAATTTATGATAATTATGAGGACTAATTTAATAATATACATAATTTCCTCTGCCTCTATTTTAGGTCGGCGTACGAAGACTGCCTCGAGCTTCTTGAAGATTCGGTGGATCTCCTCTCACGCTCCCTCACCTCCGTCGCGCCCGGAGGTGGCGCCGCCGGTTCGACTCAGGACGTGTTAACCTGGCTCAGCGCCTCGTTAACAAACCAGGATACCTGCACTGAAGGATTTGATGAGTTAAACGGTTATGTGAAGACTCAAATGTCGGCTCGATTAAAGGATTTATCGGAGCTCGTGAGCAATTGTCTCGCGATATACGCCGCCGCATCTGGCGACGATGATTTCTCTGGTATTCCGATACAGAATCGTCGGCGACGATTAATGAGCAATGAGAAGGAGCACAAGCATTTTCCGACATGGTTATCTCGCCGAGACAGAATGCTGCTGGACATTCCGGTGGCGGTGATTAATGCCGATATAATCGTATCTAAAGACGGCAACGGCACGTACAAAACGATCGCGGAGGCGATCAAGAAGGCGCCGGAGCACAGTAATCGGCGAATTATTATCTACGTGAGGGCAGGAAAGTAAGTTCACGTGTGTGATGTTCTTTCTTTTTTGGTCGGTTGGCTTTTTAATTGCTTCTTCGTAGTTACGTAAATGGTAAAGTGACTTTAATGCCCCCATCGTTATTTTTTCGTAATTACGTGTCAATATGTCATGGTTTATTGCTTTCTAGTGACTAATGATGTTGACTTTAGTATAATCATGATGTTAACTATATACACTTTTTTCTTAAATTATATTGATCTTGAAATTATGGTAAACAAATCGAATCTTTCTTGTGACTTATGAAAATGGTTTAAATAATCATGAAACTTTGATTAATTAGTTAAATTTTTTAAATAAAAATTTAGAATGATGGTTTAGATTATCAATTGCAAAATGTATAATATGTGAATTACATGTTAAATAATGAACATTATTTATAATTCCTCATTGTTATAGGTATGAGGAGGATATATTGAAAGTGGGAAGGAAGAAGACTAATTTGATGTTCATAGGAGATGGTAAGGGCAAGACGGTCATTTCAGGTGGAAAAAGCGTCCAAGATAACATGACAACTTTCCATACCGCGTCATTTGGTAAATGCCTTTCCTTGCCACTTTTTGCCTGTTTCTCTTTCTTTTTCACTATTTAACTTTTCTCCCCCTAGTTTTTCTGGTAATTATTTTTCGTAGCCCAAAAGTGAAAACAATGGGCAGTTTGGCTTTTGCATGTAATGGAACATGCACGTGGCTGTCATGCCCACTCCGTGGTTATTAAACCTCCAAGGGCAAATTAGTCAAACAAGGGCTTGTTTTATACATTACCACTACAGTTGCCACAAGCAAGCCCTTGTTTGACTAATTTGCCCTTGAAGGTTTAATAAGTTTCTGAAAATTCTCCATTTTCTTAGGTGAAAATAGGTCGAATTGGCCGTTTACGTTTTTTTAAAATGAAAACTAGTCATATTTTTCATAAACATGTTTTTAGATATTTTAACTAAAAACTAACAATCATATTCTTCTTATATTCTCGCCAGTAATTGGTCATTTTACAAAAAATCGATTCAATATCGAGAAATGAATCTCGGTCTATGGAAATGTATTGGTCCTGAGAAATGAAAAAAAAATGGACAATTAAACTCAAAATGGCTAAAAACTATGGTTAAAAAATATTTTCGTTATTGACATGGATGACAACATATGGCTGACTCTTTTCTTACCCTTTTTGCCTTGGTTAATTTTTTGTGACATGCATAATGTGAATTTGGTCGTCTTGTTAGGACAACTGACGACAAACTGAAGAACAAATTATCTAACTCCGTATATCATTCATTGTCAATTAAACATGGGATGCTAAGGAAACTTCTTGCGTATTAATCGTCTTGTAATAGGAGTATTTGTCGATTAAATTTCTTTATGTGTTTTTAAATTTCAACTACATGGAGTGTCTGTCCCTTTCTATTAGAGCTTTTATGGTTGTACAACATTAAAAAGCTTTAATGTTTGTTGAGTGGGGATAGGAATTGTGGGAGGGCGGCCTAACTTTTATTGGGAAAAAAAGGGCAAATTAATTTGGCATTGTTCATTTGTTATAGAGTTCCAAGTAGTCATAATGCTTTGATCAATGTGACATAGGAAAGAGAAAATAAGATAATTCTGGTTAAATGATTTAGTAATTTTTATTGGAAAAAAGTGGCAAATTAATTTTGCATTGTTCATTTGTTTTATAGAGTTCCAAGTAGTCATAATACTTTGATCAATGTGACAAATTTGGAAAGAGAAAATAAGATAATTTCAGTTAAATGATTTGTAACAGGACAACTAAATATTGGAGGGCATCATCAATATATAAAGAAGTGGTTTCTGAAATAGTGCATTATATTTTGTCTTCTAACTGCATTCATTTGTCTTCTTCCGCCGACAGGACAATATTTCGGGATACAAACTTGCACTCAAACTGGAGGAAAATTTTTCGCAATGTTTGTGATTCTTATTTATAAATTGCACCACAAGTTTTTTTATGCCATAGGAATCTTTGTTGCCAATAGTGCCTTGCCCATCAAATTTAGTGGCTATAATGTAACAAAGAACCATTATTGGTGGGTCATGGGTATGTCACTGTTTAAGGCCATTTACCAACAAACTATAAATTGGGCAAGTTGGAACCAGTTTTTTCTTATTTATTTGCATTCATGTCCCACTTGAACTTTAGAACACTATCTACAAGATTTCTTGTTTTATTACATTGAGACATTATTTTAAGTGCTTTTCATTTTACAATAATATATTGATTTATTAATAGAATTTTATATTTTTATTCTTGCCTCCATTTTGAAGATGAAGCTGCAACTGGTGCTGGTTTCTAGGAAATTGCAAGGGACATAACATTTGAGGGAAACTGGGATTACAAATCCAGGGCTGGAGACTGACTGTCTAAGAGCAAGCATCAAGCGGTGGCAGCGCCGTTGATGAGATCCGATCCCTGAGCAGGGGTCCTTCACCATCAAATTCATCCCCGAACAGCTAATATTGATCTACTCGATGCAATGGTTTTATCATTGGGTACCAAGACACATCGCTTTTTATTAATGAAATTACCTATCTTTCAAAAAAAAAAAAAAAACATTATTGGTGGGTCATGGGTATGTCACTGTTTAAGGCCATTTACCAACAAACTATAAATTGGGCAAGTTGGAACCAGTTTTTTCTTATTTATTTTGCATTCATGTCCCACTTGAACTTTAGAACACTATCTACTTCTTGTTTTATTACATTGAGACATTATTTTAATTCTTTTACAATAATATATTGATTTATTAATAGAATTTTATATTTATTCTTGGCCATAGCTGCAACTGGTGCTGGTTTCATTGCAAGGGACATAACATTTGAAAACTGGGCCATTTCAAAAAAACCCTCAGGATCGGGGCCGATCACGCCGTGATCTACCGAAAATCATTGGGTACCAAGACCCTAACGCAAAACACTGGCATTTACGGCACAGTGGACTTCCACGCGTGTTCCGGCATCCACGTGGCGATGCCATTTCAAAAAACACCATCACCAAAATCGCAAGGACCCTCAAAACACTGGCATTTCGATCCACGCTTGTCGGATCGTGGCTGCTTATCTCGAGGCCGCGAAAAGCGCTTATCCGGACTTAGGACGGCCGTGGAAGTTGTACTCTCGAACAGTCTACATGCTTTCTTACATGGGTGACCATATTCACCCTAGGGGGTGGCTAGAGTGGAATGCAACATTTGCACTAGACACATTGTATTATGGGGAGTATATGAACTATGGGCCCGGTGGCGCAATTGGGCAACGCGTAAAATGGCCGGGCTACCGTGTTATTACGGCCGCGGATGAGGCTAGCAAGTTTACGGTGGCGAAATTTATTTATGGGTCGTCGTGGTTGCCCTCCACTGGGGTGGCATTCTTGGCTGGACTGTCAACTTGAATCACATATTATGTTGTTTTATACAAGGAATAGTGTCCAGTGGTTAAAAACTCTCAAGCGTAATTTAAAGGTTTGATGTTCGATTTCCACCTAGCTCTCTCCCCTCCCACGGTTTGTACTCAGAAAAAAGAAAAATACCCCAGATTTCTTGATATGGTATATAGTATTTTTTTTCTTTTTGGTTTTGGCTTCACATATTGTAATAATATTATAGCTGTTTGTCAAATGGGATTTGAAGTAGTGATGGACCGATGGTGTGATTGATAAGGTTAGATTATTAATATGATGTAGTGAAGTTGGATGAAAGTTGAAAGGTTAAAGTGTACTGTAGTACTGTTTATTCATTGACTTGGGGTTAAATGTTACTCAGCCTTATTCTGTCGGTGGAGTGTAAATAGTTGTGATAGTAAATGCTATAGAGTAGACCAACTAATTATGTGACCCCCACCCACATGATATGTGCATTGAAGGAGTGACCATGTGAATCATTTGACACAGCTGGATGATGATACTATGGCAATGTCCCGTTATGTTTCTATTTTTTCTCTTTCAGTTTACGGATTTTATTAAGGGATAATTACAAAAACTACCCTTGAGGTTTGACCGTTTGGGGTAATTACAGAAAAACCCAAAATAGTTTCAGAATTACAAAAGGCACCTGATGTTTGAAATTTGTCTCAAAAGTAAGAAGATAGTTGCAATATTTTCACAAATGTAAATAGAGTGTTTAAAATGTTTTTGCCTATGAATGGGGTAAAGTGTAATACAGAGGGATTTTTTAGTAATTGTGTCTTGAATTTATACACATGGTATTACAAGGTGAATTGAAAATTTGAAATACCAAATGAATATTGTATAAAATAGGAAAGATTGTATGATTGAATGTACAAGTACATCCTTTGCTTCAATAAAAGTATCATAATGATGCAGTACTCCTGTATTTTCATGTTTTGTCACTTGTCTAGTCTAATGGCATGCAAGAGAACACAACGTAAATATTGAGACAAAATAATTGGTCCTACATAGACTATAATTGAACCAGCCTTTATGGTCCAATTATTAGAGCATCACCAATGAGAGGTTTGTAGGGGAGATTTTTCGGAAGAAAAACCTATAGAAAAAACCTCACACCATTGTGGTGATGAGGTTTGAGGTTTTTAGATACAAACTTGGTTTGTAACTACAAACCAGGTTTTTTTGGGAAAATAAAAAAAAATTATTGTGAGAGGATTTTTAACAAATGTAATTAAATTGTGGTATCCATAAAAAAATTGCAGGAGACTTTTTGATTGTTGAGAATAGAGTGAGGTTTATTGCTTTTAACGTGACAGTATGGGATCCACAAAAAAGCAAGTTTGTGTTTTTAACACTTGTGATGCCCTTAGTATGTGTGCCAAGAACAAGAAAGGATTACCATACCAGCCATCCGAATAAGTCAATAAGTCAATGGTCACTGAAGATGCCAGCTAGTGTTAAATTTCCACAACCTTGTCAACATCAAACTATACCAACAAGTGTAAAGTATAGCTCAGAGAATGCCAGCATGGAAAGTAGGTATGACAATGGGGCAGATCGGGGCGGTGAAGACCCAGACCTGCTGATGGTAAGCCCATGTTTTGCCTTTCATGGCCAATTAGCTCAGAAACACAATTCAATACCACAAGTCATCTTGGCCCATTTGAGAGCTGTAAATATCTCTAAATTATGCTCTAAGCCTCCCTTTAAGCAATAGCTATAATTTAAGATGTGAAAAGTGATCATAATTCTCCAATATTAGTAAAAGATGAGATCATATACCAAACAGAAGCAGATTATTAAACAGATAATAGTGCATGTTCATGTCTGAAGCCCACAAAAAAACCAAGCATCATCAGACAAAATATTAAGAACACACGTACACCAGACACAAGCAGATTATTTATCTATATACTTTACCACACACCCTAAAAATATCCGAACACGAGAAACCTCGTGTCAAACTACACATTACTTGATTCTCAGCCATCAAGAAAGATGGAGTACCATCGTCGATCAACATCATATTTGTACCTGTTATCATATGCACAAGTTTTACATATCTTCACATTCTTTTTGGGACTTAAGTGGAAAGGCCGTCAAGATAACAATCCATGATCATTGAAATGGATTCGAGGAAAGCTGATTCGCTCATTCCAGGTAGGACAGCTTCTTGTGCTTCTAGAACCATCTTCTCGATGACAGATTCTTTCTTCACTGTTTCCCTGCACATGATGCTTCCAATTGCAAAGGGAGTAAGGCCTCTCTCGGCACCTTTCTTCAGAAGCATGGTAGAAATTCGAAAGACACGTGCACAGTTGTGTGGAACGTTCCATCCGTAAAACTTCAGAAGTTCGATATCTTTCTCAGCATCTAAGGAGTTTATGTAAGTGATTTCGTCGGGGTGAAAGGTTGTCGAGCTTGAGGCCAGTAGAGCCACTCAAACGTGCAATCTTCGAACTGCGGTGGAGAGAATAGTGATGATAAAGAAGGGAAATAGAAAAAGAAACAGGGATAATTACACTTAAAAAAAAAAAAGAAAGGGTCCGGGCTTACTACAAAAAAAAAAATAAAGCGGATTTTTTGAAAATTACAGAACACTTGAAGTTGATCCGTTTTATATTTTCTCCTTCATAAGAAAAAAACATTTCAAAAACCACTCTGACATTTATAAACCGTTACCCCTTAATAAGACAAAATCAAACTCGAGGTTTTCTTTTTGTAATTTTGAAACATCTCTGAATTTTTTGGTAATTAGCTCAAACCTCAAGGGTGTTTTTGTAATTATCCCAAGAAATATGCAAAGATGAACTTCAAAGAGTCAAATACCACAAGAAGTAAACTGGGGATAAAAATTAACAATTCATAATGTGCACAATAATGAAAAAGAGGTGATCTAGTAGAATAACCAAATTCAAACCTAGTACCTATCTTTTCAGACAAACATGGATAGATGTTATATTCAGAAACCTGCTTCATACATGATTAGCATTGATACTTAATATTAATAAAAAAGGCATATGTGAGAGAAGAAACTATAGTTTGGACCAATTACAAAGAGAATGTAAACGATAGAACGAAAACTCCATCTCGTCATACCTTGGAGCCGAAACACTTCTAGGAAAATAATTAGCGTACGAAAAAATTAAGAGGCATGAATCCAAGCAGTGACATGACAGACATTGATTTTGAATTCTAAAATATAAAAAATGCGCTACATTGAAATTCAGTACGTGTGCCAGGATCAAGTGCTTACAGAAGATACTAGTAAAAACTTGAACCAGATTATTTAATACTGCTCACAATCATATAATATTAAACAAACTCCAAAGTAGAGAAATATACTTACATTCTCAGGCATGCAGTAACCATGATCAATGGGGATCAGAACAATTTGACCATCCTCACCATCTTTGTGAATTAGAATATTGCCAGCATGTCTGTCTGCATTAGCCAACCTTATGTCCAGCACACATATCTTGTGCACTTCAGCAACAGGGAAAGCACGAGGGCCTATGTCCTCACAACTACCACAGTTCTTCATGAACATCTGAAGTGATCCAAACTTATCGGACTCACAGTTAAAACCTTCTGAATAATGGAATCCCTTATGCTGACATGTGACCAAGACTGTGGGCGGAACCCGGCAAAGCCTCTCTCGTCACTACCAGTCGATCGTGGACCCCGCATTGGGTGATCCAAAATATATGCCGCAACTTCCCTTATCGCCCCTTCACCTACTCTTGTGCCCCTTTTCAAACCTTCACCGTTTGAGGACAAGGGCAGGCCACGAGGATTATTTACAGCCATGGGTTCCTCATCGATTGGCTTAAAAACAGAGACATAGTTCTGACCAGATGAATCTTGCATGAAATAGGCACCCCCTGATCCCTCAGAAGACCTAATAGGTTGGTTACCCATCTCTAGGCCATTAAAAGTGGCATCAATTAGTTGTTTAATAACTGGTGACAAAACAATCTTAGGATTAAAAATCAGTGGTTCAAGGAGAAAATCTTTTCTCAGAGGAACAACTACCATTGGAACTTTCAAAGTGACTTCATCAGCTACCTTCTCAACCACATCTGATGCTACTATCGACACCTCAAAATCTTTTTCAACGGGTATGGCCCTGAGTTTTGCCGATTTACGAACCAGAAAATGAATAGCCGCATCATTGCTCCTACATAAATCGTCTATAATTCTCTGGTCATCAAGCTCCTCACCATCACATAACAATTCTTGATCCTTAAGATCGAATAAACCATTCCCCCTCTTAGCAATCTGCTGTTTCAAATACCCCACATTCCTTTTTCTTTGAACATGGAACTCAAATTCCTTGCCACAAACTGTCCGAACAGTGATGGCTTGGAGATCAGAGAATCGTAGGACAAGATGTAATACATTCCCATCAGCCATGCCATAGTCCCGCACTCGAGAATTGTTCCTCGCCAATTCTTTTCCATCATAAACGAGCTTTTGCTTTTTGGCAAAGAACCCTCTACATTTTTGGATTCTAAGTTTGACAGAGGCAATTGAATCTGATTCCAGTACCCGCATAGGAATCACGGAACCACCAACAGTTAGGTAGATTAAGATCGAGTCGTTTGACCAGGGGCCGTGTTGACCCGAGACACGGCCCGGGAAGTTCCAATAATCTTCATAAACAGGACTAAGGGCTACACTGGCAATAGACATTGCAGCCCAGAAGATCTAATTCTTCTCCCTACACACCAAATATTCAAGCTCTTAATACTAATAATCCATCAGAAAATCAGGAGAAAAACTCTCAATCAATCAATGATAACTAGATCCAGGAAAATAGAGAACTTCTTGAATGCTCAGAAAGTGGTGAAAACGAAGAATTTGTAATGCCCCCAAAACCAAAACCCTAGATTTTTGTTACAAGCACATTTATTTTTCACGAAAAAATAAAAGAAAATGTACACAAGCTTTAAGAACACAGAGTCCAATCACTACCCATAATAAATGAAACAAATGCTTGATTTGCTTCAAACTTTCAACACATCAACCTCAAAATAAAACATGATCAAACTTAATTTTAAGAAAATTAGCATCCGAAAACTAGGGTTCATATGATAAACATTAAAACAATTCTTTAGTAAGAAATGACAACAACATATACATATAACACAGACAAATGATAGAATTATTTTGAAATACTTACCAGGGGAAAAAAAGTGAGAATCCAAACCAAGATTGAATTCTTAATGGATAAAATTCAACATTGCAGAAACGATGCTACCCAAAATCCATTTCTCTGATTCTATCACTCATGATCAGCTCATATATGTGAATTTTTGACTGAGATTCTTGTGAAGTGGGGGATTTTCTTGTATTCTCTCTCTGTAAATTCCAGGTAATTTTTACTGTTGATGCTGAGAGGAAGAGGAAAGGGATTGGGCAGTTATATAAAAAGCTTGCGAGGTGGAACCCACAGTTGAAACTTTAATATAAGTTAACGGACTTTTTGACGCCGTTAGCAGTTCTAGAAGTTTACTCCATTTAAATCTTAAATAATCATTGTACTGGAAAAAAATGAAAAAATAAGTTCATACAAACTATATTGTTTGCTTTGCTACAAATCAGATTTTTTTTTTTTGAGTTTACATTTTTAGATAAGAAAATATCAATTATGGAGTAATACATATATATAGGTTCAAGATCACTAGTTAAACATTAAACCCGCCTAGCTCAATTAGTTTTAGCCAATGTGTTAGACTCTCTTTATTTGCATATTTTTTATTCTGGTTAGGCCCCGACCAAGTCTTATCTAACTCCGTCTCGGCTCCGTCTCAGGTCTAGGCCCCAGTTTACCATTTGCCTAGCGGCTAATACTTTTTAGAACACTGGTTAACCTAATTATATTTTCCTGTTATAAAAATACAAAAATATAATTAGAACAAAAATATGAAAAACAACTTTCTAGAGATTAATATATTGAGTAGATCAAAAATATCTTGCTTCTATATATATGATATAATTTACAACAACACTAAAATATAGGCCAACAACTTATATAAAATTAATCAGATCTCAAAGTAATTAACTTTAAGTATTTTTCAAACTACGAATACATTTTTCATCATTATATATTCATTTTTTTTTTTGATCGGTATATATATTCATTTCATTTTAGAGCAAATGGTCCATCCTTTACAGTAGTATAAACGAAAGGTAATTAAACCTAGATTTTTATTTTTACAGTAAATATAAAGGAAAGGTAATTAAATATCGTAACGGCCGTCTATACGGATGAAATAAATCAATAATGTCGTGTTCGTCAAGTGAAATAGCTTTCTTCCTTAATCTCGGTATTATCCATGGAATTTATATATTTATTTATATACTGTACTTGGCTAGTTGCCTTGGGCCTTGGCTCGTCATGTAAATTGTCGAAAATGACCATCAAGATTTGGCTTGTGAAAAAGACACCTAATAAATGGCAACTACCAATTACGTATTGCCACATCAGAGTATTCTGTCATGATGACTTGTTATTTTTGAATGAAGCCGATATTTGTTTGTCGCATAAAGTTTCCCTTTTCCTGATTTTCGCAAATATTTGGGATGAAAATTGAAAATTCACGGAATATTCATTGGCAGTATAATAATATAACGAGGAAGTCTCTTATGAAACGGTTTTACTTTGAGATCTCGTGAGATAGACCCCCAAAAATATATAAATAAATTGTAAAAAAATAAAACTAAGCCCTTAAGAAACAAAAATTGACTCTAAAAAAGATGAAGTCTTAAAAATAAACCAGAAAAAACAAAAATAAACCAAAAAAAAAAAAACCTAATTTTTTTTAAAAATCCTAAAAAAGCAAATCAATTGAATATAACCGAAAAACAAATCTAACCCTTAAAAGATAAATATAGAGCCTAAGAAAAATAAACCCTAAAAGAAAAAATTCTAAAACTTTGTGCAAAGGTCCTTGTCACGAACTTTAAGTCTCAAATGTTCATGAGATGGTCTTAAAACAAATTCATGTATACTTCACTTGTTCCTTATATTATACATGTGTAAAAGTACGAGGAGTTGATAAAATGTTTCTAAAGATCTAGTATATTCAGATTTCATGGTGCAAGACTATAAATAAAATTAAAGAAATAAGAGATTGAATGTCATCCCTTTTTTGGGCTTTTGTCTTTAGGAATAAACGAAAGGGTGTGTGAATATTTTATGGGGACAAAAAAACAAATATTGATATTGCACCCACCACAATCTCTTGGATCATGAAAATTGCAAAGGATTTTCACAATTTCCATAATATTGCTTGGGGATCCATATAGTAGTTATTAGTAACTTATTCAAATTCCTTGGATTGAGACAAAAGATTTAACTATTAAGCATCTAAAAAGTTGCAATTTTGTTGTGTGCATACATCCCCATAACCTCAACAAGCCACACTAATATCAATACATGGGCCCAAAACCATTTACATTTTCTTGGATCACTAATTATTTGAATGTCAGGCTGGTATTATTATGGGTTTCCTAAACTTTACAAACACAAAAAAGGTAAAAAACATATAATTATTCCTCTTCAATTATGTACACCATAAGGTTTTATTACATGAAGAGAAGACATAGATCAACTGTGCTCAGTGAGTAAAGTTGAAAAGGAAAATCAAAATAAAACTTCAACTTTTCCTGAACAACAACAGCTTTCATCTCAAGAAAATTCAACATATAACCACATAGAAGAAATGCGGTATCTACAAACTTCGGTCGATAAAATCCCATATCCTCTCTTCCATGTATATACGATCCCTAAGCCGCCGAGGCATGTGACGTTCGTCCGGAAAAATCAACAGCTCGTAAGGTTTCCCAGCAGCCACAAGAGCATTGACAAGCCTAGCAGTGTGCCTAAAATGCACGTTCTCGTCAATCATGCCATGCACAAGCAACAGCTTACCTTCCATGTTTTCGATATGATGCATCACCGAACTGTGCAAATAGGCCGATTGGTTTTCAGAAGGTAAACCCATGTATTTTTCCGTATAAAAAGTGTCATATCCATCCCATGACGTGACGGGAGCACCAGACACAGCACATATAAAAACTTCGGGAAATTTTGTGAGTGTCATTGCCGATAGATATCCGCCGTAACTCCATCCATATAATCCGATGTGACCAGGTTTTGCTAAACCCTGCTTAATGAGCCATTCAGCTCCAGTTAGTTGGTCCTCAGCATCAATCTGGCCGCAGTTGTACTTGAGTGCACCTGCAAATTTGAGTCCACGTCGGGCTGTTCCTCTGTTATCCATCTGTGAAAGATATGGCAGTCAGGATAAGAAATGGCTTCTTTTTTCTTTTCTTTTTTTTTTGTTTTTGGATTTCCTAAAAGTAAAAAGTAATAAAACACAAAACTAAACAGTTGAAAACCAAGAGACGCAGATATCCAAAGCATATGAAAACGTTTAAAAAGAAGGCGATGGACCGCAGATGGCAATATATATTCCTGAAGTAGACAAAGAGGTGGTAAAGGTACATACTTTAAAGGGATAATTACAGAAAAAACCCTGAGGTTTGGGCTAATTACAAAAAAAAATGAGAGATGTTTCAAAATTACAAAAAGCCCTTCAGGTTTGATTATGTCTTAAATTTAAGGGGGTAATTGTAATATTTTTATAAATATCAGGGTGGTTTGAAATGCTTTTTTGCATTTGAAGGGGGGAAATATTAGACGAAATCAAACCTCAATGGGTTTTTTTCTTTTGAAATTATCCCTAATTTAAACAACTGCATCAACATAACACGAATTCAAGAAAAAATATCAAATAATCTAACCTTCCAAACTAAAATGCCTTTACTACTCAAATATTGGGCTCTCATGTCAACGGTGTTTATCCAAGAATCGCAGACTAGTTGTACGCTGGGACCACCATACACGTGAATCATTGTTCTGTAAGGTGGTGGTCCAAATCTTGCTGCATCAGGTTTATATAGTGCCCCATACAAAGTAGTTCCATCCTTTGCCTCTAGATGAATTATCTCAGGAGGCTCGAGAGGGAGTTTTTTAAATCTGGGAATGTCGACTGGCTGCTCGTAAAGAGATGTAATCAAGCTTCCATCGAGCAAAGAGTGTACCGAAATTTTGGGAGGTGAACCCAAGGAATCATGAATATCAACAAATCTCTGCAACTGATGATCAAGCACAACCACATGTTTTCCCTTTCCATGTGTTAATCTCAAAGGAGGCTGTAACGAACGGCTCACGTCTGGGAATAAATTGGTACAATAAAGATGGGATTCCAAAGGACCATCTAAAGTTCCAACAAAATAAACCAGTCCAGAAGCCTCATTTACACCGGCAACTTGCTCAACCATCCAATTACCCTGGGTAATAGGTCCTAAGCATACTCCATCTGAGTCATGCAAATATAAATGTCTAAATCCTGTTTTTTCACTTGCCCAAATAAACCCTCCAGACGGTTTATTAGGTATTTTGTCTAAAGGGGTGAAGCAATCATGCAGATTGACCCATGTTTCGTTTTCTTCTTCCAAGATTACTTCCCTTTGACCGGTTCTAATGTCAAACTTGAGGATTTTTAGTTTCGAATGTGTTCTATTCAAAACCTGAGCGGTAAGAATGTTTCCATGCATCCAATTGACTCTTGCCAAATATTCCTCGTCTGTGTGCTCTCCTTCTCCACAGAGAAGATCCATCCAAGTAACTGGTCCACCAGTGGTGGAAACAACCCCCAAACGAACTTTTACATTTGAACCCCCGGCAAAAGGGTAAGCATGATCTTCCTGTGCATCTGGACCTACCGAACTTTTGCCTTGGTGCATGATCCTAAAGAGAGGTACCTCAGATGAATCAACCTCAGTGAACGCAATAAGTTTGCTGTCTAGTGACCACCAGTAGCCATTCTTCCGATCCATTTCCTCCTAAGCAAGAAAATATGAGCATTTTTCAGATGCAAACATGCATTGAGTTGTTTCTTTAATTCTTTTTATATAGGGAAAGGGGAGTAATTTTTTCAGACCAGCTCATAACACTTAAATCGGAATAAGAAACATTTTCAACAATAACTCACCTGTGCTATGAACTCCGCTAGGCCGTGTGTCTGAAAATGCAACACAAGAAACATTGTCAAATATCCAACTGTTTTAGAGCGGTACTTTATTAATAAAAAATGAGACATAAGAAACGCATCAAAATAATTACATTTATGTAGATTATCAACTCACAGAATAAGTGATTTACCTTTCTTGTGGTCAATGGAGGCAGGTGATTAACATCATATAACACTACATTCAATTGAAACAACTAACAATACGCTTATATGAGGATTAGGGAAAGCTTGTCTATTTCCATGCAAAAGTCCTACATATTACAATAGGCTTCCTTCTCATGCTTATCTGCTTTCTTTACTCTTTTTTCTTTCCCATTCTGCGGTCCCTGTTTTCCGCCATTCTTCTTTCTGAAGCACTAACTGAAAATTGTTTCTACTTCATGTCATTCATTTCATACTCCAGATCAGGGATCATGAACCATGTTCAATATTAGCAATCATTTAATTCAAAATTAAAAGGTGGTAAGAATATCTTCTTTGTACAGAAAATTCAGTCAGGAATACAAGGAAAAGATTAAACATTCAACTCTTGAGAACTTGGATAAAGTACTTACTACATGTTAAATCACACATAAAGACCTTTTTTTCTATTTTCTCTTGATAGAGAACAGAAAAAGGAATAACATATGTGTTGTCCTAATTAAAAAGGGAAAGCTGCAAATAATCAAACTCCCTTCAGGTTGATTTGATGGGAAGCTACCTGAACTTCGGAATAGATAACTGGCAAAGAATTAGGACAAGGTATGAAAAACCAACTTGCAATGGTAGCATTGAAAATTTAATGTGTATAGTGACACTATAGCATACACTATTGGGAGACAGAAAGTAAAAGAAAAAAGGGAAATCTATTTCTTACTATATCATTCTCGTCGGCACCCTGAGTCAACTGCTTTGACATGTTGTAGAGAAAGTTTAACACATGAAGCTCATCATCCTTCACATAAGCAAGCATGGTGCCATCTGGGGATATATGTGGGTCTATAATTGGCGAGCAAGAGACACTTGGAAGCTTAAGTTCTGGTTTAACGGTATTGTCCTGAATATAAATCTGCCCACGTGTAGCAGCTGTGAATTAGTCTATAGGACAAAGACAAATAATACGAAGCTTCGCTTTCAAGTCCTAAACTAGATAAACAAGGGAGCTGGCAAAATATCATGTATACAAAAATAAACCTATATTGACAACTTGCAGACAGCAAATCAGTTAATACTAAGAAAATTATTTTACCAGGTTATGCAAACAGAACAGCCTTAATGAAAATCGTAAACCACCAAAAGGTACAAACGATTATACTTTCTTTCACTATATACATGAGGATTTGAAAGCTCAGACTTCCAAGCGTTGTTGTAACTCTTACAACTTATTCACACACAAACACGCAAGAGTTTTTAATTTATGAAAGGATGGGAGGTCTTTTCACTTCACATTAATTGTTGACTTGCTGACGGAATTCACTGGCCATGCTTCCACCCACAACTAGAGAGAAATATTAAGTAAATGCAAGAGATTTAATTTATAAAGGTCACACTTTCACCTATTAGAATGTCAAGTTTCCATTCTAATGAAATTCTTAAAACATAAACAAATATGAGACTTTAAGGAACATACCCCAGTGGGTAGAGGTACCATAACTCTTTTTCTCTTTGGACTCGTCTTTACCCATTCATAGCGTGTCACGCCTAAGCCACGCTCCCTTAACCTCTCCCTTCTCAACTTCTCTTCAGCAGATAAATTATTCTCGTCAAGCCCACCATCTGGTGGGCTATAAAACAAGTCATGCTTCCCACTCTTAGGATCAAATACAAACAATTTTCTATTCAAAGTCTGATCAGGACTGAACAAGTATGCTATCAAACTATCGTCGGGGCTAAAACTAATTGCAGTTGGTACTCCATAACCTGGTAAAGGGTACTGCACTATATCTTCCACAGGGAATATAGCGCAATCATCTAGAGCATTTGCAGCAGTTGTATCAGTTAAAGGCATTTCGTGAAGAGACGATCTTGAACGCTTCAAATTCTTCTTCTTCCCGCTCTTATTGTTGGCCGATTGCATCAAAAAATATAAAGTCCAATATTGAGTAGTTTACACATCAATGCATGCATACTGAATAATCTGCCAAAGAAAATGAAGCAGAAATTAATGAAATTAGATGCTAGCAGAAAATCAGATAGATGTTCAAAACGTTTGAACACATAATTTTCCATTTAAATAACAAAAAACTAGAAAAGCATAAGTACAATGAAAAATCACAATGCATTATTGAAGTGGAAACTGAAATTGTCAATAAAACAATCAAGAATTTGTTCATTTCAACTTAATCAAGCATTAATCAAAATTTGCACTATATTAAATCTGCTTTCCTAAGCTGCTTTTTCCCTTTTCCCCCTCCTACTTTTTTTCCAGCAAAAGGACCAAAACAAAGTTTCTCTTTTTATTATCTGAATCAAACTATGTTTCTCAGTTTTAAGCTAAAGTAGTATATGAAACAGTAAACATCAAATCTTTAAAAGTTGTCAACCAATAAATAAAGTGAGGACAAAAAGCAGCACAAAAATCATCAACAATTAGCGCGACACCGCTAAACTGACTACTGATTAGTCGATAAATCTTAGTAATTGAATTATTAACAACAATCGTGGAGCCGAATATGCAATCTGACCTGTCTTTGATGATCGGGCAACGAAGAAGATCAAATTCGGATTCGAGATTCGGAATCGGATTCCTTCTAATTACTCACTCAATCAAGTTTTTTAACAGATAATGAGAGTTAAATAGATTAATCAGGAAATCACATTCCAGAATTTGGAAGGATTTTTAGGAAATCAATAATTGGAGAAATGATTCGAGGTAACTTGTAAGTGAATAAAAAGTGGCAAACGTTTGCATTTGGGGGAGGAGAGGCGCGTGAAACACTGTTGATGAGTGCGCGTGCGGTTGGATTGTTTTTTGTAGCGTAGTTAACTCGGCATGGACAAGAAGGTGAAGTCACATATCGTTGATCATGTTACATACTTGCATGTAATTTTTTTTCTTTTTATTTTCTGAAAAACTTAACATAGATTTAAACCCAAATGCTCTATTTCTTTCATAATTATATGCCTAAGAATTGAAATATTTGCACGTTATCTTATTTTTCATTTTTATTGAGATCCTTTTTTTAAGTAGCATAGACTTCATATCATATTGAGATAAAAACGCTCTTCACTTAAATTGCGTCATTAAATTATTTTATTATTTTTTCCTGAAATTCTGCATTGTTTTTCCTTTGCTACCTGATCGGCTCGTGATCGAACCTTTTCCTTTCTTTTTATATATTTTTATTTATTTTAAAAAATATTGGGATAAACTTTGTGTTTCATGGCAGACATGGGTGGATTTAGGGTTGTCCTCACTTCCCGAACACAACCCAAATTTTCTTTATCTCTTTTTTTTAAAGGGAAAAAAATTATATGTTGTTTCTTAAGGAAAAAAAAATAGTTTGGTTGGAGAAAAAGAAAATTAGGTTAAAAGTAGTCGAACCCGTCGGCTACGTCTCTAAGAGTAGAAACTTGTGTTTCCAGATCAATTAATTAATTTAATTTGAATTCCATCATAAGTGTGGGTGTGTTTTGTCATATTGTACCCCTAAGGAAAAAAAAAGAAAAAAAAAAAGAAAAGACTTGAGATTGTATCTCCAATCTCCATTGACCTATCATGTTTGAAGGACATTGCTCGTCCGTAAATGAAGATAACCCCATAAATCATAATGTTTTAATTTAATATATCTATCTTTTTCAATTACAATTATTACATTTATTACACTAAACTATTCACTAAAAAATCCTGTCAATTTATTTGAAAAAAAAAAAACCATAAATGTCTTATCTACAATTTGAAGAATTTTTAAATACTATTTTCATTTATGAACTATATTTTGCTCTTTTTTTCCCCTATGCAGAGATCAGTATAACTGTATAAGTGTGAGATTAAGTTATAAGTCAATTATTAATAACAAATTTAGCATAATAAAAAGTCATATAACAAAAACACAAAAAAGACAGAAACTGAAAATATAAGTCTGTTATTGATTTATGAACCACACATAAATCAATAACAGAAGATTAACATAACATCGTTTTCGGGTGTGAATTTTAGCCACGTCATTGTGCTTCGAGTGCAAATATAGGTCGTTATTTATATTTTGTCTTTTGTACCTTCGGATGAACCCCATCCCTGAGGGTCCCTACTGTCTTTGCTCTAGAGCTTCGTGGAGGATGTGAAGCGCGGGTTATACCTCAATTAGTCAGGGTCTTTGGGTTGCCGAAGACTGAGTCACCACACAAGAAGTTCTCTTTCACCCTATAAATCGTTACCATAGGAATTCGAACAAACACAATGTAAATACCAGCAAGCAGACATCACGTTACACAAGTCCTTTACCAGTTAAACTATGCCCCGGGACATCTTTTGTACCTTCACTAAAGTTTCGTACTAGAAAGTAGAAATCGATAAATCCCAATCCTTGAGGCTACGATTTTTGGCCCCAATAAAAGGATGGGACCATGACACGCATCCACTCAAAACGTCGCAGTAATGAATTGAAATATGTGCTTCATTGAAAATAAATACAAGTTTCAATGATTATAAATCCAAATATAGCTTGGGCACCTCATTTGATGGTCTAACGGAGTATGATAGGTTCTTACGGTTAAACAATCTCAAATTCGAACTTTAATTTTTGCACTTAGTAGAGTCTCTTACATTGGGTTTGTCTGGTGCAATTACCAGACTGATGCGATTTGCAGGCTATTGAGTCAAACTCAATGGTTTATCCAGTACACCAACTAGGCACAATAGTTATGGATTCCTCGTTACTAAAAAATAATTTTTTTTAAATACATGTGTATAATTATGACACCATGTTGTACACGTGTCATTCATCAAATGCAATTAAATAGAGAATGACACAAGAATATGGAACATGAAATCTCAATTCTATTTGTAGAGTCATATTCTCTTAACTTAAACTTGTTTGGTCTAATTTATAGTGAATTCAACATATAATTATCGAGTCTTCTTTAGAATGAATTGCCGTTTTTCATAGTTGGTACTTGGTAGTAGAAGTGACAAAATCAAACCGGCCCACAGGCCGATTCATCCAGTCCGAGGTTTGGGTCGGACTGGACTGTGAGTTTTAGGCCCGGAAAAGTCAGGACTGTTTGGCCCGGCCCGAGTGGCCGACGGGCCGAGCTAGCCCGACCTTTTCGGGCCAGTCTGAATTTTCTGTGCATAATGTGTATGTATGTTGCAAAAGCTCGATGTTGGGCTAACCTGACCCGACTCATTATCAGCCCTACTTGGTAGTCCTTTTTTCTCTGACTTTTTCCCAAACGAGATCGAACCCCTAACCTCACCAATCATGTCCTTATACCACTAGGCCCATAAGCCCATCGGTAAAAAATATTGATAGCCCTCAAATAAGAGACTAGTACATAAGCCCACATTTAAATAGCCAATTATCAGGCAGAGGTGGGCCATTCCATAACCTTATGGGCTAAAGTTGGGTTGAAATTTTGTCCAATCCATTTCATATGGTTAATTACATAATTTTAAAATATTCATGTGTAACAACTTAACAACTAACAATGTTTCCCCAATGCCCCCTTCATTTGTATTAATCTATAAATAGGTGCTATTATTTTCTTTTTAAACAAAATTTGGCCACTATTATTATAGAGATTCGAACCTGAACATCTTCATTGAAGATTAATATTTGTGGTCACTGGGCTAACCCTAGTGGTTTAAATCAGCGCTATTATTAATTCATTTTCTTTCCACGTACAATATTTACAAGCTATATACATATCACAGATATCACCTCTGAACTATATTAATATATTTAAGCAATATTCCAATAAACATTTATTTAAACAAAAGGACAAAAAAAGGGCACTTGAAGTGAAAAAACGACAAATCAATTTATCGATATATATAAACAATAATTATTAATTTAATTTATAACAAAAGGGCTCCCTCAAGTGATGAAAAAATAATGAATGATTAAACTGTAAATATCTCTTCAAAAAAAAATGTAAATAGCATTTTCAGTTTACAGAGTATGGACATTATGACTTTGATTGCTTTTTTCCAGATTGATCAAAATATTTCATGACTTTGATTGCTTTGTTCAGTTTACAGAGTATGGACACTATGAGCATCACAAACAAAAGAATACATCTTTGTCACATTTAAGGTTGAACAAAACTTTTATTACTATTTACTACATTAAAAAATAAACAAAACTAATCCATGTCCAACTGTTACAACCTCTATAGATGTTGATGGATTTCCTCTTACTTAAGGTAACTCAAACCTCAACAGCCAAAACTACAACTACAAGAAAACCAAAGTCTACATGACAAAACAGGTTAAATCAACCAACACAAAACATGTCAATCTTGATTTCTATTCACTTCATCTACAATACCAAGGAAACCTGCAAGATTCATCATCTTTCTGCAGACAGAAATCAGCTTCTAGAGGCTTTTTTCGGACTTAGATTATCCGATTCTTGCATTTTACACCTTCCTTCATAATTCATCGCCTCCAAGATGAGACGTGAGGCGAGTTGCTTAGGCCGAAAGTTTACACTTCTGAGTCGTCGATTTCTGAGTGTACCACGAAGCTCGGAAATGCTAGAGTTATATCCCTAAGAAGCCGAAGCGCGATACGTTAGACGATTCTTACATAGTAATCTAACAAATGCATATGTGTAAGTTACGTTTGAACTGCCCGGTTAAACAAATTAGGGATAATTACAAAAATTACCCGAGTTTAGCAAATTACAAAAAAAAAAGAAAAAAATTGTTATCTTTCAAAACTAGAAATGCCCCTTTTGACACTTGTTTCTATTTTACAAATTGTACCTTCAGGAAGAGGGTATTTATTAGGTAAATACAAATATAAGGGGGGCGTTTGGAATAAAATAAAGTTGAGTTTGGTCTAAGAAGACTCTTACTTAAGATATGGAAGAGTCATATTCTTGATGAGAGATGGATTTTTGGACACAAATTCTTTCCACTCGTCTAAGTCGATCCTTCCATCACCTTTTGTATCTGCGTCACAGAATGTCTGCACCACAACATAAAACCGTATATGACAAATTATTCGAACCTATAGACAAACAGCTTGAAAACTCAGAAGCCAAATTAGAATTATATGCACCTTGTCTACGATCATTTCAACGAAATCCTCTGAAAGTACGAGGTCTGATTCATGTAATAGTGCCAATACCATCTCTTTCAACTGCCAAGTTAAAAACAATCAGTTTCAGAAAAATTCATTTAATTGGAGTTACAAAATTTGAATCATGAAAAGTTTTACTACAAAATCAACAATCAATGATTCACGGGAAAGTAATTAAAAAAGGGATAATTACAATATAAAACATGAGGTTTGGGCTAATTACAAAAAAAAATCCAGAGATGTTTCAAATTACCAAAAGCTCCCTCAGGTTTGATTATGTCTTAAATTTAAGTGGGTGACTGCAATATTTCTATAAAATCATGAGGGTTTTGAAATGTTTTTAGCTTATGAAAGGTGAATATGTAAGAAGGAATCAAACCTCAAAGGGTTTCTTTGTACTTTTCATAAACCTCTGGAGCTTTTTGTAATTACCCTGAAATTCAAGGTTTTTTTTGTAACTATCCCTTAAAAAAATCACAGTGAAAAGCCTACCTCATCCTTCTCAATGTAACCTGTGTTCCTTAGATCGTATAATCTAAAAGCAACTGCCGAAAAGAAGATGTTTTGTTAGAGATAAAGAGGAACCAAAACCATCTATATGTGCCATTAAACATGTAACGACGGAAGTAAATATTATTCTTACATGCAACTTTGTCAGCAACCGGTGCATTAGGGTGAAACACACCTAATGATCGGACAAATTCTCCAAATTCAATCACTCCATTACGTTTGTAGTCGAAAAGATCAAATATCTGCACAAATTGCTATTCAGATGAATGCTACATATACGAATCAGGAAAGTAAAATGTATAAGAAAACGAAGTCATGTTAACCGACCCTGTCTGCAAACAGATTTCTCCTGTTTCTGTTCCTAAAGAGTGCTAGCTGAAATTCTTCCTGATGAGTTTGAATAAAAGTTACCGTTCAGTCATTCGAAAAACTTTATAATTTATCACACTAATGTATCATACTATCAATAAGTATGACTTGCAAAACTTTTTCGATGAAAAAGTGATATGATATATACCTTATGAATGAGCCCATCGTCGATTATGGAGCTGCTTATTTTCTTATACAGTTCGTGCAAAGCCTCTACTTCACTCACTGTGACTGCAAAATAATACAACCCTTTCAATCAACTCTTTGCAACATAACAATTAATATATATTTGAGGGAGTTTAGATCAAATTCAAGAAGCAGAGTAAGAATGTGGCATATGTCTAGCATAATAAATAATTTAGCCAAAACTCAAAAGTACTCCAATTTGGCCAGCAACAGAAAACTGAATTCTTAAAGTAAATTTGAAGTATTTTTTAAAGGCAAAAAAGTGAGTGTTATATGGTGCATACTCACAAGGTGTCTCAGCAGCAAGAACAGTAGGCTCCTCATAACCAGGGTAATATCTTGAGGTTTTAGAGTGAAAGCAGCCCATTTGAGCATGAAATGCAACAGATTTGTTCACAATCATACAAATTCATGCTAGTGAAACTTCTTGTGCTAATCAACCTGTCAAAATGAATCACAATAACTTAGTCATTTATCTCTTATTCGACAAAAAATAAGTTTTACAGCTTGGAGAGTATTACTTTCACATGTGACAAATAATGGGCAACAAATACATAGGATATTTAGCTTGGTGCAACTAATTTTTGGGGTGTCAATTTGGGTGATCGGGTCAGGTTCGTGTTTGGTTTCGGGCCATGCTCAAAATACATCAAAAATTAAGTAAAATATAAAACAAATACATTTTAGACAAATTGGTAACTTCGTGTTAGATTCGTGTTCGTGTTTCTCTCAGTAACTTCATGTTCGTGTCAGGTCAGGGGTGTGAACCCCTAGCTAATTTGGTAATCCTTAAAATACTAAAATTATAATTAAGATAAAAGTGAGGATATGAAAATTGAGAAGATGAAAATAAGGCAGATGATTTAGTTTTTTATAATCTTAAATCAACTAGCATAGACAAGACAATGAGAGGAAGAGAGAGAAACCCTAACCCTCCCAGAGAGAAAAACCCTAACCCTCCCAGATCCCATGTCACCCATTCCCGGTCACACATCCACATCCCCAAGAACACCACTTCGTTCTTTTTCACTAATTTCCAGGAAGATTGGAAGAGAGAGGATATGTTCAGAACCTTTTCAAGAATTGGAAGAGTCGAAGATATTTTCGTTCCAAAAAAGAAGGACCGCAAAGAAAGAAGTTTTGGTTTTGTTTTTTCTTTGTCCAAACATCCTAACCAACTGAAGTGGTCTCAACCAGGTTTGGATTGGTTCCTACAAACTAAGAGCAAACACCCCCCGTTTCGACAGAAGTTTGAAGGGTCGAAATTCAAATCTCATCTCCCAACCATCTCAACCCCACATTATTCGAAGTCATGCCTGGAGAGATGACAGGTCCTTTGTCGAGGTGGTTGCGAATAAGAAGGCTGATCTCACTTACTCCTCCTCCGAGGCCACCAAACGGGTTAATGGGTGTTTTTCGGCTACTTCAAGAATGAGAAAGACCTAGTTCGGATTCTCCATGAACTCTCGAGAATCAGAAATAACGCTATTCGCTTAATTCCCGCAGGGGGCAAGTCTGTTCTTTTTTGGGCGGAGGATAAACTTGAACTCAAGAAATTCATGGAGGAAGAAACAAAATGGACTACTTCCTGGTTTGAATGGATCAAACCTTGGAAATGGGACAACATCATTCCTGAGAGACATTGTTGGCTTAAATGCTTTGGTATCCCTCCTCATGCATGGGACTCAAGTTTCTTCGAGTTAATTTGTTCTCCTTTGGGCAAGCTGATAAGTTGTGACAAGTCCACCTTAGAGAAGAAGAGGATCAATTTTGCACGGGTTTTAATTTCCACACGTCATTGTTCCATTTCTCCTTCGTTTGAAGGTTGCGTCAGGAAGGGCATCCGGCGTAAAACTTTGCCACTTTGCTTTTTGTGTGAATTTATAGTGTCAAACTAATTTTAGACAATGACACTATAAACTTCACGCCGCCGACCCCACATAGTGGGATAAGGTGCAGTTGATGATGATGATGATGACGTCATTGTTCCATTATCTCCAAATCTATCAAAGTGGCTATAGACAATATTGTTGTTAATATTAATTTAGTTGAAGAAATCTGTCCAGAATCCATGCCTTGTGATCAGTACTCTCATCTTGAGGAGAAAATTAATTCAGATTTTCTTTCCGATGATAGCTCAGATGACGACGATCACACCAGTTTCATTCCGGCAACGGAAGACGAAGAGTCAGAACAGTTTGAAAATCTTAGAGTGTCCTTGAATGGGGCATCTCCCGAGAAGTTGGACAAGACGTGCAACTTGGAGTTGGCTCTTTCACGCACCCACGAAAATCAAGATACGCATGAATCCTTAAAAGTCGAAAAGTTGCCTCAAGCATGGGCCCTTGCCCAAACCTCGGAAGTCGAAAAACCTCCTCAAGTAATTGACGTTGAAAATCCCACTTGCGACAACAAAGCAGACGCACCCATTGTGGAATATGCTGATGTGGAGCCACATTTTAATCAGCCCATAGACCCAGTTGGGCCGACCCAGATAACCAGTCCTGATGAAGATGAGGTACTAGCGATTGAAAAGAGACGAAAGCCCAAAAAAGCCTCTAGAAAGGATCTGAAAATTGTGAATAAAGTGTGGAAAAAATTCATAAGCCAGCTTGAGTCGGAAGGAGAAGGGTCTCATGGCAAAAAGGCCCTAACCACAGGAAAAAAGAAATTGCTGAGCAAATCAAGAATGTCATCCCTCCCTAAAGAGGCAGATATCCAGCCTGATCATCTGGACAATTTGCTGAGCGAAAAGAATTTTGAATGTGGCAATCGCATATTTCTCAATCGAAACTTTGAGTGGGAAGCCACAGAAATTTGGAATTTTGCTACGAGAATTGGGATTTTTGGAAAAGGTTCCGAAAAGGAAATTATCGAAAAGCTGATGGCAATGGAAAAAAGAGATAGAGATGCGGCAACTTGCTAGCCGGGGGTTTTTGATAGGAAGGGGATTATCTCTTTTTTACAATGAAAATCATCTCTTTCAATGTTCGCGGCTTAGGTGGTAAATTTAAAAGGAAGGAGATCCAAAGGATGGTTTCTGACGAAAAAATTGACTTTCTTTGCATTCAGGAAACAAAATTGGAAAGCATTGATCAAAAAATATGTTGGTCCATTTGGAAATATATGGATTGTAATTGGTGTTTTAAAGAATCGGAAGGCGCCTCAGGAGGCCTTCTATGTATCTGGAGCTCGGACATTTTTAAAATGGAAGATTGCTGGAAAGAGGACAGGATCCTGGTAGTAAAAGACAGGTGGGGCGCTGATCAATTGGAATGTGTCATAGTTAATGTTTATGCCCCATGTGAGTCTGGCCATAAAAAAGAACTCTGGTGTAACTTGCATAATAAAATTAAACTTAGCCCTAGTGCTAGATGGTGCATTGTTGGGGATTTTAATTCTATTAGAAGGCCTAATGAGCGGAAAGGCACAAAAAGAGGCAATTTTGACGCAGATATGAGGAGGTTTGATGAATTTATAACTGCATCGGAGCTGATTGACTTGCCGCTTTTGAGAAGAAAATTTACCTGGATCAAGTCGAATGGGCAGTGCATGTCAAGACTTGACAGGTTTCTTTTGTCAGAAAATTGGTACTCTTCATGGCCGAATTTAACACAATGGGGGTTGTCTCGAAGTATTTCCGACCACTGTCCGATCCTACTCAAGAATGAGTTTCGAGACTGGGGTCCTAAACCATTCCGCTCTCTCAATTGCTGGTTCCAATTTCCGGGATTTACAGAATTGGTTCTAAACACTTGGAATGGTCTCAAAGTTGAAGGGTGGGGAGCTTTTGTTTTGAAAGAGAAACTAAAACTTCTCAAAAAATTTCTTAAGAAATGGAACAGAGAAGTTTTTGGACATATTGATGACAAAGTGGAATCACTCAAGGCTAATCACTAGGCTGGACTTCAAGGGTGAGCACACGGTTTTATCTGAAGAAGAGATTGATCAAAGGAAAACTAATTTTGTTGAACTAAGGAAAGCTCTCAAAATGAGGGAAAGCCTATACTTCCAAAAATCAAGGATGACGTGGCTCGCGGAAGGTGACGCAAACACTCGGTTCTTTCATTTGTGGATTAATAGGAATTTCAAAAGAAATGAAATCCAAACGATTAAGATTGATGGTCAGAGGATTGAAACAGTAGATGGGATTAAAGAAGGAATCAAGAATCACTTTCAGAGAAGATTTACGTGCAATCGATTACCCCAACTTTAAGTATCTTACATTTCGACAAGATCTCACGGCTGCTTTCAGCGACGAAGAGATCCAGCAAGCAGTTTGGGACTCTGATTCTAATAAAAGCCCCGGACCCGACGGCTATAATTTTGGATTTATTCGGAAGTCTTGCCTTTATTTTTAAACAGATTTTTGTCGTTTTGTCGAGGAATTTCATGTTAACAAAGAAACTTCCAAAAGGGTGCAACGCCTCTTTCATTACCTTAATTCCCGAAGGATAGTCCCCAAAAGATTGAAGATTATAGACCTATCTCTCTCTTAGGGTGTGTCTATAAGGTCCTAGCCAAAATCCTGTCGTCGGGAGGCTTTGCAAAGTGATGAGAAAATCATTAGCATCAATCAATCTGCTTTCACGAGTAATCGCCAAATTCTTGACGGTGTTCTTATCGCCAATGAAGTTATTGATGAAGCCAAAAAAAAGAAGCCGTTGGTGATCCTTAAATCGATTTCGAGAAAGCTTTTGATATGGTCGAATGGGGCTACATTGATTTAGTTATGCGGAAATGAACTTCAATTCAAAATGGAGAAATGGGTTAGTGAGTGCCTCTCATCAAAGAACCACCTCGATTTTGGTTAATGGCAAATTTCACGCGTCGAATTCCGGCTTAGGAGAGGCACGAGACAAGGCGATCCTCTCTCCCCCTTCTCTTTCTCTCATTGCGGCGGATGGATCGAGCAAATTGATTGATCTTGAAGTGGAATCGGTAATTTTAGTCCTTATCTTGTTGGTAGATATCAGGTGAAGATCTCACACCTTCAATTTGCTGATGACACAATTTTCTTTGGGGAAGCGACCTGGGATAATATTTGGTGCCTCAAACGCGTTCTTCGTATTTTTGAGCTTATCTCTGGGCTGAAAATTAATTTTCATAAAAGTAGATTATTGGATATTGGAGTGGAACAGGATATTCTCTCAGAGATGGCAACGACCCTTAATTGCAAGATCGACATTCTTCCATTTAGCTATCTCGGGCTTCCAGTGGGATTTTCAGGCTCCAGCCCAACTATTTGGCGGCGCTTGATCAATAAATTGAAGAGCCGTATAAGCCGATTCGACAGCAAAAATATTTCTTTTGGCGGCCGAATCACCGTGTTTAATTCTGTGCTTAACTCTCTTCCTCTCTATCTGTTGTCTTTTTTTCGGCTACCTCAAACTGCCATCAAACTCCTTACAAAAATCCAAAGGAAATTTCTCTGGGTGGGAAGGAGGGTAGTCACAAAATTGCTTGGGTTAAATGGAGTATTATTTGCAAACCAAAAAGAAAAAGGAGGCTTAGCAGTTAGAAATTTGGGTCTCTTCAATGAAGCCCTTCTTGGAAAATGGATTTGGAGATTCCTTGTTAATCGCGACCATCTTTGGGTGAAAGTTCTTATCTCTAAATATGGGGAGAAATGATGGCTTGAAAACAAGGCAAGACCACGAGGTTGTCGAACAAATGAATCCAAATGGTGGAAAGATGTGGGAAAAATTCTGAAATATAAAGAACCTGAAAATTGGTTTTTAACCAGATTAAGCAAGGTGGTTGGCAAAGGCGACTGCACTCTTTTATGGGAGGATCCATGGTTCGAAGGGAGGTGTTTAGGCAAATCCTTCAGTCGACTGACTAATATCGATTTAAATAAAGACAAAAAAATCATTGAAAGGGGGAGATGGGAGAATGGGAAATGGATTTGGGAATGGAATTGGAGGAGAAATCTTTTTGAGTGGGAACACTCTCTTTTCCTCGAGCTCTGTTCTCTCTTGGACAGGTGCAATTTTGACGAAAACAAGCCGGATTATTGGAGGTTGAAGACGAGTCCTAACGGAACATATAATGTCAAAGAAGCTTATAACATTCTTGAAGAACTTCACTCGAATGAACTCGTGGATCGCAGCAATCTCAACAAGGTTTGGTGCAATGTGGTTCCTTCTAAAATCTCAGCCTTTGTGTGGAAAATGTTTCAAGACAGGATCCCAACAAGATACAATTTGCTTAAAAGGGGCGTTTTTGAAGATAATGGGGAAGTGAATTGTGCTCTTTGTAACAAAGATGTGGAAACCACATCACACCTTTTCTTTACATGTGAATCTTCCAACCTCGTGTGGAAAAAGCTATATCAATGGCTCAGGTTCCTTACCATCCTCCCTGACGAGGCGGAGAAAAGTCTTGACCAACATATGGGATTAATCTTAGACCGGCGCTCCCGGAAAGAATGGAAAGCAATCTGGGAGGGAGTCATTTGGGGAATCTGGAAGGAACGTAACAATATCATCTTCAACAATGGAGCCTTCAATGTTGAAAAAACTGTGGACACTATTAAACTCAGGATTTGGTTGTGGTTAGTAGCTAGAAATGCAAGGATGTGTACTGTATCTTTTTCAGATTGGCTTTTAGAACCAAAAATTTGTTTGGGCTTGGACTAATCTGTTTTTGGTGTATGGGTTGGGCACCCCTTGTGCCCCCTTAATAAATTCTCTTTTTTGACTGATCAAAAAAAACTAGCATAGACATAAATCATTATTATAAATATCCAGCCACACATACACTGGGACCAAACTATTTGCAAGTCATATTCAGAACAGCTAATAGACTTCATATTCAAAGGAAAAATACAAGCTACCCTTTGGACTATTTACTATCAGCCAAAAAGGCAAAATATAATTTATTCTAACAAATCACATAATATCCAAAAGTGTATGCATAAGCAAATCTAGCCCTTTCTTCATCTACTACATCAATCAGAAGGAATATCCAAGACACATTCAGAATTTCACTAAATATCAACAGCCAAAAACACCATAAATATAAAAAAAAAAATCCTAGAGATAATTTTTTGTTACTTTTTCCTGAAAAACATAGTCTAACAATGTTAAATGATGAAACATGCAACCATGACTGTTCTCTCAAGAAAGACAGAACAAAAGAATCAATGCCCAAATAGAATAAAACCATGAAGTGCCTAAGCTAATTGAACTTAAGAAATACAAAAATAAAGTATAGAAAATAAAAATTCAATCTTGACTGTGAACCCATTCAGAAAAACAACACCAAATTTGACAGGAAAACTGAGAATGGCCATTAACACTCCTCAACAAACTCATTTGTAAATTAACCAAAAAAAAAAAAAAAAAAAATTCAAACCCATAATGCACAACAAAAACCAGACCACAACTCAATAGAAATCAAAAGAACCAAAAAATAAATATATTTCTTCTACAAAATTAAGAAAATACAGAGATGTGAAGAGAAAAGAAGAGGAAGAAAAAGAACCGACCTGTGAGCCGCAGGATCTTCAGGAGGGTTCTGGGGTTTTTTTCTCCTTGTTACACCTGATTTTGTGCTTTCTTTATGCATGAGCTGTGTATATATAAAGGCTAATACGAAAAATATAAAATAAATGAGTCTATATTTATTAAATCTCTATTTTTTTTTATTTCAGATGACAACTGTTATAAAGAAGTATATGGGTTTCTGATTTTGCAGCCGTTTACTTTTGTTACCCGTCTCCTTCAAAAAAGAGTAACTTTATGCGTGCCCATTTATTGCATTATTTTGTACATTACAAATACGTGGGGCATTTGATTGGAACTTTGGCATAAATATATAAACCAAATATGAAATAACCAATACGTATTTTATACATATGCAGAACTGGGGGTTTGGTTATGAGGAGTCACGATCAAGAGTCCACATCATATACGTTTAGTTTAATTTAACTTTCACCAATGAATACTTAACAGTTAAAAATTATGTATGTCACATTTTCTATAATTAATGTATGAAATTGAGGATTTGATAGGTTTTCAACACCTTAAATCAACTATATAGTCTATATTGCGCAAGTTTTATATTTTTCTTTTTTGTTGTTGTAATATTATGATACGCTACATACACTATCACAATTTAATACTTTAGAAGGCCCGTAATTATCAAATATATTATGTATAATCTTCAAACTAATTTTATAATATGAATTATGAAATATACATATGTATGAATGTGCGTGTCTGTAAGTTGATGTTTGATTTTAGCCCCATTAACGATTCAGGTCCAAATTCATAATTACACATATGGCCTAAATGGTCCAAACACTCTACTATCAGCCCCAAGTGACACAAAAACCCAAGTCTTATGTTTGAATAGATGGAAATGAATATTTTATATAAGTTTGAAAATGAAATTATGTTAGTTCTGAAATAGTCATTTTCAAACTTATGAGTATATAATTTTTGAGTATATATTATGAATTTGAGTATATATTAATTACATCATTTTATCAATAGGTTATGAGTATATAATTTCCATCTATTCAACGGCTCACAGGTGATGTAATTATGTTAGTTCTGAAAAATAATTTTTGAGTATATATTAATTACATCATTTTATCAATAGGTTATGATTTAATTAACCAATCTACTTAGTCAATTTGACCGTTGACCTTAACAAAACCTCATTTATGTAATATGTATCAATGTTTTCAAACATATCCAACCACACATAATTAATGATCACCAGACTACTACGTACTACCCACATCTAATATCTTATCCTGACTGTATTCCAAGTTGTGCAATTTGCTTGTTTGTCATTTTGTGGCTGCCATATTCATTAATTTAATTTCTTTATTGTCTTGGTAATTGTCCTTGTTCGATGTTCATACCCGATATTTAATTGTGGAAAATGCAAAGAAAAGACAATATAAACCGATTGAATATATCATGAACGAAGAAATTGAGCTTGTGATAAGAATTCTGTCCAAGTAAGAATTTAATTTTGAGCTTTGATGACACCCGAGCCATGCACCAAATTGCTCCACGTGGCCATTCAGCACGTGAAAGTATGGGACCCACAAGGCCAGCACGGACTGAGTTGATGGCGTCAATAACCGACTCTGATGATGTCATGGATTGGGCTCGGTTACCCGAGCCCGGTCTTGGCAGGAGGTTAAAAGGATAAGCATCCAGTTAAGGCTAAGTGCTCCATTAGCACCTTAAGCCGCCACCTGTCAACTTGCCAATGAAGTGGCTCGACAAGTGGCAGGATACTTGGCAACCATGCGTGCTTAAGGGAGGACAAGTGTGCCATTATCTTTACTTTAGTAGTTAATTGTAATAGTGGTTATTAAATATCCACCAATGGGAAGAGTATAAATAAGCCTCATTTATTAGGAAAAAGACAAGAAAAACATAAGAGAGAAGAAAATAACACTTGTACACAAAACACTGTAAGAAAACCGACCAGGAAATTTCGGCTCGTCAATCTATATAAAAAGGCAGGATTAGCCCGTAAAGAATACTTGCTCATATTTTCACGTGTGACACTTTTTTGCACATTTTGCTTGTTGGCCGAAACGCACGTCAACAAGCTTAGGCCTAAATAATAATTGAGTAAATTAGTTTTTTTAATAAGTTGAGAGTAGTGTTGGAGGAGATGATAAATTTCAAAAACCGAAAGATCTGAGTTCAACTTCCGCCATCACCATTACAAGTTATAAAGGGTGAGAGGTATCCCTTGAGCTACAAACTCGTGGTAATTGAGTAAATTAGTTGTGTATCAAATTTATTTACCTTAATATACCAAAAGTTGCGTGGATAATTAAGGGACATGCGGTTGCACATAATTTTTTTCTTAAATCTAAATTTATATTTTTCAACTTTTTTACAAAGTTTCAGTTAACCAAAATCCAGAACCAAAGAAAAATATATTTTGATTATAAACGAACCGGACCAATTAATTTGGTTCGATTTTTGGTTTATGATTTTGGTTGGGTCGTCTCGATCCAACGGATGCATGTAACCTGTCCCTGTGTGGATGTACTTCAAGTTTTATATTATCATTAACGTAGCAAAATTTTATCAAAGATATATAAGAATATAGTTTTATAATTTTGTTGAACACTTGTGCTTCAATTTTTTTTTTAGTACAAATCCTGTAAAGAATGGAGCTAGGTGAGAATCGAACCTCAGACATCTGGTCTGAGTTTGAGGGTCTTTAAGACTTTAACTACTAGACCACTATTCGATTGTCCACTAGTGCTTCGAATTCGATTAAACTAAGAATAATGAAATATATGCTAGCTAGACAAATATTTCTGATTCAAGTCATGAAAAACAATATTCAAAAGTGATGATTAGTCGTCCCTTTCAAGGAAGTAAACCAAAAACATTGAAAATTCGATCAAGTTTATTTTTTTTAGTAGAAAAATAAGTGATAAGTAGATGAGCCATCCAATCTTTCATGCAATTGATAAGGACTAGAGATATGTTGGCTCATATGAGAGCACAAAAATGACAACAAAGAGGAACTACACCACTCCTTTAAAAAAATTAATAATAGTAGTCACCATCACTTTTATTTTTTTTATTTATTGACACTTATCATTTATTTTTTATCTTCCCCATTTTTTGGATGTGTTTGGAGGGAAAAAAGAGGCTAATTAAATAAATAAAGCCAAAAAAGGAAAACCATACACATGTTACAAGAAATCGTCAGCAATTCCTATTTCTTATTAACAAAAAAAAAATGATATATAGGCATGTCTCAGTTCAGGTATCTAAATTAAACGAATGACCATCCACGAAATAGTTGTGATGTACTATGTACATTACACACGCATGCGTTACCGTTTTTTTTTTTTTTTTTTTTTTTTTTGTGTTTAATTTTCTAGTCATAATACAAGATTGGAAAACTTTGATTGCACCATGCAAACAAAGCTTCCATTTCCCTAATTAGTAATAATGGGAATTCTCTTGGCTCCAAGAATTTGATTCACAATGGAAACTATGACACGCAGAGCGTAGCTAGCCGACTCGAAATTTTTCCCCTTAGACCAATTATTTTTTCCCCTTAAAAAAAATGGGATAAAAGAAAACTTGGGGTGCCCTAGAGGTCGGGAGGCCCCCTGGATCTGCCTCATACATGATACATCACTATATAAGCAATATTAGATATTTCTTTTAATATAATGTTGATGCATGACTATTAGCCGTAACCAATTAGGGTTTGTATGGTTTTCATTCCAATAAAAAAAAAGTCATTTTGTATGTATTAAGATAAATGTTTAAAAAAATTGATGAATTTGAAAATATGTTTGATTTAGCATGTAGCTAGGTTTGAATTTTATTATTGGAAAACAAGATAAGATGATGATTTATATATATTGTAATTGATATTTAAGCGGTGAGACCCGCTTAAGTGATGTTGGAAAGAGTAATATTATATGATTGGACAAATTTGATAGTGGTGCGCCGGTTATTGAAAATTTAATTTAAAATAATAATTTATGTGGATGTGGATGATAGTATATAGTGAGTCTCGCTTACATAATTATAACGTTAAAATTGAATATGCAATGGTTGCAGCACGCCTTCGATGAAATATATGTTGAAAACTGAGTATATAAGTGTTAGAATTGAGAATATAAAATTGAGATTGGAAAGTGAGAAGCTGAAAATTAATATTTCTAATGAGATTGAGTAAAACAAACATGATCCGCGTATCTCAAACAATAAAAAATGAGAAAAACTCCAATGTGATGGAAACCATACAACCCCTTAATTAGGTACCAATACTAACAAATTTTAATGTACTGGTAAAATTAATTTAGACCTAGTATTTTATGATTATAATGTTTTCCAGTTTAAGTGTTTCTACAAAATTTAATTGTTTATTTATTTTATTTAGTTTTATGATTTAACGTTGGATTTGTTATGTGATTATTAGCTGTAGTGATTAGCTACCACTAACAAACTTCATGTACTGCTAAGTAAAATATATATAACAAAAGTAGCACGTACATATTTTTATAAAAAATGGATGTTTTCTTTCTTTCTTTCTTTTCTTGTTTTTTTTGTTATATGTTAATACTCAATAGAAGATCTCTATCGTTTCGGAAAAAAAAAAAAAAAACTCAATAGAAGAAGAAAGCTGGCACATGGTCATAATTAGGACCTAGGATTAAGACTTTTCCAGATTGAATGAACAATTGTAATCTAAAATGTAATAAAAAATGCAATTTGTACATACATAATTATGATTGTAACATGTTTGAATAAGTAACTGAAGTTGTTGAAGATTAAGCATTAGTCAATTATGGCTTCTGTCCTTCCTATTGCAACTTGTGATAGATTTAATTAAGTTGTACGAGGCTGCTGTTTTTTGTCACCGATTTTTAATATGCTATATTCCCCCAAAAAATATCTCTAACATGTTATATTCATTTGACTGAATGGATGATATATGTGTATATATATTATTTCTCATTTGTATTAGCAATCCTCTAATTTTCACGCAACAATATAATTTCTTCTTAGGTTTCAAGATCAACTAGTAATTTACTATTTTATGATTGATTGAGTTGAATCTAGGGATGAAAAAACGAACCAAACTACTTGATACTCAATTTGGGATCGATCGTTAAAATTTTGTTTGAGCTTGATTTGTTATATTAACGAACCAAACTAGCTTGAACACGTTTTCTGTTCGATAAGATGTAAAGTTCGGCTCGATCTCGAGCTCGATTAATAAAAAAGAATAAAACATGTGTAAAAATATCAAACTACTTGAGCTCGATTCGTGTTCGGCTCAACTAAAGCGCGTTCGAGCTCAATTCGAATATTAATAATGAAACCAAGCTTAAATATAATTTTTTAAGTTCTATTAAAATTCAAACAAGCTTAAACAGTACTATGTTCGGTTCGACTCAACTCGTTTACACCCTGTAGTTGATTTTCTTAAATATTTGATTTAATACAAATTAAATAAAAAGAAAATTAGGAAAAAAACTCTAGTGAGACATAACGCAGCTAACAAAAAGTTTAATTATAGTTAATTATGATAGCTGAAGCGTAATAATATTGAAAATTATGCTTTGACATATAACTCCACATCTTTTCAATGTCAAATTTTAAGTATACCGTATATGTTATTGGATATGAAGTAAATTGATGTTGATTGATAGCTACATGATTAATTTGAAAATTTGATTGACAATGAAATATATAAACGAAAAGTCTAAAATAAAATGTGGACAAAATCTGCGTGGAAAAAAGCTGTTTGGAAGCTGTTCATGCTTAAAAAGCAGCTGCTCTTTTTGGAAAATAAAATGCCTTTTCATTTTCCACGTTTATCTTTTCTCCTAGAACATGATATTTTTGAACAAAAGTTACACACTTACACTAATGGGGTTTGTCTGAGTTTGGCTGGTACCGAATAGAAGATGTTCAAAATGGTTTTTACTTATTCCCAAAGTTGATAATGGCCTTCTTCATGTTAAATGTCCAAATTACCCTTTCAAAGACTTTAATATACCAACAACCCTCCAATTGCAAAGGACTAAAATACCCCTTTTTATTTCTTCCACAAATTTGTGTATATCAACCGAATTTTTGGGAGTTTGTAGTTCAACGAACCGAAAATCCGTACATCTCATCCTTTCCAATCTTCGACATTGCAAGCGAAATCAACATTCAGGTTCGAATTTAGTTCCTCCGACCTTATGGCATTGTTTTATTCAATTTATCTGTCATTTCGTTCATTTTTCGAGTAGATGAAGTCGATTAATCGAATCTGCGTATTTGCGAGAAGCGGTCGTTTAATCGACCCCGATGAGTCGGTCAATCGACCAACATTAATGTGTATCGACACATTAATGTTGGTCGATTGACCGACTTCGATCGGGGTCGATTAAACGACCCGCCGCAAATACGCAAAGATTCGATTAATCGACTTCATCTACTCGAAAGTGTCGCTCAATCGACTCACGTTCTCCTAATAAGTCGATCAATCGACACATTACACCTGGTCGATTGAGCGACTAAGAATCGACACATTAATCTTTGGTCGATTGGCCGACTCATTGGGGTCGATTACACGACCCGATTCTCGCAAATACGCAACATTCGATTAATCGACTAAAACGAGTGTCGTTCAATCGACTCATGTTCTCCTAATAAGTCGATCAATCGACACATTACACCGTGGTCGATTGACGTAAGAAGGTCGATTACATGACCCATTTCGTAAATTCGCAGCAGATCGATTAATCGACTTATTCAAAATCAAACAGAATCGCACTATATACATTACTTGACATTTTTATCTTCAATTTAATTGCAGACAACATGTCTTCACCGTTTTGGATTACCGTGTATTATTTTGGACATTTTGTTAATAACAATGAAAAATGGCAATGGGTATTTAGTGATGATGGAATGCATGCATCGGGAGTTCCAATAAGTACGTAAAACTTCATATGAAGAGCTATATTCTAAGGTACAAAATATTTGCAAAGTTGATCCCAATTTGCATGATATGGAGATGGGATTTATTTCTCCAAAGCAAGCATACGATCTTTTCAAATTCTGTCCGGATTACTTCAGGACGATGGAGTGCAATGGTACTTGGCTCTCAATAAACAAGGTTGATTATTCCTTGTGTGTAACCCTTGTGATGTAAACTATTTGTGACGTGCCACGGGGCGAGCATAATGTAGTTGATCGTGACGTGCAACCTAGGTAGATGGATATCATAATTTTGAGGTGGAAGAAAATAATCACAGTGATGATGTTCGAAATGTGAATGATATTTGGGATGGGTTGGAGGTAATTCGAGAATCTCCTTCCAATGATTATAACGGTGATGCATTTTACACCGCCGAGAACGATTTTAATCAATGTAATCGGAGAAGAAAATCGGTTCACAAATGAGCATCTTCTTTCTTCTTGGTCGGAAGTACATCACGAGTTGTACCCGTTGATATTGACTTGAATGTTGACCAAGTATTCGATACCAAGAAAGAGCTTGAAAAGTTCGTGCACATGATCGCATTGAAATACAATTTCGATTCAAAACAAAAAATCGAACAAGAATGTGTACACAATTGTTTGTGTTGATGAAAATTGCAAATGGCGTTTGCATGCAACAAAGTTCAAAGACTCGATTATTTTGATTAGAAAATATGCACGAACATACTTGCCCTCTAAATTTGTCCACCAATGATCATAGACAAGCAATATCGTGGATCATTGGAAAACATATCGTGTCGAGTTTGAGGATCGCAACACTACATATAGACCTTGATGTTGCGAATGAAATTCGCCGAGACTTTGGTATTGAAATAAATTATCAAAAAGCGAGGAGGTCTAGAGAAAAGCGCTTTAGCATACATAAGGGGTTCACCGAGGATAGTTACACTGTTAAGTTGGCCGCATGGGCCCATAACTTGAAAGTAGCTAATCCGGGGAACTATATACTCTTTAGAGGTTGATAGTGAAAACCGCTTCAAGTACTTTTTCTTGGCATACGGGCCCCTGCATTCGTGGGTTTCACTCTTCAATGCGCCCATGTAGTTGTTGTGGACGGAACATTTTTAACTGAAAGATATAAAGGTACGTTGATTATCGCTACTTGTCAAGATGCAAATATGCAGATTTATCCTCTTGCATGGGTCGTTGTTGATTCTGAGAACGATGCTTCGTGGCATTGGTTTTTTATGAACTTGAAAGGAATTACAGGTGACCAAGAAGACCTTGTTGTGATATCTGACAGACACAGGAGTCTTATCAGTGCAGTCCAAACTGTTTTTCAAAATGCACGTCATGCTCATTGTATTTATCATATCAAAGGCAACTTGAGGATCGTGACTTTCGAAAAGATCGATACTATCTCCCTTTTTAACAAAGCAGCTGAGGCATATACAATAGAAGAATTTCACAAGTATATGTCACAAATTCAAGCTATTGACGAGAAAGGTTGGAAGTATCTTAACGATACAAATTTTGCTACTTGGGCGAGGTCATATTTTCAGGGAGACCGTTATAATATCATGACGTCAAACAATGCGAGTCTACGAACTCGGTGTTTAAAAAAGCCCGACAAACTCCTATATTTGCATTGTTTGATAGTATTGGAAAAAAGTTGCAGTCTTGGTTCTATGAGAGGCGTGAGGCTGCACGAAGTTGTACAGGCAATCTAACCCCCGCAATGGAAGAAAAATTACGCAAGTCTCATGAAAAATCCAAGAAGTTCACGGTTGAACCAATTGATCAAAGTTTATATGTGGTGAGGAGTGGGGCCACAAATTTCACTGTTAACTTTGCCGAGAACACTTGCACTTGCAGAAAGTTTCAATTGGACCACCTACCCTGTGAGCATGCAATAGCAGCGGCCAAGAAGAGAGGTTTTTCAATATACCCCATGTGCTCACCGTCTATTCCGTTGACTATTGGAGGAAAGCATATGCGGAGACTATCTTCCCATGTGCCTAACGAAAATGAATGGGAGATTCCCGATAACATTAAGGAAATGATTGTCTTGCCACCTATTGTCAGACAACGAGGTGGGCGTCGTAGAACAGTACGAATACCGTCAACAGGAGAGTTCCGCTCAAGACAAAAATGCAGTAGGTGCCAACAATTGGGGCACAACCGACTGAATTGTCATGATCAAAGACCGATGAGCGATAGACAATCACATATTTAGTGATTGTTGCATTTCGTCTCCGATTTCGTAATTGTTGTATTCATGAATTTGGACAAACCTCTCTGTATTGTCAAAATAACCAAAAAAAAATGTTAAGTAATCGTTCTTCGTCAACATGGTCATTCTTTAACCGACTACATGGTCAATCAGGGTCGGTCAGGTAAGGCTGAACGACCTTCAACCGACCACGGGGTCGGTCAGGTCGGGCTGAACGACCTGCAATCGACCACGGGGTCGGTCAGGTCGGGCTGAACGACCTGCAATCGACCACGGGGTCGGTCAGGTTGGGCTGAACGACCTATGACCGACCACGGGGTCGGTCAGGTCGGTCTGAACGACCTATGACCGACCACTGGGTCGATCATGGTCGGGTTGCACGACTTGTGACCGATCATATAACATATAGTACTAAATTATATAAGATTTTATAACATATGATACTATGATACGGTCAAGATAATGTGATTTATAGTCCGGTGATTCTTGTAATCCCGATCAACACTAAATTATATGAGAGATTTTATAACATATGATGATACTATGTAGCATATAGTATGATATATTTTACAATTGATTTACGAAAAAATTGGCAACATATTGATAACATATGATACTATGATACGATCTGTAACGTGATTTATAGTCCGGTGATTACCGTAATCCCGATCAACACTAAATTGTATGAGATTTTATAACATATGATGATACTATGTAGCATATAGTATGATATATTTTACAATTGAAGCGAAAAAATCGACAACATATTGATAACATATGATACTTATGATCTGAGGTAAGCGTGATTTATAGTCCGGTGATTACCGTAATCCCGATCAACACTAAATTATATGAGAGATTTTATAACATATGATGATACTATGTAGCATATAGTATGATATATTTTACAATTGTGGCGAAAAAATTGGCAACATATTGATAACATATGATACTATGATATCTGTAACGTGATTTATAGTCCGGTGATTATCGTAATCCCGATCAACACTAAACTGTATGAGATTTTATAACATATGATGATAGTATGTAGCATATAGTATGATATATTTTACAATTGAAGCGAAAAAATCGACAACATATTGATAACATATGATACTATGATACAAAGGCAACGTGATTTATAGTCCGGTGATTACCGTAATCCCGATCAACACTAAACTATATGAGATTTTATAACATATGATGATACTTATGTAGCATATAGTATGATATATTTTACAATTGAAGCGAAAAAATCGACAACATATTGATAACATATGATACTATGATACGTGCAATGTGATTTATAGTCGGTGATTCGTAATCCCGATCAACACTAAATTATATGAGAGATTTTATAACATATGATGATACTATGAAGCATATAGTATGATACCCTAAACCCTAAACTATAAATCCAAAACCCTAAACCCTAAACCCTAAACAAACCCTAAAGTAGGGTTAAACGACATCCGACCGACCATTAATCGATCGGCGTTTAAGGGTCGATGCATCGACCACTAATCGACCAATGCCGCTCAAAGCGGTCGATTAATCGACCACCGTATCGTTCATATGGGCGTTAACGACCACGAAGCGACACGATTAAAAATTTATTGGCCCCACGATTAAAAAGACGTTTGAGTCATTTTTCATTTTTACTTGCCGAAAAAAGCGAAGAAGAAAAGACGACGAACTAACAGATCTTGAGGTAAATGTTGTTCTTTTGTTTTACATTATTATGCTTTGCTCATTTCCTTAATCAATTGTTTCATATTTTGTTCCTTAATCGATTTTAGTTTAGTTTTAGGGTTAGGGTTTTATAATATCGATTTTAGTTTAGGGTTAGGGTTAGGGTTTCAATTTGGGCTGAACGACATCTGACCGACTTATGCACGGCGGGCGTTCAAGGGCCGACTAATCGAACACTTAACCACTTATGCACGACGGTCGTTCACGGGTCAATTAATCGACCACAGAACGACATAAGTAAAATGACGTTTCGTTTAAAAAGTCGTTAAAAAGACGTTTCGTTTGATTTTATTATTTACGATTAAAAAGACGCGTTTCGTATCGATTTAAAATGACGGTTCGTTTACCCCACCCTACGATTAAAAAGTCGAATGTTGTTTTTACTAATCTGTCATTTTCCTTGAATAGAGAGATATGCCTCGCATCGGGAATCAAATAATCCGCTGATGCTCCAACCAATCGGTTGGACCATCGAAAAGAAGAGGAATGGCTCTATGAGTATCTTAATTGTTACATCGCTTTTATCATATCGTCCATCCAACCGAAAGTGGAACTCGTTGTTGCGTCTTGCCGCTTTTGACCTTGGTGCACATTTCAAGAAACATTTTAGCCTCGGAAGGTTAAAAGTCGATTCAATTGTTAGAACAAAGTTCGAGTCATTTGTGCGATTCATTAAAACTCCTGGTGTGACGTATGATCGTGAGAACAACATAGTTTTCATTCTTGGGCTTTTTGGGATCATGTTAGAGGGTAAGAAATATTTAATTTGTTCATATTGAATTAATTAATTATACATAATAATATTTTTTTTTGTATTATTGTCATTTAGGAGACCATTGAGCAACGATTCTTCAGGACGAATGGGTTCAAATACTTCAAAATCGCCCATAATATATTCGTAGAATCAAATGCCACCCCGGTTGACTTATCCAACGAATACGGCTACCATCCTGACAATCCAGTTTACCTCAATTCTGTATATGATGGTGATGTTCCGCCAGGTTTCGATCCCTTACCCCGAGGTCTTTGGATAGGGTCCCTTGGTGGAGATGGGGCTGGTCCATCAAGGGTTGATGGTGGTGATGGGGCTGGTCCATCAGGGGTCGATGCTGACGAGGATGTTGAGCCGGGTGGTCTTCCTTAAATTTTTATGTTATGTATGGATGTTCTTGAACAATTTTAAAGTTGTGTAATTATGGTTGAATGTTACAAGTTTAGGTTTTGAATGTATGGTTGAATAGTTAAGATTAGGCTTTGTGTAATTATGGATGAACAATAGTTTAGGTTTTATGTAATTATGTATGGTTGTTCTGAATGTGTGATTACTGTTTTTGTTTTGAATGTGGATTCTGGTACAATCTGAAGGAAACATTGGTCGATTAATCGATCATATGAGCGACACATGAATCGATTAATCGACCACGTATTAATCGACCACGAAACATCGACAGTGGTTGCTTAATCGACCACGGAATGACAAATGAGTCGATTAATCGATTCATGTGTCACTCAAATGGTCGACTAATCGACCATGGAACGACAACCTTGGTCGATTAATCGACTGATTGAACGACACATGAATCGGTTAATCGACCACTAATCGATCAGTGAATCGATTAATCGACCACTGTCGACGTTTCGTGTACCCCTACAGATTGATTAAATAGCGTTTCTTAATCGACCCTTTGTCATTTTCATTTTTACTTTCCGAAAAAGCGAACGAAGAAGATTTAACGGGACGAACTAACAATTCTTGAGGTAAATGTTGTTATTTTGTTTTACATTATCATGCCATATTTCCATTTTCTTAATCAATTGTTTCATATTTTGTTTCATGTTGCTTTTTAGTGTAGGTTTAGGTTTAGGGTTTGAATATATATCGGTTCTTAATGTCTGTTTTGGTTGTTTTGACATGATACGAGCTTGACAAACAAATTTAGAATTATACGAGGCATTGATTTTGACATTACATATCTACAAGTAAGTAGATGCCAAGTTCTGAGTTGTTTGTTATTTAGAATGCATTCTACTTTGTATTTTTCTGTTTCTTTAAGACTACTTGTTTTGAATGCTAGTGAAGCGGGAACCGCGCGGAGGAAAGCTACCTATTTAAAATGCTAGATTGTTCTTTGCCGCATCGAGAGGAATGCCGATGCGATGATCTTTGTTGAGTGGAACTCCTTCATCCGTCTAATTGCTCCAATACTTGATCTATATTTTGAAGGATTTTTAGTATTCTTGATGTTAAAACTCGAATTGATTGTTCGGGACAGGTTTGAGAGGTTTGAAAGTTATATTGACAAAACAAAAGCTAGATTTAACAAGGAACGAAACATCGATATCGTGGATGGCAATTACTTTAATCGAATTGGAGAGGTAATTAACGAGAACATAATATGGTTAAGTTGGTTATTTTTACACTTTGACATTCTAATTTACATGTCATTTGTACGGGAAAGCATTGAAGAAAAAGAGTTTCGGACGATCGGGTTTCAATATTATGACATCGCTACAACGTCTTCAAAACACATACTTATTTGCTCAAATTGACTTCTCGGATGTACACTGGGTATCATATCAACAATCCAATAATGATTGATTTCGAGAAAGTTCGGCGGAGGATGTTTCGTAGGAAGTAATTGATTGTTTAGTTGTTATGCATGTAATTGAGAGTTTGTAACAATGACAACTTTTATAAATTATGTCTTCGGATTGATTGTTTGTTAAACAATGACAACTTTTACAAATTGTGTCTTTCGGATGGTCGATTAATCGACTCATCATTTGTTCAATTAGTCGATTAATCGACCTCCGCGACGATACGAGGTCGATTAATCGACTCACTGTTGTTCATATAGTCGATTAATCGACATCCAGATCGTATCGTTCGGATGGTCGATTAATCGACTATATCTCAGTATCGTTCGGATGGTCGATTAATCGACTCATACATTGTTCATATGGTCGATGAATCGACTCATCAGACGTATCGTTCGGATGGTCGATTAATCGACTAATTCTCAACTAATTCGACTAATCATAGCATTTACAATATACTTAAAAGTATATCATTTACAAGTATTCAAAATATCTTGATCAATACAATCAAGGATCATAATTAAAAGCATATATGCTTGCGTGACCAACTTCTCCCTCCACATAAGCATATGATGGCTATTTACGAGATTTACTTCTTGCCCTAAGACTCGAAATTCAATATATTTGATCACGAAGACTCCGCAATCACCCCTATGATATGTTAAAACAACAATTAGCATTTAAGTAAAACATTAAGCTAAATAACACGATTAAGATTAGATGACTTACGACGTGCCCTGCTTGGATGTCTTGTCGAGATCGACCACTTTGAGGGGGCGTTTATTTTAATCCCAACTTGTTGTGCAAGTAAGGGTAACATCACGTAACAGGTTCAAGGCATCGATTAAGTTGCCCCTGTTGGGGCGAGCCCTTGTCGGGATCATAGATATTCACCTCCGATGTTTCAAATACAACTTCGGCCGCAATCCAATGCTTATTATAGCAAATTGGAAAGTACAAGTGTGTACACCCAGCCCATTCCCTCCCAAACTTTCTCCAAGTCCCATTCGTATAATTAATCAAATAATTTTCGAACTTGAAGTTAGTGGGGTTCTGCTTGTAATCATTGAGTGCAAATATCAATGATTGATAGAACACACTGTCTAGAATGGCTCGGGTGTACTTGTCGAAGGACACCGAATATCTTATCTGTCTCTCCCGTAACAAGGTCATCGCCAAATCCACGTGCTGAAAAGTGAAAAGTTGTTATAAGATTCACATAATACTAAATCAATATTGTACATATTAAACTGGACTTACATCATCTTCAAGCCAAGCCCCAGATGCAGTAATCAACGTAAACCATCTTTTAGCATTTTTATATGTGGCCCCATCTATGATCAATTCTTCACTGTTGGAAGCAATACATACATATTAATTAATGAAATGAAGCAAAAACATAAAATAAACCTGGGGTCAGTCAGTGGTCGGTCAATCTACCATTAATCGACCTCTGATCGACAGAAAAATCGATTAAAGGTCGATGGACCGACCATTAATCGACCTCTGATCGACTGAAAAATCGATTAAATGTCGATGGACCGACCATCAATCGACTAAGCAGTCGATCAATGGACCGACCATCAATCGACTAAGCAGTCGATCAATGGTCGATTGACCGACCATCAATCGACCTATCGATTGTGATGTTTGCGATTAATATTACCTATCAGCTGCATTTGTGTACCATTCTTTAAATTTTTTGGCCTTCAATGGATCCACCGGGAGGAAGAAATCAATTTGCATCTTGTCCAAAAATGTTCTGGAGGTGGTTGTTTGTGTCCTCGATTCAGTTGTGAAGGGAGTTCTTGTATGAATTGAAGGCACTCTCCTTCGTTTCACTCCCGTTTGTAGAACATTTTCTTTTTCTACATGTTTTGATGGCCTCTTCTTCCTTGTATATTTCACCGTTCCCCGATCATCCCCCGTGTTTGCCTGCTCCACCTCCACCACCTCAACATCGGAATGCATCTCCGCATCCACCGCATCGGGCACTTTATTCTTCTCCACCTCAACAGACCGGGTCTTCTCTCGCCCGATCTTCCTCCTCCTCAAAAGATCGACCCTCAACAACCTCGATCATGCTCCTCCTCAACAACCCGATCATGCTCCTCCTCAATGCGGCACGATCATGCTCCTCCTCCTCAACAACTGACTCTTAGTCTTCTCTGTCTCCACCACCGTCCCATAATCGGAGACGGCCCGTCTCCATACGTTGTCTCTCGGAGTGAACCACGTATAAGGTGACTTCTTGCTTCAAGTTTTTGGTCTAATGCATAAATCTTGCGGTCCAATTCTTCGATCTTTCCGCTCATAAGAGAAAAAGCATCTTCGACCTTTTTGTTTAGAAAAGAAAAAACATCATCTTGCTTTTTTTTTTTTGTCGGCGTGGCCACGGCATCCAAAACCCGCCTCATATCGATGGAATGGAAGGTAGGTGGAAGGTGGGGGTACTCGAGAACTCGCCTCCATGCTCCATCTCATGGACATCCCCTCGACTCTCTCTGTGTGCTCTCTCTCTCTGTCTCGTGCTGTCTCTATCACTCTGTCTCTCTCTTCCACCATCTCCCGATCATCGTGGGCACTCTCCTCATCCAAAGGATAATCGAGATCCTCGGGGAACACGGGAAACATCACAACATATTCTTTTCCATTTCCATTTCTTGTGTCGGAGACAATGGAAACAAAACTTCATCCCGCCAATTCACAAAGAATATCTATTACAAATAATCTCAAAATATCGATTAAAAATTATACGCAATTAAAAATAATCTCAACATTACCATAGGCTCGTCCAAGACGGCAATAATCTCCCAAAAGCCAAAAGTGGTTGTGGACCTCCACCCACACATCCTAGGAAGTCTTTGTTCGGTTCTTTCAGTTCTAAACATTCGGCATACGGCAGGAAAGGTCTCAAATGCCCATACCTAACAAACAATCCAATGTTATAAATATTTATCGAAATTGAAAATATACATTGTAATCTAACGAAAATGACTTTGATAAATACTGCATCGCGTGTGTAAAGCCCCGGAAAATTTGTGATGGTCAACTTTAGTCATAGTTTTTCACAAAGCGTGTAGAAAGATATTCATAGGATGATCTTCCCCAAGGGTATTTATTGACAAGATCCAAATTGTCAACAACTTGCAGAATCTTCATATCAATTGAAGTGGTAGGCTCCTTACACCGCAAAACACACTCATATATGAGGGCCAATCCCAATTTATATCGGTCCTCCTCATTCTTTGCCTGGTGCTTAAAAGCCGCCTTCAAAACACTTGGTCGAACAACCTTTTTCCTCCCCAAAATACTCTGCCGCTAACCGTCTATCTCGATGGGATGTCCTTTACAAAATCATTCTCAATTAGGGATTTAATCCGGTGATGAGAGTGAAGTCCGAGAACCCGAATCTGACATTTGCATCCCCAACACGGAACCATACCTCATCATCCACCGGTGATTTAATCCTCATAAATAATAGAGCATGAAGAAGTTTACAAGAAATCTGCATATTATCACGGAACTTGTATAATTCTCCGAAAGCCGAGTTCAACAACATCTCTTTGTGTACGACGTCTAACTTATCATATACTAGCCTTAGAACTTGTAAGTTACATCGGGATGTAACTCTTGAATCAAACCGATTTTCAATGGTGGTGAGGTATGCCATTTTTTCGTATAATTGAAACAAAAAGACAAATTTTGGAGTGTTAAATATCGGTTAACTTGCGATAAATCGAGATATTAGCGATTATCAAGCGATTATTTGGCTTAAAAAACACTTTATATAACATTTTCCATAATCTGTCTAACATTCCTCCCAAAGCCTCCCAACAAAATTTTGCAATGAAAAACACAACATTCCCATAACTGTCTAACATTCCAAAATAACATTAACATTCAATTCAAACTAAACCCTAAACCCCATTCAGTATATAACATTCATTCAAGGTGTCAAAAAAAAAAAAAAAAACATTCATTCAATAATTCAATACCTCAAACCATCATAACATTCTTTACAATGCGAGTTAAAATAACTAATTCAAAAAACAAAATAAAACTCTTACTTTATAGATTTAAGTCGCAAGAAAATATTCCCCAACGACGGCGCACGGTGGCTATCGGCGGCTATCAACGACGGCAATCAATGGTGGTCGCTTTGCGGTGGTGAGGGTCGATTTGAACGATTATCGTTTAGAGTCGATTGAGGGCTTATAAACCTACGAGAGGGTTTTAAATTTCTAATCGACCACTTTAGTCGATTAATCGACCTCGACCGAAACCACATTTGTTTAGTCGATTAACGATCGATTAATCGACCTCGACACATTAATGTCTTTGGTCGGTTAATCGACTTTGTGAGTCGATTAAACGACCCGATTCTCGCATGGTACGCAGTGATCGATTAATCGATCCAAAATGACCGGTTAATCGACCCTGCGTCTTTTATGATGGGCATTTCGGGAAGTGTACAATTTCTACATTTTTCTATTTTTTTTAAGCAATAAATGCCGGTCAAAGGCCATTCTTGATAAGTTGTTGGGTCAAAAGGCTATATTTGATATATGGGACTACACTAATCATGGCTCCATATGCAAAAAGGGTTCCACCAATAAATATTTTGGTTATTAACTTTTAGTGAATTATGTATGTCGGTGATCATTTACTTATAATGAACTTTTTTTTTCAAATAATTCATATTTTTAATTATTGCAGAGATGTTAAATTTGATTATTTTTCGAAAGCCTCTAAATTTGGTTTGCTTTGATATTTTTTTTGTTTTTATGATCATACTATTCATACCTTATATTTTGACTTTGCTCCACTTCACACCAATAATTTTGCACAAAGTACAATGCATAAATTTGAACTTGGCCAAACCTAAAAAGAGCACATGCTAGATGAAGAAAAACAAAAAAGGATTGAATGAGATTGAATGAAAGAGTATAATGAGAAGTTTTAATGGATTGTTAAATAAACAACAAAAATAACATACAAAACAATCGATGAACAAAAAAATCGAAAAAAAAAACATAAAAATGAAACACATGAATTACATATCTCGTTTAAATATATACAAAAAAAATCTATATAATTTAAAGCTGACACGAAAAAAATAAAAAAATGGAGAAATTACAAATAAAAAATACATTAATTATTAAATAATGCATGTAATAATTTTTCCATCATCATATAACCAATTAAAATATCACATAATATTAACATAATATGTCACTATAAAATTAAAAATAAAATTAAATGAGTTACATAGGCCAATCGTATCGACACGCGGGTCGACTTGACCTAACCTATTTATTTTCCGTGTTAATCGTGTCCGACCCAATTTTGACCTGAACCTGATAAAGGTTGTATATGCACATGCTAAATTCGTGTTAGATTCATATCGTGTTACAAATTGACGCCCCTAATAAAAATATCCAAAAAAAATCGAGGAGCATAAGATGGGGTCATTTTTCTCTCGAAAAGTTAGGTGCGCTTCAGCGCTTGTCAATTACTAAAAAAAAAGAAAAAAGGTTGGAAATTGGAATATAAACTTACCGATTGGAAATTATTTCAAACGAATACAATTTAAAGCTGATCATAAAGAATTTCAAGCCCAACTAGTTAGCACTATTGGGAAGATTTGCGTGGCCCAAGAAAATAATGGGCTACCTGAATAATCGTTTAATTGGGTTGAGTTTAAACCCCATTTCAGCCCAATCCATTTTACAATAGTACTTTGGGATTTATCTTGAAAATAAAATTCCATTAAATGCCAGAACACTCATTTTTCACACAGAACACACACAAATGGCGCTCTCAAAACTCTCGCTACTCAACCATATCACCAAAACCCTAACAAAACCCTGCCGTTTGCAATCCCACGCGCCACCGCCTACTTTCCTCCCTATCCGCCTCTTCTCCTTCGCCACCCCGGAAGAAGCCGCCGCCGAACGCCGCAAACGCAAACGCCGCCTCCGCATCGAGCCACCTCTCTCCGCCTTTCGCCAACAACAGCAACAACAACCCCGCCCTTCCCCCTCTCCGGCGCCGCAAAACCCTAACGCCCCCAAACTCCCCGAACCTGTCTCCGCACTCTCCGGCAACCGCCTCAACCTCCACAACCGCATTCTCAAGCTTATCCGCGAAAATGATCTCGAAGAGGCGGCGCTCCTCACGCGCCACTCCATTTACTCAAATTGTCGCCCCACCATCTACACTTGCAATTCAGTTATGGCTGCGCAGCTGCGGCAGTCCAAATACTCCGAGCTCCTATCCCTTCACAGGTTCATCACACAAGCCGGCGTTGCCGCGAATGTCGTAACGTACAATCTCCTCCTCAATGTCTATCTCGATTGCCGGAAAACAGATTTAGCCCTAGAACAATACAAGCAGCTAATTAACGATGCCCCCTTTAACCCCTCCCCCACTACTTATCGCATTCTGATTAAAGGTTTAGTGGATAATCAGCAAGTTGAAAAAGCTCTTGAACTTAAGGATGAAATGCAGTCAAAGGGGTTTAAACCGGACCCTACAATCTATTCCTATTTGATGTTGGGGCAAGCGAAGAATTCGAATGCTGATGGGGTTTTTGAGTTGTATGAGGAATTGAAGCAAAAATTGGGGACGGATGAGATTTCAGATGGGGTGATTTATGGTAACTTAATGAAAGGGTATTTCTTGAAAGGAATGGAAACAGAAGCAATGGAGTTGTATAAGAAGGCTATAGGTGAGGGCTCCCTTGTTAAAATGAATGCCATTGCGTATAATTACGTTTTAGAGGCTTTGAGCAAGAACGGAAAGTTGAGGAGGCGCTGAGGTTGTTTGAGAGGATGAAGAACGAGCATGATCCTCCAAGAAAATTAAGTGTGAACTTGGGGAGTTATAATATCGTGGTCGATGGGTATTGTGCGGCGAAGAAATTTGGTGATGCCATTGATGTTTTCAATAGTATGGGGGAGAAAAGGTGCAGCCCGGATACTTTATCATACAATGTGCTGATCGATCATTTGTGTAATAACGACAAGTTGGCTGAGGCGGAGGAGCTGTACAATGGAATGGGTGATAAGAAGGTAAATCCAGACGAATACACCTTTGTTACTCTAATGGATGCTTGCTTTAAGGAAAATAGACCAGACGACGCAGCTCAATACTTTAAAACTATGGTTGAGTCTAAATTGAGGCCAAACTTGGCAGTCTATAACAGGTTAATGGAGGGTTTGGTTAAAGTCGGTAAAATCGACGAGGCAAAATCGTTCTTTGACCTAATGATACCAAAGCTGAGGATGAATGATGATGCGTACAAATTCATCATGAATGCATTATTCGAAAACGGTAGGCATGACGAGGTGCTGAAAATTGTGGGTGGGATGTTGAGAGAGGATCCGAATGATTTCACGGAGGAGGTGGAAGAGTTTGTTAGAGAAGGGTTGAGGAAGGAAGGGAGAGAGGATGAGGTGACGAATCTTAAATCGGAAGTCGAAAGGGAGAAAGCCGAGGCTGCTGCTAAAGTTGCTGAAGAAGCCGAAAGAGCTAAGGCGAGTGCTAGGGCTGCCGTTGCATCTCTCTTGCCGTCTAAGTTGTTGGGGAAGAAGGATGATGAGGTGAAGGATGGTGAAGAAGAAGAATCAACTGAGGATGCTGTAACTGAAAATGGAGTTGATTATGAAACTTCTGAAGGGGTTGTTATCTCTTCTAAAGAGGGTAATGGTGTAAGTGAGCAGGTAACAGCTTGATGTGTGGTATACTTGAGTTTAAATTGTTGCACAGGCAATAATTATTGTTTTTGCTTTGTACTTGTTGTCTTTCTTTCCAATTGTGGACCTCAATCAACCGATGTTTTATGTAATTGAGATGCATGGAATGGAAGACTATTTATAATACCATTGTGTCTCTCCATATGGGAAACTGATTTGATATGCTGAAGCAGAACATTATTGTTCATAATGAATGTTGTTGTGTAAACGAATCGAGCTGAGCCGAACATCAATATGTTGCAAGTTTGTTTGAATTTTTACCGAGCTTCATAAAATTGTATGAGTTTGATTTGATTATTAATCGAATTGAGCTTGAACGAGTTAGTCGAGCTGAACACGTCTCGAGCTCTAGCAACTAGGTATTTTTCACACATTATGTTTCTTTTTTGGCTAGCCGAGCTCGAATCGAGCTTTATACATTGTTCGAACGAGAACTGTGTTCAAGTCAAAACTTCGTTAACATGATGATCTAAGCTCAAACGAGCTTTTAAAGATCAATCTTGAGTCGAGTAGTTTGAATCGACTTTCACTCCTAGATGCTGGTGATAAAGCATTTAATCAAGTGCCAAATCCAAAATACCAACTACTTAAAACCAGAATGACTTTAAAATCAAGGCTGGCAGAGTAGCTCAACTATATATTGTATACCTCAAAAACTTCAAATTTATGCTATGCATTGCTCTTAAGATCAGAAAATCGAAAGACGAATTTGCCCCCGCAGTGATTGGGAAAACATAAGAATAAAAATCAGCAAGCAATTAGTTAATCTTTAGCACCCAGAGACAACATCACAATAACAATTAACAAGCTATCTGATACGTTAACAAGCATAATCTCAATTACATTAAACACATTTACGTAGTGTCACGGACACACACTATCGCACAAACGAACCCCAAAAAGCACAAGAAGTTAATAATAATTCCAAAATATTAGCTACAAAGATTTGGTATACACACTCCAGCATCAGAATTCTGTTGTTCCTTCCAGATTCTTCCGGTAACTCTGAGCTTAAGCTCTTTCCTATCGCCCCCGGAGAAGAAAAGTGCCATGTTTCGTTGGATAATAAGACCATCGTGGCTATCCCTTACTTTACGGTGGCTATCTCGAATGCTTCTTGGGGTGCCTTCCCATATCAGCTTTCTGCCATTTGCTCCTACTTCTAAACTGTAGCTGTAATTACGGGCGTCATTTTCATCGCCCATAAAACGAAGAAACGCCATGTAAACGGGGGCCATTCCTAGCTGAAATGCTTCAAAGTGAAGGCAGAAATATTGCCCGAAACAATGGAATACCTAATCAAACAAAGAAGCAGAAACAGATTACTTATACAAGTAAAAGCATGCAGAAATTATATACCTTGAATTTATTAAAACACAATCACGAAGTGAACATTCCAATAAAATTAGGAAAAGGCATGGCTTTTCCAATATGTTTCTTGATTAAAATTCAAAATCACATTCAATTTTCGTCTGTAAAACAAAGCATAAGCAATACCAATTAAAGTTACCTCATTGACACTTATATAAACCATTAGATCCCCAAATGGAATCAAATGTATGGAAGAATGTGATGGTGGGACAACAAAGATGATGATGTATTAATCACAAAACGAATTTGATTCAGTATTACATGTCAGGGGGTAATTGCAATATTTTTACAAATGTAAAGGGGGGCTTGGAATTTTTTTTTATTAGGAAGGGGTACAGAATCAAACCTCACGTTTTTTTTTTTCAAAATCCAGTGGGTTTTTTGTTTTGTTTTTGTAATTAACAAAACTTCAGGGGTAGTTTTTGTAATAATCCCTTAAAACTAACAGATCCTCTAATTTAGAATCCAAAAAAACTGGAGAAAATCAAAAGCATTGTTGTAAACGAATTAGGTGTACTTGGAAGCAATTTACTTTAACCAAAATCTCAGAGTTTCCAAACTAAGCCAGATCTTGAGCAGAAAACAATAGAATATGTGATTAAAATGTTTAACTCACAGTTAACATCCACGTTGCATTTTCTACTTCACGAGGATTTGACTTAACATAGCGGTGATTGAAGGTGCATCCAGTGTGCATGTCCACTTTATGGTCATCTCTCAAGTGGGAAACAAGAAAAGGGATGTCCCCACTAACTACACACTCCGATCCAGCATACGGGCAATTGTATGGTCTGAAATTGCAAAGTGCTTCGTGTTTGAGTTTGCTGTAGTATGGAAATATTTCTGGGCAGCCCAACGAGTAGTACTTGCACGGCAAATCTAGCGACTCTGCGACCTTCTCTAGTGCTAAACACCTTATATCCCCGAGCTCCTGTCTGCACGTAGGACATCGATTATGTACCCTTGTTTTGCAAGTGGAACAGAGAGTGTGCCCGTTGTGACACTGCAGAAAAGAATAACCAATCAAAACCATTTGTGATTCCACACAAGTCACATTAAGGTAAATATTATTATTCCAGAAGCTAGACATTCTGTATAACAGTGTTTGCGATCACTAAAAAAAAGTGTTTCTCAGCTTTTAGGTGGGAAAAAAATCATTTTTTAGTGTTTTGCAAATGTCAACTTTTGCTTCTATTTTTGCTTCATTTAATCCGAATCTAAAAATAGTGAGATAGGAGCTTTAGATTTCTAATTCTGCTCCTGATTTGACTTTTATAAACAAATAAGCACTTTTACAATTTTTTCACCATTCACTCTCAACTTATGGTTCTGAACTTATGATTCTATTTGCAAACAATACCCAACTTCTGATTCTCAATTTACTTTTGTTGCGATAAATCACTTGTTCTAAAAGAAGTTGTTTTTGCACACATTCCCATATATTCTCTCGTTCTTTCTACTTAACAGAAATATGATTTCGTAACGAGCACAGATTCTAAATGGTAGGGATTATGTGAATGACATGAAGCTTTTTCATTAGACAATTAAGATCTCAAAAGATGATAGCATTTCTTTTGATCCATTAGCTTCAGGAGCTATTAAGAAGCCCCTTGTCATATCAAAACATTACTTCAGCGCACCACATTTCAGATTTACCATCCAAAGTAACCTAAGCCAAAATTCTTGAGATCCTCGCGACATTCTCCAATTCATTATGACTACCAAATCCTCTAGTTTCCATATTTCTATCTACAGAAGCTCCACATTAAGTTTCCCGGTCGGACTCTAATTCGAAAACAATAATACAAACCATTAGTACTTATTATCAGGGTCAACTGTTGACAAGAAATTCTAGTAGTCTGTCAAAGTATGGAAATAATATATCAATCTATATGGAAAACACTTGATCTTTATGAGAGTTCAATTGTTTTTAAACTGTATTTGAAGAACATAGCTTACAACTACAGGATATCTCCGTTCCAGTTCTCTTCAAGACAAAGGACACCACCCAAAAAAGATGCTTAGAAAATGAAAACTAAAATGAAAAGAGATTTTTAAAAATAAAAATAAAAACAACAGACCTGATGGATTGGTGGGTACATAGAATTAGTGCAAACAGGGCATTCCAGTAATTCATGGACGCTTGTGGGGGCAATTCCAGAAGGAACTATATTATGACGCTTTGAAGAATACTGATGGGGATTTGAAGACACTGATGTCTGGATCTCTTCATCTTCAATTCCATCTGATGAAGAAACACACTCCACACTTTCTATTTCAATTGTTGCCATTTTAGGGGAAAAAGCCCTTTGCAGAAATCTCTGCCACCAAATCCCAGAGATCCAATATTTTCCCCAACAAATGCCCAACTTATAAAAACTCAAATATTTGGCGGAAATTGGAATAATCTCAACGACCCATTTCTAGAAATTTAATCATTTGAAGAAATGTCAGATTCCCACTTCGGAAATTTTGATCTCTGACATAAATCCGAGATGCCCGTTTTCAAAGAATCAAATATTTCTTCGATTTAGGGGGGTGATTGCTTTTTCTGTTTTTTTCTTTCCCCTCTCCTTTCTTTTTATCCTTCTCCCTTCTTACTTTATTCGGTTTCTTATTTTCAGGGAGGCTGAATTAAAAGAATCTGAAAAGGGAAAAAAAATGGAGGAGAAAGAAGGAGAGATCGGTTCAAAAAAGAACCAGAAAGGATCAGAAAGGATCATACGCATGAAAAGCAGGTTCTTTTCTTCTCTCTCTTTCAGGTTTATGAGAGGAGAGAGAAATGAGGATTATTGTTAAATTTTTTATTATTTTTTTATTTAGGTTGTATTACTGTTATTTTTTTAAATATAATTGAAGTAAGGAAGTCAATTACACGGTTATAAAGATGGTATTCTATTTTTATAATTTCGTAGGAGAAGTTGGCTGAGATTAATAAAAAAGAAAGATGACAATATTTTTAAGGGTTTTATTTTTGTTCAGACAGCCATGAATTTGTCGAAATTTGGGTTGTTTTTTTTGGTTTTGGAAATCAAATTTGGGTTTTGATTACATGTGATTGGTCAATGATGTTGTTTAACTGTTTTGGGTAAGAAATGGATTTTAAAATGTGAAATGTTTCGTAGTTAATAGGAAAGTGATCATTAGTGAAATAAATTTTGATTTGGTGTAATTTTGCTAAATGTGTCCAGAAATGTAGATAAGAAGATAAGATTCAAAAAGTTGAAATTCTTTCCTAATTCTTTTTCCTTTTACCTTTTTGTCGTTCTAGAAAAGAAAATCAAGATATTCAGTCACGAGATTTTTAGTACCAAATTAAAAAAATGTGGCACAAAATTCATGATTTGCACTTGATTTTAATATTGTAGCAGCAAAACGACAGACATAGTGCACCGACAAAGACTAGTTTGGCAAAACTTAAAATCACTGTTCTCGAAGTCTTAAAATTCAATGTGTACAATTAAGTGCATATATTTATTTAGTTTAATATTAGCTTTATTACAAGAATTACTCTATGCACTCTTTAAATTAAGAATATAAAAATATAAGGGTCGCTGCTTTATGGTTGAACCAAGTCACCCACTTAACATCTAACAAATATTGTTAGATATCTCAATCAAATTAATCCTTTGGCAGTCCAAATTTTCTATTTCCTATGGTTATTTATATTTACCACATATAATAATAACATCATCCCTGCACGTTCCAAAAATCTCCGCCTAGTCCCTATTAATTTTCGCCTAGGCGCTAGACTCCCTTGTCCACTTACGTTATTCTTCTGATTAGGCCCCTGTCTCGCCGCCCCGCCAGCGCCTTTTAGAACGCTGCATCTTTGTATTTAACACCACATAAAACACGATAGTCGATAGAAAATAGAAAGTTTCACACATGTTGGATAAATGTGAGAGGTCTCATCAAAGGAAGCATTTTGGACATAATGTTTTATTTTAGAAAGTGTGGAATTGAATTTATTCAAGCGTAATGTAACGGCAAATCATGGGCTTAAACTAGAAGACTACGGAAAATGACATGAAAAATAATTCAAGGTTGGAGAAGTATCTTTTTCATGTCATTTTCGGACATTTTATAATAGGCAAGAAATTCCAATACATATATACATATAACTATATGAGATCCTTCGTAGATAACACGAGTTGTCATTTTGGTGTATGAAGAAAAAAGGCAAAAAGATATAAATTTGGGATCAAGGTTCCATGATTGGAGCAGTAGAATACCATATTGCCTTGCCAGAAACAGACATACTTAACTAAAAGGCTAAACCTAAAAGGTTATCCCATGTTCACTGACCCACAAATGGACTGGGAATAACACACCACTGTTTCATAATTTAACATATATATACAGAGTGTATGTTTGGGCCATAAAAGGATTGCTACATTTTCTGTTCCATGATGGGCTTTTAGTAGCCCAGCTAGGCTGCCTCCAGTCGCCGGAATATTCCACCTGCCGAATAGTTACTGGTGACTATACAGGTCCAATAACACAACAAAAACCTAAGCATTTTCCTACTATGTGGGGTTGGCTATATAGATTCGATAAAAACCCGGGGAGTCCCAAGCTACAAACTTGGAGTGTACAACTAAATTTTGTGAGACGTTGATAGGGTAAATTGCAATTAGTCCTTTAATTGTTGGGGGTGACAAATTTGGTACTTTATGAATTCCCTTGGCAAAATCACACTGTATCATTATAAAACTATGGGATTAAGTCCTTAATTCGCCGAAATCTCAAGTGAGTTGCACGTGGATCCAAAAAACTGGAGATTTTAGAATCTCCAACCAGAAATTAGAGTTTAGGCTGATGTAGTTGATGGGTAAGATGTTCGGTGAAACCACAATATTTGGCTGATAATAAGCCAAAAACTCTAAGTTTTGGCTGGTGACTCGAAAATCCACAATCTTTTGCATTCACGTGCAACTCACATGAGATTTTTCAGGACCACATCCGAGAAGATACAAGGTGATTTTGCCAAATGGAATTTAAAAAGGACCAATTTACCAAACCCCCTATACTTAAAGGACTAAAATTGCAATTTACCCTTAATTGATATATAGATTCATCATGTCTAATCCTAGCTGACATTTTAACAGCACCACTTAACCAGAATCAGCAAATGGCTGGGAGTGATGAAAATCAGATAACCATAAATCCATTTACAGTAGAAACCATAAAGTACAACAAATTAGTAACAACTGAGCTTCTAAATCTGGTAACCAATGTCCTCTTTTTATTTATGCTGTACATACCATGAACGTTTACAACGCAACGATAGAAGGAAGCTCGTGTTCAACCTCAGGTTCCCCTTCGGACCCTTCTGAAGACGTCTGTAATGAAAAAGTTAAAAAAATGTTAAAATAATAGATACATGTAACAGAATTTTTTTGGACGTTTGTACCCTTTAGCCATACCTCTGAATCCTTCACCTTATGTTGTGATAAATAGCGGTCCAAGGCCCCCTTACCATAAAGAATTTTAGCCCCATGGCCACGGACCTCAGAGCCAACGGATTCCTTGTCTACTATAACTGCATCTATTATATCATCTCCCATTCTAACATCAGGAATCTGCATGGTATCATATTTCATCATTGCAAGCAAAAGATTATTGAGAAAATAAAGAAGACAGGAAATGAACAATGTAACGAACAAGAGATGCATGTCCATGATAGGATAAAATGAAGTGTGAGCAATGGTTGGAAGGGCGAAAAGGAATGTAAGAGAATTTACTGAAGCAGTTTGCTGAAACGACTAGCTGGAACATTTTAGGATTAATTACAAAAAATACCTTTGAGATTCAGTCTAATTGCAAAAAAAAAAAAAAAACATCAATCTTTCAAAATTACAATTTACAAATAATCACTCGATGTTCGTTTTTGTTTTACAAATTCCCCCCCTATTGAGGGGGATTCAGTTATGCAAATACAAACCCCACGGAGGTGTTTGTAATACTATAAGTCTATAAGGGGTATTTGTAATTTAAAAAAATAAGGTAAATCTCACTTTACCCCCTATACTCTCATTGAATATCACTTTATCCCCTTGTACTTTCAGTTGTATCACGTTACTCCCTCATACTCTTTCACTAATCAACTTGTGAAATTTAATTTAAAAATAAGTACAAGTTTATCAATATTAAATAGTTTTAAAATGATTTTGTTATTTTATTAAAACTAACAGATAAGGATAAGATGGTTATTTTTTTAGTATATCATCATCATCATCAACTGCACCTTATCCCACTATGTGGGGTCGGTGGTGTGAAGTTTATAGTGTCAATTAATTGTCTAAAATTAGTTAACACTACAAATTCACACAAAAAGCAAAGTGGCAAAGTTTTACGCCGGATGCCCTTCCTGACGCAACATTCATACGAAGGAGAAATGAGATGAAATTCCAAAACCATCATCATCATAAGTTTTTCCACTTGCATGGAAAATACGATGAGACGTCGGTGAGTTGAGATAGTTGCTCTAGTCATGTTCCATTACATGATTGATATTGTAAAATCAACATGTGGGTCATGGAACATGACCATTATTTTTTTTTTTTTTTTTTTAGTATATGAATATAAAATAATTTTCTAAAAGTATAAGGGCGTAAAGTGATACTAATTGAGAGTATGAGGGGGTAAAGTGATACAATTGAGAGTACAAGGGGGTAAAGTGATACGCAAGGAGAGTATTGGGGGCAAAGTGAGATTTACCCTAAAAAATAATTGAGATGTTTCGTAATTAGGCTAAACCTCAAGTGTAGTTTTTGAAATTTACCCAACATTTTATAGGGAAAGTGGAGAATTGGCCACACACCATAGGCAACAGTTGAGCCAGACATATGGTTTAGTAGTGTCATAGAAAGCTAGCTTAAATGTCGAATATGAGCTACTTCGACTAGTGGCAAATTTTGTTAAATTCGGGGGGACTTGGTATGGTCCCACACATAAAGCGTACCCAATATGGGAGAGAGCCCAAGCCTACCAAGTACCAAGTGAGGTTCTATCGTAAAACCAATTGGTGATAGGAAGAGTAGCTCATTTGACTTATAAACAGGCTCTCTTCCTCTATGGGACAACTCACAAGTGACATATCTCAACAAATTTGAGCATCATTGAAAGAGATTTAGCAATTAAACTACCTATTTGCCAAAAAAAAAACTTGACTTTTTTGCGCATAGATAGCCGAAATTTATTTGAAAATTATTATGCAGATGTACAATTAGCATGAATCGTATAGGCTCAGTTGAAGATAAAAACATCAATACGTGATTGGACCCCAGATATTGTCATCTATGTCATCATATCACGCAAGCTTCAATAATTTATTAAAGAGAAGAATCACAAACCTCATACATAGCATCCATCAAAATGTTCTCCAACATGGATCTCAAACCCCGAGCACCTGTATTCTTAGTTATTGCTTTTCTAGCAATCATTTTTAACGCATCTTCTGTGAAATGCAACTTTACCTGAGAATACAAGAACATACATCAAATAGTGGAAACCAAATGAAGATATACTACAATGAATTTATCTTCATTAAAAAGGATAAATTAGTGGAAGAGGAATGATTACTTACTCCATTCATTTGGAACATTTTTTTATACTGCTTGCCTAATGCATTTTTAGGTTCCGTTAAAACCTGGAAATCAAATTGACGAGCACTGCATAAGTCATGTTACTAAAACTAATATAACTTGAAACTTATGTAGTGACAATATCACAGTAAGTTATTGTCATAATAAAGAAAATCAGAGAGTAGCAGAATGGAAGTCCAAGATGAAAAAATAAATAAGATTCAAAAGCTTGACAAATTATGACCAGATAAGAAACAGGAAACTCCTGATCAGACTAGACTAAATATGAAAATCAGCAAATTAGATAAATCAATATAGTTTGTCGCCAACTCAACAGCTAACGTCATAATCTCAGCTCTTTTGAAAACAGCAGAAAACAAGAGGTACACACTTGATTCTGTAAAAGCGACACAATTACACATTTGTCATTCTGCAAATAAAATTTCCACCTGAACAAGCTGCTCCTCAGTAAGTGCTGACAAGTTAACAAGGACAGGAAATCGTCCAACAAACTCAGGTATTAGCCCATACGCAATTAGATCACTACTTTCAACCTGCAAACCCCAATAAGTCATATAAATCACAATTTTGTTTTATATCTGCATGGTATAAATATCCAAGCATCTACTTAAAGTAATAACTTGACTCCAGCCTATCAATTTACTGAGGCACGTCTTTTATACTGTTATGAAATCCTTCTATACTACGATGGGATAGTTCCCCCACCAGCATGTATGATGCTGTATTGAGGAGAGACTGCTCTCCCTGCACGCCGACGTGCAGACACACACATACACCAAAAAAATGGAAGAAAACAGAGCTGCTTTTAATCTTACAGTTTCCAGTAAAGATGATGTCACAGCAGCGCTTGTAACACGGCCTGTTCTCATGTTTGCGCGTACAGGAGCACCAAACCCAATAGAAGAATCATGACGCCTGAAATTCATATCTTAAAATTCTGAGTTCCAGAGCAGATACAGAAACCAATTAAAGTTTATATTAGTTGCTAAAGTTATATGACCTTTCTGAGATGGTCTTTTCCAAGTCAATAAAAGCACCACCGCATATAAAGAGAATATCTTTGGTGTCAATCTGCAAAGAGAAAGAGAGGGAACCAAGAACTATCACCCATTAATTAGTCTACTCAAACCAGTAGGCCCATGTATAATTACCAAAAAATATGGATGTGCAATCCACAAGAGAAGAATCTATCTCAATCTCTCCATACTGATTTGACCAAAATAACAGAGGATATCAGGCCATTTAGTTTATGAGGTAACTGGATTAGCTTTTACCTGGATATTATCACCTCTAGGATGCTTCCGAGCACCCTTCTCTGGGACATTGACCACCTGAGGGGCAAAAACTGTTCAGTGATCGAAATCTAGCTTCAAATCCATCAAGTTAATTTAGTCTGTATTCAGGGATTCTTGTCATAGATTTAAAATCCTACAACCCATTTGTCGAGAAGGGAAGAGGAAGGGCTTAAAAAAAATTGTGAAGTACAATTCCTGAGTAATGCAAGATCATATCAGCATATCTATCATCTATGTATGCTAGAAAGACCCTACTGTGAAAACCAAAGACTTATTATATCTATCATCTTTGGATAAAAACCAAAGACTTATTATATCTAGCTCCATACATAAAAAATAATAAAGTTTTCCTGCAATTAACTGACTTCTTATGTGATAACAGCGAACAGCGAAACACTAAAACACACGTGATTTCATGGAAAAATGAAGTAAAATGAAGCACTCACAGTTCCCTCGAGCATTTTCAAAAGTGCTTGCTGAACACCTTCCCCAGACACATCTCTACTAATGTTGAGGCTCTCTGCCTACAAGATTCAACGGAGAACAAAATAGCTGCATTAGAATGGTAAACAAGATCCCAAGACTGCTAATTATAATCTAAGTAATTAATTAATTATTTGGCAGCTGCAATGAGACACCTTCTTCGTGATCTTATCAACTTCATCGATATAAATTATGCCTTGCTGAGCAGCTGCCACATTATAGTCTGCCACCTGAAATTGAAGAGGTGAATTACACTATGAAAAAAATTCACGTATTGCAGCGGCGTGATTGAAAATACAATATCCTATGAAGATAAAATTTAACAATTGCGAACCAACACAATGCTCCTCTTGACTTCTTTCTTTTTCAGGCCCAATAAAGTAATTTTTCAAATATACATTTGAAGTTTGTCTTTTACATGTTAACTTAAAGAATTATGCGGACAAAGAACATATCATATTTTAAATTTCATGACCTACATATTTGATGATAATCAATCACGATATATTAAGCTGTCTTATGATAATCATATCATGTCAAAAATTCTGCTTTTGCTCCACAAAACGAAAAACACATAAAAGGAAAACCAGATGCAGGAAACAAGCATACACAGAAGGGTCCAGATTGTGTCGAATATTATCTTCACACTACCAGAAAGATACAAACAGACAAATGGAACAGCAATGCCATCGCTGGGAAATAAAATCACACTTGAATGGAAATTATTTTGACAAAGTCTGAACAATCAGCTCATTTCAATTACTTATTAGAACAAGGTAGAGCTCACCATAAGCAGCTTGTATAAAATGGACTCTACATCTTCCCCAACATATCCTGCCTGAAAAATGGGAAATACTTTTTATCAGAATAGCAATTATTATATTTGAGTAAGACCACACATAAAATTTGCTTGAAATCAATATATTATGTCTTATAATGCGAACTCCTTTTTTATCAAACCATGAAAATCAAACCATCCTTTTTCAAAAAAAAAAACAGTATGACATTCCAGATCAAAGCAAATTGAAATAATCGAATTTCAAAAGAATATCATCTTGTATCATGTAAAAGATAGAACAACTTGCCTGAGTGAGTGTAGTTGCATCAGCTATAACAAAGGGAACATTTACCAACCGTGCTAAAGTTTTGGCGAGTAGTGTCTTCCCTGTCCTTAACATGACATTAAAAGAACACAGTGAAACAGTAAATTGGAGAAAAGAGATGTACACAAAATCAATACAGAAAAGATGGATGCTAATACTTTCCTCCTGTACTTTCACAAAAGTAGAAACTCACAAGAAAATCACATTCAATGCTTAAAAGGTGTTGAACCCCATGAAAAAATATTATTTAGAATCAATCAGAATACCGACTATAAACTCAAATGATCTTGTGTTTGGATGGTATACATTCTCACATATTGTACACTAATCTAACATCATTAACGAAACTAAATAAAGCCTCAAATCGAATCACTTACAACAACAAGGTTCTATAGAATGTTCTCTTATGACTTTACAAAATGAACATGGACTAAGACTTTCCTAAACAGCTCTGCATTAGAAATAACATATGACAGAACCCAGTCATTAAGTAAATTACCTGACCCTGTTGGCCCCATCAGAAGAATATTACTTTTCTCAAGTTCCACGTTCTCATTATCCGTGCCTTCAGTTTTGTCACCATCTGTACTCCCAGAAGGCCTAACTTTCAAGGTATAGCAATAACATCAGATATTCTTATGTCAACAATCATTAACAAATACAAACACGCAGTTCAATATTTGCAAAAATTCTATAATCCAAAAACCTGAAAACCAGCTAATGCCTATCGGACAGAAGACCCATAAAGCTCTATGGCCACATGAAACTTATATTGAGCTAGATGCAATTGTAAAACATATCACATTATAAAAGCCAAGCTGGAGATGAAAAAGTAATCACCTCTGCGGAGAATCACTATATATCCTCTTGTAATGATTATAAACAGCTACAGAAAGAACCTGCAGTAATTTCAAATTAACAAACAATCAATTCCAATAAACGGATAATATCCCATTAAAAGATTTTACACCTCAGGCCCAATCAAACAATTATCAAATCAACAAAGATAGACCTTTTTAGCTCTCTCCTGCCCAATCACAAACTTATCAAGTCCTCTACAAATCTCCTTCGGTGTCGGGAAATTCGGGCCGAGATTCGAACCACCCCAGCAACCATCCTTGTGGCCTGGTCCAAATCCTCCACCCGAGCCCGCATTTGAACCATCACCATCATTCACCTGAACAAACTTAACCCCGGCCTCACCACGAGCCCATCAGGTGGGTGCCACACCTCAGGTGGGTCCCCCTGAGAGCTAAAATTCTCAATTTTCCTCTTATTCCGAAATAATTTGGGGAAATTTTTGCCACTATCGATGTACTCGCCGCGCAGAGAGAGGGGTTTGAAAGGAGTGAAATTGAATGGGGAGCTTGAGAGGAAACTAGAATAGTTTTGATAATTATTATCAAATCCGGAGCTCCATTGGAAATGGTTAACCCGACCGGCGTGCAGATGGTTCTGAATAAAGTATCTGAACTGCGAAACGGCAACTGAAGCTGTCTCTCTCGATGATTTTGACCTCAAAGCAGCAGCCATCGCAGAATCTTTCAGTTTATCAAGAAAACAACAAGCGATTTTTTTTAAAAGTATAGAAACAGATTTCGAAATTTTGGAAAAAAATACACAAAATTCGATGAGGAAAGGATTTTATGGGGTCTAGAGTGAAAACTGGGACATGGGTTTGGTGTTGAAATGAGGGAGATGCAGAAAAGACTGGATTTTCGGGGTTCAGGATGAGAATTTTGTAATAACTTCAATGGAAAGATGAAGTTTTTACAAGAGAGTGAGGTTAAATTTAGGTGGAAAATGGAAATTGATTGAATTGTTGGTATTATGGGATTTTTCCAAGTGAAATTAAAATGAAAATATATGTGTTAAATTGGGAGTGAGAAGTTCTTTTTCTTTTCTTTTTCCTATTTAGTTTTTCATTTTCGAAAATTACTAGTTAGCTCTAGAAAATATCTGTCTGTGACAGTGTGGTAATGAGATTATTAAAAAGGAAATAAAAAAAAAGAAATTCTGGATTTTTTGGGCAGATTACAAAAAGTGAACGATGTCGTTTTGAAGTAGGGACAATTTTTACATGCGAAAGACGAAACCCAAAACGGCTTTCTAAGCACTAAAAATGGATAAAGATAAAATAAGAAATAAAAATAATAATAATAATATTAGACGTTTGAGTCGAATTGAATTTTAAAAACTCTGAGCTACTTATTGCATTGAATCATGGACACTAGCCACTATTCATTATTCAATCTAATATTTGAGACTTTTGGGTATATGCTACTTATAAATCTTATTTTATTGTCACGTATGATTTATAAATCTTCTTTTGTAGCCACAAAAGGTATATCATATATCAAAAGTAAAATATAAAATTATCTTCTTTTTTGGTTAATCGGTTTCTTATCGGAAAAATATAAAATAAAAAACTATATAAAATTATAAATATACTTTTTTTTTAATTTGACGAAACAAAGATAAAGAATTAAATATAAGATATAATGTAAAAACTATATATATAAACATATAACATATTATAATCCAACTTTTATTTCAGTTTAACCAAAACCAAAACTTTAAAAATCAAAATGCAAATCAAATAACAGAAACATTGACAAATAACTGCTTCCTATGAATTTGGAGAAAAGAACACTTTCAGAATACCTAAAGGAGTACTCCAGGTACATAATAATCGTTGATTAATCATAGATGTGTAAAAATTTACACACAATCACACAGTCCAGCATCTGATGTATGCAGTAAATTACGGTAGACCGTAGATACTACTATCCCTCCAAGAGTAGCATCCACAAGACCGAACACTTTCCCACCAAAAACCACAAGTAACTAAATTACATTTATGATACACAAAACATTTCAATTATTTTTAGTTTTTTTTTTTTTTTTTTTGCCAAAACGAGGTTCCTAAACTTCAGGCAATGTTAAAACAAAACAAATTTGTACAGTTGCATTTTGTAAGGCACCATATGTGCAGATCTATCTATCTATCACCATAAATATGTACAACAATAGAAATTTAAAAAAAAAAAATGAAAGAAAAATTCAGCTTATAGATCAGTAGCTCTCAGTGCTCTCAAATAATGTTACATGATTTCACAGTACTACTTTTCTTTCAGTTGGAGTTCTCTGCAACAGCCTGCTGTGAATGTGACTGAGCTGTAATACTATCAGGAAAAAAAGAAAAGAATGGACCATTAGCAGCTTAAAAAAAAACAAGAAAGCAGAATAATGGTGGGGAAATGTGTGAGAGAAAATTTAGCAGTCACAAAGTCAAAATCTGCTCAGCAAAATATCGTTTCATTTTGCAAATATCAACAAATTGACATTTTGTAGTGATAACTAATACTAGTGTAACATTTCGATGTCAGAACAAACAAGAATGATACTTTTTTGGTGGTGGTCGTGGTTTTCGACCTAACTCTGCATCGAAGCTGCTTGTTTCATATTGATGTACTTATTTCTGGCTGCTAAAACATTGTTGAGATATGGAATATGCATTAAATCAAGTGTTTCTAGGGGTTTATTCCATGCTACACTAGGTGGAGTACACTAGGTGGAGTACTCCAGGTACATAATAATCGTAAATTTTTTAAAATATGTAAAATTCACACAGTCCAACATGTTTTGTGTGCCGATCTACGGTAGATACTACAACTACTGTATTCCTCCATAGTAGCATCTACAAAGATTGTTTCTAGGTGATATTAACCTAGTGCAATACATGATGGCATAAGTACAAACTTGGTCAATTAACAACAATCGGGCAGACTACAGGTTAGGAAAGCCAGTCATTGTTCTAATTCTCATATAAGAGCCAAAAAAGAAAAAAACAGCTGAATACCACACACAGTTGGGCAGTTACACATTCCACAAAAACAAATGATCAAGTAAAACTCCAGTCAAATTTTGTCGATATAAACAAGTCCAGCGAACAGAATAATGACGTATACGCTGCAGAAAGCACTATACAGACAAGTAGAAGAAAAATCTCACTTAAATTTGGACATCAGATTTCTGGCTTCATCAGTCGCAGCACTTGCAGCATATACAGCCAACTTTTTCACCTGCAAATATATCACTATTTAGTGAATTCAAGTAAAGCAATAATCTGACTAATAAAACTTCCAAGTGCTTGAATTAATCTGACTAAAGATGATAGTTGAACAAGCTGAGCCCATGTTTCCTTCCTGATGTTTTTTTAAGGTAAAATGAAAAATCATCATCGCGCATGCTATTGACGAATCTCGAAATTTAGAATGTGAATGCACTTCTCATCACATGCAAATAAAGGTTGTATGGGAATCCTAGTAGAAATTAATTTTAACAATTATAATTCAGAAAAAATAACTTTTGCAGGGTACCTCCAATATATCTTGCTTAGATCTATGAAACTGAGGAAGCAACCGAAATTCCTGTGTCAATCGGATGCATTCTTGAACATTATCAGGGGATACAAAGTCTACAGCAACTTTTGTGCACGACTGACAAAGAACAGCATAACGGTCAATATTCAGAAGATCTATAAATATATCGGAAAATAAATGTGAAGTAAGAACATGCAAGGAACACCAGTAAGATGACTACTGTTTTGACAGTTATTTAACGAGGGAAAAAAAGAGTGATTGAAACTTAAAAATAAATACGAGTCTAACAGATCCTTCCATTCAGAACCTGGCCAGAATGCCGACCAGAAATATTGATCACTGATGCTACTATAACAGATCCACTACTATACTAAAACTAGAGAAATAGAAAAAGAGAAATTCTACTTGTAAATGACCAAAACATGAATGGAAACTAAAGCAATGGTTTGCAGGCTCAAAACAACTGCAAAAATAGATATGCAGACAAAGTTGTACCATCCACGTTTAGTTGTATTCTATGAGAGGTCTACCTGTCTATTTCTCACTTGATGGGGACAACCAGCAGGAATGAACACAGCCTCACCAAGATGTTGCTCAAATGTCCAAGGTTCAACATCTAATCCAGAGTCAGTAAGATTTCTGTTAATTTACCGCAAGGAAAATAATTTCAAACACAATTAACGAAAAAAATAAACTTACTGAACTCCTCCTTCAATTGTTTTTTGTGCTTCTCGTCTAAATAAAAAGTCTGGTCATGGATAGGATGCACAACCTAAAGCACAAAAGTAAACCCAAGTAAAAAATCAGGTCTTTTTGGCATAAGAGAATCGAGCAGCCTAAATACTCACAGAATCCATAAGAGAATTGTTATAGTGACAAAATTCTTTCCGATGCTTTTGCAAGTATTCGGTTATTTTCGGCACATCCTGCCGGCGAAATATGTCCCAAACAGCAGCACCATTGCCACTGTGGAGATCATCTTTGGGCATGTCTGATTTTGGGTATAAGCAATCATGCAGATCCGATTGAGCAGCATCAATGTAGTTGAATGTGTCAGGATGACGGTCAGATGTACTATCGAGATTTTCAGACTCCATTTTAATGGTTCTTTCTATTTCTTGATTATTAATTCCACTGTTGATTTGATTCTCAAGTGGCGAAGAGTTGAAATGGTCACTCCTTTTGTCAGTGTGTTCCTCCAAGGTTTCAACATTTTGAAGCCAGTCAGTTGATGTTTTTTCACATGCAGTCGACGGTGTAGGCACTCCTTCACAATACTTGTTTGAATCTGCATCTTCAAATCCCTTCTTCAGCTTATTGATTAATTTCTTTTGCCATGAGAGAGTCCTCACCTCAGTTGAGTGTGTCAATATGTTCACCTGAATCAAAACCCACATATTAGAACATGTGCAATACCTTTCTAAAAGGGATAATTACAAAAGGCCCCCTAAGGTTAGGGCTATTTACAAGAAAACCAAGAAATTTTTGAAAATTACAAAAAACCCATTGAAGTTTGATTGTCTTAAACTTAAGGGGGTAAATGTAATATTTTGATAAACGTAAGGGGAGCTTTTGAAATATTTTATGAATATGAAGGGGGAAAATGTAAGACAAATCAAACCTAAAGGTTTTTTTTTGTAATTTTCGAAATTGTAATTTTCGAAAGTCTCTGGTTTTTTTTTTGTAATTAGCCCGAACCTCAGTTTTTTTTCTTTTTTTGGGTAATTCTCCCCTTTCTAAAATTATCTATAAAAGGGATATTTTGGCAGATGACGATAAAGACAAGGCATAAACTTTTTACACTTGATTTAAATTAAATGCTAAATGGCAAACAAACTCTACATTGACACAATCTTAACACAAGTATCCCAATCGAATGGAAGAACCAAAAGAGAGCGTGTTAGGACACTGAGAAATAAGGCGCTAATAGACTATTGGGCATCTGAAAGACAGAATAAGACTTCCAGATAAAACTGGTGAAGTCGATTTTCCAGTAGCATCTATTAGGCTAATCCAACGTTTGCAAAGCAAAGCCCAATAAGCGGCTAGTCAGATCACTCAGTACCTACACATAAGTTGACAATAATAAAGTTTCAAATATCTGAATAAAAAATTAGATACTTACAAAAGCCAGGAAATACCATAATTACAAGAATACATGCAAAACTACAGATCTAACATAAGGCAACATTCATATTTTGCTCCTGATTTAATTTTCAGAAGAAGAGAAGTAGATGCAGAACTATCCCAATGCAAGTGTTGTTCAAAACAATAATTGTAGACCGTGCAGCCACAAATGTGGATGAATAACATCAACTAAGCACTTAACAATTAGTTCAAGTGCTTAGTTTGTCTGTTTTGACTCACAATATAACTTTAGTGAAGAACAACGGGTATAATTTGAATTCCACTTATATAGCACATTTGCCAAGACTTCACTGAGAAATCACGGCGTCAAAAATTCAAAAAGCAACTTACAACAACAAATTGAGTAGGAGCAAGGATTTTTGTGCAAGCGTACCGCATCAGAAATGTCACAGTGCAGTTTTGCAACTGAATCACCTTTTCCGAGTTCTTCTGGAAATCCATAGGCAATATAGGTTTTAGGTCCCAAGTCTGGCTTTAAGGCGCCATCAGGAAGTTTTGTAGCAAGATTCAAGAGACCAGATTTAGGATGTGTATAATCACTGAAGGGAAGCATAGCCATAAACTCAGAATCATGCCTAGGTAAACATTCTCCAAAAGAATTTGTAGGTGGCCAATCCTTTAATTTCAACATCTCAGGCCACCCATTTCGATGCTTACGCCCTTCTAAGTAGCCTCTGAAAAAGTGGCGAATATTGATCTCAACCTGTAATATAAAGAACAAAGTATTGCCAGAATGCTTTAATTCAATTAAGAGATAGGAACTGTACTTCACATCAAAACGATCCAATATCCTACAGTAATAGCAGAATAACATAATGCCTAATAGAACTTATGCTCAATTCTGTAAACTTAATATTTCACAATTATTCTGAAGTGGTCACTTCACAAAAATGGAGAGATGTGGCGAAGTTTTAAAGCCCAAAGGAAAGATTATCATATGCAATATTATTTCCATGAGTGAAGAAAGCAGAAACTGCAGTGAGCAAGGCGAGTGCCCTAATAACAAGAGGATGTGAAATACTTTCAACCAACAAACAGCATGTGACTTCTTCATGTTAAAAAACTTTTGCATTTAATTAAGTGATAATTACCAAAAGAAAAAAAAAATTGAGGTTTGGTCTAATTACAAAAAAATCCAGAGATGTTTCAAAATTACAAAAAGCCCCCTAAGGTTTGATAATGTCTTAAAACTTAAGGGGATAACTGTAACATTTTTACAACTATGAGGGGAGGGTTTGAAATATTTTTTGCTTATGAAGCGGGAAAATGTAATACAGAATCAAACCTCAAGGTAGTTTTGCAAATTTCAAAAATGTCTGGATTTTTATCTAATTAGCCCAAACCTCAAGGATTTTTTTGTAATTATCTCATTAATTAATGGTGAGATGAACTGAGCTTTTCAAGGCAGTCAAAGATGCACATCCAATCCAATTTTCGAAGTTGATACCTTTCCACAAACCATGAGAATTTCCCGGAAAAGTAAATGCACTATTTTGGAAATAACAATTTCAATTAGCCAATTCTCTAGTTTTCGATTTCAAATTCCAAAGACTATATCCAATATGTTATTAATGATTATGCTTTCTCAGAAATGACCGCAATAACATATGTGGCAGCACATGAACTTGATCAAACAAAGCTATGATGCATTTCATGATATTAACTGAAAAGCTGAACAGGGTACCTCACACCAATCCAAGCAATCGATAGCCTTCACACAGAAAGTGTCCTGTTTTAATTTTTTGCTTGCATTCCTGAAAGCCCTCAACATAACCATTGGCTCCCAACTAAGACCAGAAGCCCTCGCAAGTGCATTTCTAACAATGACAGGTTCACCTCTCCTCCAGTGCATTTGAAAATGTTCAAACGCTTCGTCACCGATATCAGAAGCATTAGGACAGTACAAAAAGTTATCTTGACTGTATTCCCTGCATGCTGCTTGTCTTACTTGAGAAAAGTAATTACCAACACACACTGAACATTCTTGAGAAAAGTCTATATCTGGCAATTGGTAATTGGCAGTTAACTCCTCTGCAGTCCTAATTAAATTCTCCACCCAATCGGCACTAAAAATGCGTCTCAGTAGCAAATTCTGAGTTCCGCAACCACCATGCTCCTTCGGAGGACATGGTATACTCCCGTCATCCATAGCTTCCCATTTAGAACACATGTTGTCTACAAGCCCATTTGTTGAAGCAACCTCAATGTTCTTATCATTTGTTGAATTTCTTATCTCTAAACTTGTTTCAACAGACCTGGGAAGGGACTCTGCCTCAATACCTCCTGGTTGAAGACCTTTTCTAAGTTCATGACAACAATCGAGACAGATATCATAAGAACAAGCGGGGCAGCTTCTATGGAAATTGACAATGGATGTCTTGCAGTTGTCACTGTTGAATAAGCAGCATAGCATCGTCAATATTTTGTATTTGTTACAAGATTATAGGCATAATTTGTGTACAAGATTATAGGCTTAATTAGGGTAGGTGATTGAGTGCATAATTATAGGGATGTAATTATATTCTTTCCTAGTATAGGATTTCTTATGTATATAAATACCCTACATAGAGTTGAATGAAAATACACAGAAAATTTTCCCATCTTTTATTCTCTAATTACATGGTATCACAGCCACCAAAATTCTGGGTGGGTTAAAATTTTTTTTTTTCGAAATTCTGGGTGTTGGGTGTGAGTGAGGGAGATACTCCAAAATCAGCTCGCCGTCTTCGGAGTTCTCGCAGTCGACACCGCCGTCCCAGGGAGGAGCGCCCGCCGCCGATCAACCGTCTGCGAGAAGACCGGTCGCCGGAAACCGCGCGTGGGGGCCACACGCGCTGTTTTATATTTTCTGCTCCAGTCCCACGCGCCGGCGCGTGAGAGCGCGTGAGGGCGCGTCGCCCATCGGAAAATTTTCCGTCCGTCGTCAGTGTGATCGGAATTTTCTGGGCTTTCTGTTTCAACCACTGATTTCGTGTTTTGAGCTGTTCGTCTGACAGGTTTGAGTATTTTTCAGTTCTGGGAATTTCTTGGTGCCATTTTTTTTTGTGACAGATTCCTAGGGTTTTTTGGTTTATTATGGCTGAGAAAAAGACTGTTGTCTCGGATGTCATTCCCGTGATGTCAAAAATCACGGACCATAAACTTAATGCTATGAATTATCTCGATTGGCGTCAAACTATTGAATTATATTTGTTAAGTATCTCTATGGACAACCATCTCACAGATGACCCTCCTCGTGATGACTCTAAACTGCCTTGGATGCGAGAGGATGCTCGTTTATTTCTTCAGATACGTAATTCCATTGATAGTGAGGTAGTGGGTATGGTTACTCATTGCCGAACAGTCAAAGATTTGATGAATTATTTAGATTTTTTGTATTCTGGAAAAGGGAATATATCTCGTATCTATGATGTGTGTCAAGCATTCTACAGGGCAGATAAAGGTGATAAAACCCTCACCAACTATTTTATGGATTTCAAGAAGACCTACGAAGAACTCAATATGCTTCTTCCCTTCAGTACCGATGTAACTATACAACAATCTCAGCGGGAGCAGATGGCTGTTATGAGCTTTTTAGCGGGTCTTCCATCTGAGTATGAGACAGCTAAATCACAGATTCTATCCGGGTCAGAGATATCTTCTCTTCAGGATGCTTTCAGTAGGGTTCTTCGTACAGAGAGTTCACCACCGGTTCACCTTGCTCAGCCTAATAGTGCTCTTATAAGTCGTAATACCACAACTGAATTCGGGAACCAACAATACAAAAGTGGTGGTAATAAGAGCATGGGTTCAAACAATTATGGCACTCGTAGACCAGAGCCTGGGGAAGTAGTTTGTCACTATTGTCATAAGCCAGGACATCTCAAACGAGATTGTCGGAAGTTGCAATACAAGAAAGCACAAGCCGCCCATATTGCAACTACCACTGAAGGCTCTAATAAGTCTGTTACAATTTCTGCAGAGGAGTATGCCCGATTAACTGAACATTCATCGACTCAATCACATCCCATTACTGCCATTGCTGAGTCAGGTAACCCCAAAACATGTCTTGTTTCCTCCTCGTCAAAATGGGTCATTGATTCTGGTGCTACAGATCATATGACAGGTAACTCCAAACTTTTCTCTACATTTCAGTCACAAAAATCCACCAACCCCGTTACTTTAGCTGATGGTTCCACGTCATATGCTGTTGGATTTGGAACAATTAATCCTACCCCATCACTTTCTTTGTCATCAGTTCTTAACTTGCCTCAATTATCATTCAATTTGTTGTCTATTAGTAAAATCACTCGTGATCTCAATTGTTGTGTCTCATTTTTTCCCGATTATTGTTTATTTCAGGATCTTATGACGAAGAAGATTATTGGTAAGGGACATGAAACTGGAGGCCTATACGTCCTTGATACACAAATACCGAAACCTACAGCCTGTACTGGAGTTATCACCCCTTTTGAAGCACACTGCAGGCTGGGTCATCCTTCTCTTCCGTTGTTAAAGAAACTTTGTCCTCAGTTTTCTACTATGTCGCATTTAGATTGTGAGTCTTGTCAGTTTGCTAAACACCATCGTCTTAGTTCTAGTCCAAGAGTCAATAAACGAGCTAATGCTCCATTTGAATTAGTACATTCTGATGTTTGGGGTCCGTGTCTAGTTGTATCTAAACCTGGGTTTCGATACTTTGTTACTTTTATTGATGATTATTCTCGAATGACATGGTTATATTTGATGAAAAATCGTTCAGAATTATTCACTCATTTTTCTACATTTTGTGCTGAAATTCGAACTCAATTTGGTGTGCCTATCCAAACTTTGAGAAGTGATAATGCGAAGGAATATTTGTCGATATTTTTCAAAAGTATATGATCCACAATGGTATTCTTCATCAAACATCTTGTGTAGACACACCATCTCAAAATGGTGTTTACGAGAAAGAAAGAATAGACATCTTCTTGAAATCGCTAGAGCTTTGTTATTTGAGATGCGAGGTTCCTAAACATTTTCGGGCCGATCTTTGTCTCTACGACTTGTTTCTAATCAATAGAATGCCCTCTCGATTCTCGCCTGGTCAAACCCCTTATTTGCATTCTTTTTCCCAATAAAGCGGTGTTTCCTATTGAACTAGGATATTTGGATGTACTGTTTTGTTAGAGATGTCCGTCCCCATGTCACAAAACTTGATCATAAATCTTTGAAGTGTATCTTTCTCGGGATATTCTCGTGTGCAAAAGGGATACGGATGTTATTGTCCCACACTTAATAGGTACCTTGTGTCGGTGGATGTTACCTTTTGGGAGAAAACCCTTTTTCCTCATCTGATTCTACTCCTCTGGGGGAGAATGATGATTTACTAATTTACACATACATCCTCCGGATCCACCTCCACCAGATTTCCATGAGACCTCCCATCACAAAAATATATACTCGACGGCCAAAACCTTCTCGCTCCTGCTTTCAACCTATTGTCGCACATTTCGGATCCTCCTAGTTCATGTCCCCGATGAGCCTTCTTCGCCATCTCGATCCCACGTCAATGATGATCTTCCCATTGCCGCCCGTAAAGGTAAACGACGTGCACCTATCCGAAGATCATCCTTTGTTTCATATAATAATTTGTCATCCTCTTCTTGTTCTTTTATTGCATCTCTTGATTCTATCACTGTTCTAAGATGTTCATGAAGCATTAGCTCATCCTGGTGGCGTAATGCTATGATTGAGGAGATGAATGCTTTGGATGCTAATGGTACTTGGACATTGGAAGCACTTACCTGCAGGAAAACGGTATCATGGGTGTAAATGGGTGTTTGCGATTAAGGTTAATCCGGATGGCTCTATTGCTCGATTGAAAGCCCGTCTTGTTGCTAAGGGATATTCTCAAACATATGGAGTGGACTACTTTGACACGTTCTTCCGGTTGCTAAACTTACTTCTGTGAGGCTTTTCATTTCCATGGCGCCACTCATGATTGGCCCCTGTATCAATTGGACATTAAAAATGCCTTTCTTCATGGTGACCTTCAGGAAGAAGTATACATGGAGCAACCACCTGGTTTTGTTGCTCAGGGGGAGTATGGGAAAGTATGTCACCTTCGTAAGTCTCTGTATGGCTTGAAACAGAGTCCTCGTGCATGGTTTGGTAAGTTTAGTCAAGCCGTTGAGAATTTTGGCATGCATAAAAGTAAGTCTGATCACTCTGTTTTCTACAAACACTCTGATAGTGGTGTCATTCTATTAGTTGTGTATGTGGATGATATTGTCATCACAGGCAGTGACTCTACGGGGATTTCATCTCTTAAATCCTTCCTCCACTCTCAATTTCATACCAAAGACTTGGGAGTGTTACGGTATTTTTTGGGTGTTGAAGTAACTCGCAGCAAGAAGGGAATCCTCTTGTCTCAAAGAAAGTATGTGCTCGACTTACTATCCGAAACAGGGGAAGTTGGGAGCTAAACCATGTAGTACTCAATGATTCTGGTATGCGACTTACAAAAGACGGTGATTTATTTGAAGACCCGAAAGATATAGAAGATTGGTTGGAAAATTGAATTACCTCATCGTAACTCGTCCGGATATTGCCCCATTCGTCATGTGTGGTAAGTCAAGATATGTCATCTCCGACTATTGATCTTTGGGAAGCGAGTGGAACAAATTTTGTGCTATTTAAAAGGGGCACTGGCGAGGGATTCTATATTCCAATCATGGTCACACTAGATTGAATGTTTTTCGAGATTGATTGGCGGTCTACAGGAAGATAGAAGATCAACTTCAGGTTATTGTGTTTTTGTTGGCAACAACTTAGTTTCGTGGAAGAGCAAGAAAGCAGAATGTAGTTTCACGATCAAGCGCGGAATCGAATACGAGCTATGGCCAAATCAGTATGCGAAATAATGTGGATATATCAACTTCTCGTGAAGTGGGTTTTAAGGTTTCAATGCCGCCAAAGAAAGTTGTGGTGTGACAACCAAGTGCGCTTCACATTGCATCAATCCGGTCTTTCACGAGCGAACGAAACATATTGAAATTGATTGTCACTTCATTCGTGAAAAGATACTGACAAGGTTTAGTTTCTACAAGTTATGTCAAACGGAGAACAATTGGGAGATATTTTCACAAAGGCACTTAATGGAGTTAGGGTTGATTACCTTTGTAACAAAGTGGGCATGATTAATATCTATGCTCCAAATTTGAGGGGAGTGTTACAAGATTATAGGCATAATTTGTGTACAAGATTATAGGCTTAATTAGGGTAGGTGATTGAGTGCATAATTATAGGGATGTAATTATATTCTTTCCTAGTATAGGATTTCTTATGTATATAAATACCCTACATAGAGTTGAATGAAAATACACAGAAAATTTTCCCATCTTTTATTCTCTAATTACAGTATTAAAGTGGAGAAATAGCATTCAACAATTCTTGGAACATTCTGCAACACGTTAAGGGGGTGTTTGGCTAAACTTATTTAAAAGATCTTATAGCCTCCTACATCTTATAAGATGTTTACATATTGCAAAAAAAAATAAAATGTTTACAGAGCTTATAAGATGTTAGATAATATTTTAAGAATAGGTTGTGGAGTGTTCGGATAAAATAAGATGGTGTAGCTTTTAGGATGTTAGTAATGACAATTTTGTAATTAAATAGTCAAAATTAATCAAGGTTGTTGAAATAAGATCTTATTTTAAAAAAATGCAAGGATTCCCCATATTTTTTAAAAACATGTTGTAAGCTGCTAACATCTAATTTTAGGAGCTTATAAGGTATTTTTTTTAAAAGTTTACCAAACAAATTTAAACAACTTATAAGCTCTCAAACATCTTATAAGATGTTTTGAAGAGCTTATAAGCTCAGCCAAACACCCTCAAATCTGGTTATGATACTCTAAAAAGAAACCAACAAAAAAAGGTCTCGTCTAAGGTCTCCAGGAGAACAACTTCCGGGCTAAACGCATATATATACAGGCAAAACACACAACATTAAAATATTATGAGATGATCAACTAATCCTCCCTTCTCAACAAAAAATAAAGTGAAACAAGTAGATAATTCCACAGCTTACAAGTTACCCTAAGGTCAGAAATTCAAGACTCCCTAGTCTGAGGGCTTCTAAATATTTAATAAAAGAAATTTAGAGCTGTAAAACATTGATATTGGATATAGTTTACACGCAACAGCTTCAAAGTGTCATTTTCCACAATTACAAACGAACAAGAAAAAACCTCAATTTTGGCAAAATAAACAATAAAGTTTATATTTGTCACTGTCAGAACCTAATAGGATAGAGTTTAAGAGTTCAAATCCATAAGTTAAATTCAAACAACTTAAATCATATTCGCTATAGTAGGATCAACCATTGAGAGTTAAGGTGCGTTGTTTGAAGAACATACCAGTACACCCGATCATCTTCTTCAAAGACAGCTACTTGCACATCTTCTTCATTCATTTGAACACCTTAAATAACAGAAAAGGAGAGATCAATAATTACGAAAAATAAGAGACGCCGAGGGACAAAATCCACCGAAGTATTCAGTACCGCGGATGCTGGCTTCAACATCTAGCTCAGTTCTCTGCTCTAGTTGTATAAGCCTAAGGAGAGGAAGAATGTTGAATAGTGAATACAGAGATCTTTGCAGTCTGATATTCTCATCAGCTTCTTTTTGGCAGCCCTAAGAGAACCAAATTGCGTCAAAATGTGTAAGTGGCACTGATGACGTAGGATCAGAAAAGAGTACAAAAATTACAAACTTAAGTTATAAACCTGTATGAGTACATCTGCTTGAAGGCAAGCTTTGCAGTTGCAGTTTCCACAGCAAAACGGGCATGATTTCTCAACTTCTTCTTTTGTTCTCTTAGGATACCTATGTTTTCACAAGGTTTCTGATCTTAGGAATTTTTTTCCAACAACATAGTAATGACAAGCATATAATGATGTTTATCAGTAATATATCACAAAGCTTCAGAAAAATGTTCGAGGTATGTAATATGGCAAGTTCCCATTATTTCCAACAGTAATATTTATTTAATCAATGACATTCCTAAATGGGATGATTACAAAAAAATAAAAAATACAGTTCGGGCTAATTACAAAAAAAAAAAAAAAAAACAGAAGTTTTTGAAAATAGCAAAAAACAACTCTTGAAGTTTAATTCGTCTTACATTTTCCCCCTTCATAAATACATAAGTAAAAGAACATTGCAAAACCCCTCTTGATATTTCTAGAAATATTACAGTTACCCCCTAAAATTTTAGACAATCAAACTTGAGGAGGCTTTTTATAATTTTGAAACATCTTTGGGTTATTTTGTAATTAGCCCAAACCATGGTGGGTCTTTTGTAATTATCCCCTAAACTAATTTGTCATTAGGAACCGATCTGGGAAATTAGTATTGTCAGCCAAAAGTGGATGTCAAAGTAACTAGCAGCTTCATTTACCACTTTGCAATGCACTCAGAGCAGTAGCGTTTCCTATTGCAATTTGAGCATATGACAACATCATCTTTATAACTCTTCGAGCATTGGTGGCACATCAACCCGTGTTGCTCCCTTCGGATGGTGGAATCCTGCGGGGAAGTACCAAATAATAAAGTTTCATGTTAGATCCAAGAAAAGATAATAAAATAAGCCAGAAACCAAACATTTTCAAAAATAAACGTCACGAAAGTAATACAAAGCACAACACTTTCACAGCTGTAAACTTTAATATCAAAATGACAACTGTATCAGCAGAAACCCCTGTCACTGCCATGGTTTTTTGAGCTTTATCGGCCAACACATGCACCATTATACATATTGATATCCTAAATAAGCAAATGCATAAAAATCACCCATGTGAGATGCTGGGAAGAAATGGGTAAGGCAAAGCTGCACTTTGAAATTCTTTTCAAAAATCAATTTAATACATCCAACTTTAGAAGCAGTACTCGTTTGCACACTCCAATGTTTTGTCAATCATTTTATATCTTGGCTGGTATGGCTAATGACAAATAAAACATGCTCAAAACCTGGGAAGACCTTGTAATGTTGTACATGACAGCACAGGCCTAGTCACAAAATCTAAGCTATTATGTCTAAACAATACAGATGGAAGAGCATTATACCCCAATTTTGTTTCGTTTGTTTGTTAGATTTCATTTGACAAATGGAGTTCCTGACCTCGCAATCAATTTAATATGACTTTTAGAAAAGTAATAATTAATTATCCTAGGACAAATGGAATTCCAAACCTCGTCCTAGGAAAGATGTATTAATCGGAATGGACCAACGACTATTGTGTCCTCTTTAATCATTAAACCTTAACCATTTCTTCCTCAATAAAGTCCCATCTAATGACCATCTATAGCTAGCAAAAGAGATTTCTACATTACAGAAGAGCAAGAAGAGCAAGAGTCCTCAGATCTACTTGCCCAAAAAAGCTAAAACGAAGGTTGCCTTTAAAGCTAGTGAACAACACGTGTCAGTGTTTTTTCGTATTTATTTTCTTATTCTGGCCAGAGTAATTATGACAATAGTTGGCAATCTCTACCCAATCTACGACAACAGAAATAACGTTTGTTATACCACTATACTTGTCTATTTTGTCACGGAATGTTCAATTCTAGTAATACCAAATAGAGGTCAAGCACGTGGATAAAAAAACAACTCACCGACATTCCCGAAGCCGGTGACATTTTCCTTTCCAAACTACCATTAGGTATTTTCTCTCCCATGCATGCAAAATCGTAGGATTCATTTACGTTCGTTTTTGGTCTTGCCCTAGGTATTTTTTTAGCCTTGTTATATTCAACCCACACCTCTCCAGAGTCCGTCTCCGATACAATATTTTCCTCTTCGGAGAGCACCAAGATATCACCAGAACTAGCCGTTTTTGTCTGAACCTTCTTAGGCCTCCCACGCCCATCCTTCTTCTTTATGTTGTGACTGTTGCTACAAATTGCAAGTGTTTTCTTATTCTTTGAACCCTTCGGTCGGCCTCGTCTATCCTTCTTGGCAAGTCCAACCCCATTTGTTTCAAATGCAATGCTTTTCTTCTTACCATCATCATCCCTCTTATTACTCCCATCTACCTCAGCGCCAACTGCAGATAAGATGTGTTTCTGTTTCTCTCTATCCTGATCCTCCCCTACAACAATTTCCTCTCCATCCTTATTGTAACAAACTGCGATAGCCCTATTTTCTTGATTCTCTTTTGTTATTTGGATATTCTTCGTGTTCTTTGATCCTTTAGGACGTCCACCCTTACCCTTCTCCTCCACAACCCCATTTCCTCCATCAGTAGTAGCTTCCGACCCCTTGGGTCTTCTTTGGCCATCCACGTGTCCAAGGAACACAATATCTCCATTGGCCGTGCAATTTCTCATTCTCTGTGTCAGCTTGATGGAAGATAATATCTTCTTCGGGTTTTCGTAACTCTTGGGCCTTCCTAGACCACCCTTCTGATTCACAATCCCATTTCCATCACTGTTGCTTCCATTAATAGCACTTATCATCACCTCATTCTCTTCAGTCCCAATGGAAATCTTCTTTTTGTTCTTGGAACCTTTTGGCCTTGCAATCCACGGAACCATGGGCACCAAATCAGCACTTTTGCTGACATTACTGCAAGAAACATCGGCTTCTATACCATCATCACTCTTTTCAGTGTCATTTACTGTTTTCTTCTTATTCTTGGAACCTTTAGGTCTTCCAACCCGGCGAACCATCTGCCCAGGAGAAGCACTTTTGCCAACATCACCACAAGAAACATCTCCTTCTACACCACCACTCTTTTCAGTTTCATTTACTGTTTTCTTCATATTCTTGGAACCTTTAGGTCTTCCAACCTGGCGAACCATCTGCCCAGGAGCAGCACTTTTGCCAACATCACCACAAGAAACATCACCTTCTACACCATCACTCTTTTCAGTCTCATTTACTGTTTTCTTCTTATTCTTGGAACCTTTCGGCCTTCCGATCCGGCGAACTATCTGCACAGGTGTAGCAATTATCCCATCATTACCACAAGAAACATCACCTTCTATAACATCACCATTTCCAGTCACATTTACTGTTTTCATGATCACATCTTCAATTTTCCTCCCTGTTTCTTCCCCACCACCTTCACCCTCCACCTGCATTGCCTCAACTTCATACCCAACGCCAATTTCCTGCCTAATTTTTGAATCGTTTATTACATCATCCTTTTTTCTCTTCCTTTTCACCGTATCCTTCGAACCCTTCGGTCTCCCCCTCCCTCGCTTCTTCACACCACCACCACCACTTTCTCCTCCACTTTCTCTAACAACCAACGCCTCTGAACTTCCATTACCATCCAAAATCTTTCTTTCCTCCTCACCAGAATACAAACCACCATTTCCCTCACTTTCCATTTTCGGCGTGTTTTTCATTTCTCCATGCCTTTGAACCGATAAATAATGTTTCTCACACAGGGCTTTTCCACTCATAGCCATCAAATTGCATCTCCACATTCCTCCGGCGCTGATTTTCTGGCATAACAACCCCTCACCGCCACAACCCGCCGCCAATTCCATAATTCTCGATTGTTAGCGAAGAAAAATAGGAACCCTAGCCCAGAAAAAGCATAAATAGAAAAACCCTTCACTGAGAAACCCAATATGAAAAGTGACCAATTCTCAGCATTTGAGTCTACCCATATAATCGGTGCAAAATTAAATGCATTCCTCTAATTAATGACAATAATACGATTGGTGCCATATGGAGCATAGCAGTAATAATTATACTTTACCGGGATTTCGAGAATCTACTCTGCAAAACGTGATTACGGATTTCTTTCTGTTTGTGTCAGCACACAGGAAAAAACCAGTTTTGTCTGGTTTTGAAGGAGTAACCGCCGACTTTTTTTCTACAATTTCTCGAAGCGGGTTTGGGAGAATGCGAGTCTAGTTGGAATTGGATAAAACTGGAGAGAGTGAAACTGGAGAAGAAGAGGATGAAACCGATGATATTTTCGTTTGTACGAGGTGGGGTTCATGCAAAGTGCAATTGTGCAATGGAATATATTTATTAATTTATTTACTTGAATACCCTTCGGAATGGATAATGGATTTGATAAATAATTTTCACCTTTTACTAGATTTAAGTAAATATTGCTGCTAAAAAGCGCGAGACGCTAGTTGAACAATAGGATGGAGCCTAGCGATTAAAAAGAGTCTAGGCAAAATTAGGTGAGACCTGAGCGGGGTTAGACGAAGTCTAATTAGAAGAAAAATATAGATGGACAATGAGAATCTAGCACCTATGTGGGAATTAATCGAGGTTAATCGGGGACTTTTAGAAGAGTTATTATTAGTGTTTATCAATCTAAAATAAAAAAAGAATTTTTTTTAATTTCAGATATCATATTTGCTCCTATTTACTATGTTTCACTAATAATGATCTTTGTGATAATGTAGAAGAAACTGTGGGAATCAAGCAATAATATTAATTTGTTTAACTAATTTTGATAACGACGATTTGAGTTGAAGTATCATTTAAAAGTTCAAATATATGAATTTAGTTTTAATTTTGTATTCTTTTTTTTTTTCACTACATATATTTTGTTACTCGTTAAAATAGAGGACACGCAAAGATTGTGAACTCTGAAGCTAATCAAGAAAATCAATTTAGTTCATCTATAAGTTCACCAATGGCCGGGGAATAATTGAAGGAAATAAAAAAGGAAGGGCCTCATTTAATTTACATTTACAAAAGTCTTTTTTTCTCAAATCATAGAAATATTTACTTGTTAGTTATTCTCCCAAACAAATCACGAATCTCACCAGTCGTTGTAAACACGACAAGAACTTTCATATTTCATTGTAACAACATAAACATGAGTTGTTGATATTTTAGAAGCAAATATACTTATCAACCATCCACAGTATTGGAATAGAAAGTGAAAAATATTTTAAACACTTCCTAGACTTACAAATAATTAATTACTCTTTTTTTTTTGGCAAATAACTAATTACTCATCTGACTTAAATATTTGACAATTTTTTTCATAAATGCAAGAATTTGTTAAACTTTGTGTAATTTTGTATGTTTTGCACTCCAAAGTCCAAATTCATTTTAATTTCAGTTCTCTTCTAATTATAAAGATTACTATTTCAAAAAAAATGTTAGTAACTTACGTATCTAAATTTAAACGAATTAAAGTAAAATGGAAAAATGCATGACAAGTACATTAAAAGATATTAAATATGAAAATCATTTCAGATAATAATTTAATCTAATTGATTTTGAACTCTTATTCAAAATCTAATTAGATTCTGAATTCAAATAACCAAAATAAATATTGCCATATTTAATACTTCTTTCCTAAATGTGAAGTGATTTGATTTATTAATTGCTTTTATTTTCAAAATTTAAATTATTTTAACAATTACAAAGAGATGCAAAATCTTGAATTTTTTTAAAATATATCTAACTTTATGGGGCATTTTACGATCATAGGAAAAGTTTTGGTAGTAAATTGAACTGTCTCCCTCATATTTAGTCAAACTAGGCCCACGTCATCTGGATTTGAACTTATCCAACTATTTTAATAATAATTAAAATCTATAAGTAAATTAATAACAATTTCATTTTTATATCCACATAATATTGATAAAATTAAATTCCTTCCGTATAATTTGATTAAATGCAATTATGAGTGGTCAAATGGAGTGAACTGGGCTCCAAACTTGAATCGGAAATTTGGTCAACAATTCTGGGGTCGTTGATTGAAACCAAGTTTCTAAATCGAAACCAGAACCGTGTTCCTACTCATTTGAAACCGAATGTTGGTTGGATAAGGTCTAAAGCGGAGAAAGGAGCATAAGGATTGGATTCAACATAATACCTATTTCTGAGTTTGACAAGTAGCTCTTGGATAAAAATGAGATGTTACAATCAATGCAACATAAAGTAATGAAGGGGAATCTGAGACAGCTATTGTGTATGTTAATGTTTGATTTTTCTAAAAAGTCAAACATTATAAAATTTCTTAATTTTCAGATTTTTGGATAATATTACATAGTTAAATTTTCAGTTTTTTCTACAAGAGTTATTTTCAGTTTTTATTTTTAACTTGTGGGAAGTTATTAAGTAGTAGATGATAGTTTTTTTTTCCACTTTCTTATTTTGTGGTGGTTATGCTTGAGGAAAATATTCTTTGGAGAACTTACAAACATCTCTATTTAAAGCAAATCACTTCTGCAAAAAACGTACGGATTGAAAGTGTGAGATCAAATTGAAGAAATCAAAGAGACACTCTTTTTACTCATAAAAAGTTTGCAGGAAGATAATATGGCCAGCAATGTTACTGACATCTTAGGCATCATCTTCCCAAGATTTGTTAGTATGTTCATTTTGAAAGAGCTTATGTTATAGATGAGTGTATATGACGCGCATTAGAGAATTCTCTCAGTTTGTGATGAATATTGCTTACTTTACAAGACTTAAAAGGAAGTATATCTTTAGTCTTGTTGGTTTTTGTATTTTTGTGTTTTATAATAATATTTCATATAAGAATTTTTGTTCCAAGGACATTGTACAAGTATTTTTATACTTGTACACAATTTTGAAACTTCTTGTGTTCATTTTAATATCCGTCATTCCATTTTTGTTGTGATTTGTGTTTCCAAATTACAAGACTTCCGTTGTGTTATCTAAAGTGTTGGCAGCACATTTCACATCACTACACTGTTATAAGAATTGGACCCCTTCAATTTTTCAGTGTATCCCTATTAGCAAACAAACAATTATATAAACTACATGAAGCTTATATATTTTTAATCATACAAACCATTTGACCATCCAAAGAACTGTCAAATGCAAACATTTTGGCAACTCCCGTATCATCCAGGCAGTGTTTAATATGTATACATGCATTTTCTGCAGTCCATCCATTAGAAATCAAAGTCATAACCATAAAGAAATCCAATGGACAGAAGGTAAAATCTTGCTATTAAAATAAGCGCACAAGAAAACAGTAATATCATGTTGACAACAATTTTCTACACTAATAAGCATGGTTTGTGAAACCATCTCACTACAATGTTTAACTAAGCTACTGATGCTGTCAGCAAAACAAATATATGTGAAGTCTTCACTAACATTGCAATAACCTCCCTAAATTTAAAATAAATATGTCAACACGTTGAATACTTTAACACGATCATGTGCACCAAGGTTCCAACAGAAGATCGATGATTTTAGTTAGCAAGTGTTGTGAAAGCTTCTTCTATTTCCTCCTCTGCTATTGGTCGAGTTCGTGCCTCCATGAAATCATCGAGGGGTAGATACACGTCCCGCCTGATACTGTTGCTATAATATCAAGGGATCAAAACATCGTAAATGTTAACACACTTGAGACTTGAGGTACGACACTAGGTCTAGGAATGATAATGGGGAAAGTTTGGAACGGGTTCGCCAAAATGTGGGACCCCTCCCCAAGGTTTATAAGAACCCGAATCCAGTGGGTTGGACCCATTAGACTCGTTTTATGATTTAAAAGATAAAAAATATATTTTATTGAAATACTTTTAAAAGTTTCACAACGTGTATTTTAAAATAATACCATTAAGACTATCCCAAAAATATTTCTTTTAAAATTATTATCACATAAATACATATATGATATATTAAGAAGGGGCAGGTTTGAAAACGAAAAACAGAAAATCCAACATAGACCCATTTATAATTTTAGAAACGAGCCGCAATCTTGAAAACAGAAAACAAAAAACCCAAGCATAGACTTATTTATAATTTTAGAAACCCAATCGGGAAGGGGATGGTTTCAGGTTTTGACCCAACCCATAACCATCCTAACTAGGTCAATACAGTAGTAGTGCCAATGACTAAAAGCTATGACAATTTGGGCTTATTTCTCCACAGTCGTAGCATTTGTTCTTTTGCATGCAGTAACCAGATAATAAATGCATTAAGACCTAACAAATATCAGAAAATTTCCTATCCTTTAGCAGCTTGTACAAAAAACAAGACTACAAGGAAACCAGGCGCCGTGAATAGTCTGATAGCGCAAAATTGAGGTATTACCTGAGTTGCATATGATGAACTTTCAGCAAGAAACTGGACAAATTCTCTCTTTTTCGTTTCATAGGTGAACTTTGCATGGTCTAATAGTGCCTGCTCTCTCTGCAAGTCTTCCCATGTTCGGTCCTTCTTCCATTTTATCTCCTTCAATTGATTTTCAATTTCCAAATAGCTCACTGGGGGGCTGACCCTTTTGGATTCACAGGGGAACTTAACATCTATATCTCCCTAACATGAGAGAAATTCAAGCATAAATTAATGCAAGAGAGAAAAAAGAATTGAAGTGCATGTTTGACATTTAAATTCGTAACAGATAGATAAAACAGTATAAAAGTCCAAAATAAAGGTTTGGAGCTTCAAAGCAAAGACCTGCCCATTTGTACTAAAATGTGAAAGCTACATATATTGAGAAGTATGTAGTTTTTTATAAAACCATTTGACAATTGTGAATTAACACCAAGCTTCTCACCGATGATGACCCAAGGAGAATATCCCAGGACTTCTTATCACTCCTCCATCTAATGATATGGCTCCATGTGTTATATAAGACAAAGCCTTTAGCATGTCTTCCCTAGATCTGTATACTTGCAAATTCGAGAAGAGGTTATAGAATAGTGTCTCTCTCAGACTGTGCCCATTTTTCGAGATACCGTATAAGTTAGTATGGTCAATCGTGACCATATTTACAGCAAAACCAAGAAATCCAGGAGGAGTTTCCCCACTAATTAATCTTGGCTTTAGAAGATCAAGCCTCCGTTGAGGGTCATCAGCTATTAACTCACCAGCATATGGTCTAAACAGAAACCCACAAAAGAAAATACAGAACATAAGGTAAGTTTGTAACAGAAAGCTAATTGATTAAATTGCAAAACAATGACCTTGGGACACACAAGCACACACCTTAGACTTTCGAGACAAATGACTAGGAATCGGTCATCCAGAGGCCATTCAATAGATGCCGCTAGTGCATGAATGCCCAAACCTTTATTTATTGAACCATCTTTGGTGTATCCTTCCAAGGCTTTGACTCCTTCATAGGTCTTGCAGACCACTGCTAGCATGGTTTCAAGACCCAAATACTCTGAAAGAAGCCTAAGACATATATTTAAAACAACAAACAAGTCAACCATAAGAGGATAAGTCGTATTTCATTTTTTTTTTATTTTTGGTTCTGTAGTTTCTCAGATACCATTCTCGCATCTTCCACAAACTGCTGATCTTTTAAGTGAAAAATAAAATAACATTGTTTGGATGGCCTCCAGCAACTTAGAGGGTGTTTGGCTGAAGCTTATTTGTAAGCTCCTACATCATATAAAATATTTGTAAAGCTTATAAGATGGTAGATCTTATTTTGAAAATAACTTGTTGAAGTGTTTTCACAAAAAAAAGATGATAGAGCTTATAAGAAGTTAGCAATGGCAGTTTAGTAATTAAAATGGTAAAAAATGAAGAAGGTTGTAAAATAAGATCTTACAACAACAACAACAACAACAACAAACTAAGCCTTAATCCCACTACGTGGGGTCGGCTATACGGATCATATCGCGCCATCGTTTACGGTCATAAGCCATATTTTCGTTTATTTCTAGGTATAACATGTCATGTTTAATAGCTTCTTTCCAAGTCTTTTTAGGCCTACCTCTTCCTCTTTTGATTTGTGTGAGTGATTTTCTACCTTCTAAACGTCGCACAGGTGCATCTAAAGGTCTCCTATAAACATGTCCAAACCATCTTAATCGTGTTTCTCTAATTTTCTCGTCTATTGGTGCTACTCCCACTTTGTTTCTAATGTGTTCATTTCTTATTCTATCTAATCTAGTGTGTCCGCACATCCATCTTAGCATTCTCATCTCTGCTACCCTCATTTTTTGTTCGTGTTCATATTTAGTCGCCCAACATTCTGGCTCCGAAAGCATTGCGGGCCTTATGGCCGTTTTATAAAATTTTCCTTTCAATTTTAATGGTATTTTACGGTCACAAAGGATAGAAGATGCACTCCTCCATTTATTCCAACCCGCCTGGATCCTATGTGTGACATCTTTATTGATTTCTCCGTTCTCTTCAATTATAGATCCTAAGTATTTAAAACTCTTTGTTATACTCACTTCATGTCCATCAATTTTAACCTTCGTCTCATTGTTCCTGTTGTTTTTACTAAAGTGGCATTCCATGTATTATGTTTTAGCCCTACTTATAGTAAAACCTTTTGATTCGAGTGCTTCTCTCCAAACTTCCAATTTTGCATTTACTCCTTCCCTTGTTTCATCAATTAAAACTATATCGTCCGCAAATAACATACATTCAGGGATGGATTTTTGTAAGTGTTTAGTGATTTCATCAATTATCAGGATAAAAAGGTACGGGCTTAGAGCAGATCCCTGATGCAAACCTATAGTGTTTGGGAATTCGCTAGATATTCCTGTTGGTGTCCTAATACATGTTGTTATACCATCATACATATCTTTTATGGCATCTATGTAGCTATTTTTATTCCTCTTTTTTTCCAATACGCGCCACATTATATCACGGTTGACTCTATCGTATGCCTTTTCAAGATCAATAAAAACCATATGTAAATCTTGTTTTCTCTCATTATATTGTTCACATAATCGTCTAATTAAGTGTATAGCTTCAATTGTGGATCTTATTTTGAAAGAAAAAAAAATGGGATTCCCCATCTCTTTTGAAAACAGCTTATAAGCTCCTAATATCTTATTTTGGGAGCTTATAAGATCTTTTTTTTAAAAATTTACCAAATACTTTTTGAGAGCTTATAAGATCTTAAACATCTTGTAAGATGTTTTGAAGAGCTTATAAGCTCAGCCAAACACCCTCTTATATATCTCACTGATAAAAAAATAAACCAGTTCTCATCCATTCATATGTGACTTCAAAACAAGCTTGTGCAAGCAAATCATACTCAAAGCTCCACGCCTAGGAAAAATAATCGTATCAAAAGAAGGAACATTCACACAGCAAAGAGCTGATGCTAAGTTGTGTAATGCCATAAATGATGTCAGCATTAGCTTTGTTAGAAGGAAAAGAAAAAGTAGACAAAGTAGACCAACCTGCTAAGGTTAGCATCATCAACTTTGCCAAGTGTAGCAACAACACCGAGCATATCTTTAGTCAAAGAATGATCAGAAACCTGAGCTTCAGAGTTATATTTCATCTTACACAAAATGGCAGCTGCAGACTTCTCGTACTTCAGAATATGCTGAAGTGTTTCTTCCTCACTCTCCGCAGAGGCAGGGTCTTCGTTTTCCGTTTTGGAGAAACTTGTTGTATGATACTTCCCAATAGCAACTGTAAGCACAAGTAGGGATTGAAAACCACATAAAAGTTAATCACTCAAAAAGTAATTTCAAGTAAAACGGAGGCATATCTAGCAGCCATATAAGAGAAATAGGAGCATAGGATGCATTTACACATATGTAACATCTTTGCAACAAAAACTTCAAGAAAAAGCCAAGGATGATATATACTACTGAGTGAAATATCAAATATGTCATAAATTCTATTATTGAAGGCAAAGAAGCACCAGGAATTTGACAACATATTCTTTAAGATTTTGGCACTACGTTGAGACCGTTGGAAAGGAATTTGGAAATTCAGATACCTTGCCTATCAAGAATTGAATCCTCCAATTTATTCCTCATATTCTTTAAGTATTTGACATTTTCCTCATGATGCTTAATTTTTTCACCAATTTCCTGCAGATCGTCCTGAAGTTTCTGCAACAAGTACATCAACTCATGTCATTATTTCCCCAAGAACCATACTAAAAGAAGTTCAAATAACAAAGGCAAGTACTCTTTTCATTTGGAAACCAAGACAGTAACCGATATTGAACACAAATTCATAACATGATCACATAAACTTCGCCACAGAGGACATAAGAAAATTAGTGACAAACCTTAGAATGGTTTACAATTGACTCAGGGGGCTGAATATGCATTCCATTTTGCATGTCCTCCCTTGAGTGTGGAGAATTTTGTCCAAAATGCTTAAGTGCTGATGGGTCAGCAACGACCAACGCCCTAGAGTTGATTGGCATCTGGCATAGCAACAGCAATACTCAGCCTTAAATACCACCAAAATACATGCAAGCACATACACACACTTATGCATATCCGGAACAACACACAGACAAATAGTTAGGAGCTAAAAGTTTCATTATGTGGGTAATATGCAGATGTAAAATGTCAGATTTAAAATGACAATTCTTCAAGCCTATTTGTTTCTTTTGCCAATCAGACAGTGAAGTCCTTATAAAGCTAAAAAATTCATTATGGTAATTCCAATGTGTGATCAATGGTTTTGAACCCACTAGGACCAGCAAGCAAAGAAAAATAAATAACTCTGGAGGACCAACCTCTTTAAATATTAATAAACAAACCAAATAGCAGTAAGTTTCACCGGATATACGTATTACATGACACAAAAATGCTATGATTTTACCAGATACAAACTACAAGACATAAAAGCGACTCAAACAACTGCACTCAAACAAGCTACATAAGTGCGCACTTGTAAGGTGTACCACTTCCCCATGAAGAAAACTGGCTATTGATACAAACATTACTACGAGGTTCAATATATATTAGTGAAGTTATCAAGTTCCTACATTTCTAGAATTAAAACATGGACAACATTTGGAAAAAGAAAAAGAAATTTGACCAGAAAAGGAAAAAATAAATATGGCACAAAGATATATAATAAATAAGTAAAAAGAAATGCCAATAGAAACTTAGAAAGTCATCAAATTAAACTACACAATTTTCCAGTAAACCCCCCTATTCCATCAATGTTACACACAGAGACCACGATTGCAAAGAATTCAAACCAAATCATCCGCTAAAATATCACAATTTTCAACATTCTCCATATCCAATTCCAGACTTCGAAATACTCCCAATTTTGAGCCCCAACATGAAATTTCAACAACTTCTCCAAACACACATAGTTGCATATCTAACACCTAGGGTTTCTTGAACTTTCTCAGAGGTCAAAACAGCCTAGATGAACCTTGAACCCCAGTCATGAGAAAAATGCGAAAAATAAAGCCAATTAAAAAAAAAAAAATGAAACCGGGCTTACTGGTTCACTATCTATTGACATTCGCCGTATGTCGCCTCCGCCGAACATCGTCGGCCGTTAACGGTGGCGGTGGCACTGCCGAGAGACTGAGAGTTGACACGGAGCAAGTGAAGAGAATGGGGTATCACTAAAAGGTTAAAGTACAATTTGCCCCATAAATTAAGCTGGCTTTGACAATTAGCCCCACATACCTCTCTGCAGTAAAATTTCCTAAAATTGCGAATAATATTGAGATGAATGCGTAAAAGACACAGGACTCGCTTGTTTTTGTTTACAGGACCGATTTTCAGTTTTTCAGTATTTTCTGCGAAATTTTCGAGGTGTTTGTTTGTGTTTGATTTTTTATTTTTTTAAATTATAGTATTTTAAAGAGTTTCACTATAATATTATTTATATTTATTATTGATGTGTGATGTTGAAATATTTAAAGCCTAAAGGTGATGTGTAATGATATATAATATTGTGGGACCCATATATTTCAATTAGGTGTAATTGTACTAGATTGTAATGATTATTTATGGTTTTAAAAAACTTGAAAAATTTAGATATGGTTTTTTTATTATGAAAATCAGGTAAGAAAAATATGAGTTAAGATATTTTTTAATAGTGTAAAATGGAAGAAATTCCTTTTTTTTTTTTGGAGGAAAGAAGAAATTCCTTTGAAACTAAAACTTAAGCCGAGTTATTCTAAAAAAAAAAAAAAAAAAAACTAAAGTCGAGCAATTTGGATTTATCCCATGTTGACAGTGTTGCTGTTTTTTTTAAGGCAGATCACTCAAGTCAACTGGGTTGACTAAAATTTTCTTTTCAAGATGAAAGTCTTTATGCTAGTCCTTTTTCCGATGGGAAAGTCTTATCTTATTCCTTTTCCAAACCAGGAAGTCTTCTCATCTTCTTGTCCTTGAGCTGGAAAATCATTTGATGAGAACTTGCTTGCACGCACCCGCAAACATTAGAGGGCCCCGGGGGTTGTCCTAGGGAGACCCCTCCGATGCTCAAGTCAGCACGGTGAATGGGAGAAATAACAGTAAATGAATACTGAAAAAATAATGCATAGGAGAATGATGAATTGTAATAGGTGGAACCTTTTTATACCTGATAGATGAGTCTCGTGGGCCGATTCAATTATTAAGAGCTCATTGAGCAATTAATATTAAAGAAATATATATAAAATAAATTATATATTTAATTTGTCAAATATTGTTTTTGTCACGAACAGTAACATTACTGGACAAGTAGACCCGAGTTCGGATCTATCCCTCGTCTCTCTCAGGACATCCATTTCTGTTTTCTCCCATAAAATAAAAAGACCATAGCCTCGTATGTTGATGTTTCAATGAGTCCTTTTTTTTTAATGTTTGAAGAGAAAAAATAGTTTAGATTTATTTTTGTGTTATAAGTGAAATTTTATTTGGATAAACGAATAAAAATAAAATCGTAGATTTAGAAATAAAAATACATTTCCTTTAAAAGAAAAATTATGAATATATTTAAGAGGAATAGTTGGTAAGAATGATGCCTTTTGTGTTTTTATGATTTGACTTTTAAATTTTTATAAATATCATAATTTTTGAAGAGATAATGGTAGGCCCCACTTGTATTATTAATTTGAATATGTGATATATTATTGTAAGCTAATTCGATGTTAACCATGTGGGTATGTTCATCTCTCATGAAATATTGACATGTGTCTTATTTCACAAATCTTGATATATATTTTGTTTTATCTAAAATAAAGTACTAAAATGAGATACATATCAACATCAAAAGGGAGCTAGACACTACTAGGGACGACAATTTTGGTTCGACCTCGACCTGCCCTAACCCACAGCGAGGCTGCGAGGCGGAGAGAGCATGGTTGTCACTTCCGCCGCGCGTATACCCATCCACCTAACATTTTAACTTTTTAAAATATATTTAATATACGTTTTACTTATATGTCAATATAATTCGGATATGTTTAATATTATATCTAACATATCATTGATAACAATAATTTTTATAAATAATATGTATTAATAAAGCAAAATACTAGATAAAAAAAACTTATAAATATGTTTTTAAATATATTACAAGTTTATAATAATTTATCTTTTTTATTTGAATTATCGTGTATTTTATGATATAATAATAAATTTTTAATCTTACATGGGTTGACCGGTCTTGTCGGATGTGGCAGGTATCAAAAAGAATGAGAAGATAAAATTAACATTTCCATTAAACATAACTAAAAAATATATTATTCTGAATTTTATTTTTTTGAAGTGATATTATTTTGAATTTTAAGATAATATTAACTTGAAAAATGCAAAATTTAAAATGAACCAACAGCTAGTCCACGATAATTTAGTAGAATCTCAAATATGTAAAAATTCCATAAATGTTTTAGTGGTAAGTATAATATTTTTATAACTTAACGGGGGCATGGGGCCAATGCATTTTCCGCATTTCATATCATTAACACAGTCTTCACTCCAGGTTTTGATATCTCCCAAAATATAAATGGGTTAAATCATAAAATCAATATTTCAATCAGAATACAATAAATATGTTACCTTTATAACAAACCTAAGGTATTTCATACCAATTTTTCAAGAAGTTGCTAGTGGGTAACTATTTATTTGATGAAAGGAAAACGAACTTCCTTTTTGTGTAATATAAAAGATATAATAAGCATTGATATTTGAGTAAAAGCTCATTATTTCAGACAATTTTTTGATCTGGCCTCAGTGTTGCCAAATTCTAAAAGACACAATTTGATCATCTTTTAAGACTATTGCATAGTATAAATACAAAGAAAATGAAAGACAAACTTGGCACAGGAAAAATAATTATGTTTTTGAACAAAATTCTTCATTCTCTATATTTGCTATAAAACTCTTATCATTCTTGAGATGAGTTATAGTTTCAACAGCACAGTTTCATGTATAAGCCATTTTGTTTAATATAATGAATTACTTCATCTGCTGTCAAATACTTCACTGACAATCCTCTTGAAATGCAATCCCTGAAATGGATAATTGAAAAAGTGTAAGCTCATTTTCCTTGATTCTTTGCCCAGATTCAGATTGTTGCATTGTATTTGTATCCATGAGTATAGAAGATTACAATCCTCCAACAACAACTAAGTGGAAATGAAAGTTCATGTTCTTACCTCAATCCGGTCGAACTGATCCCATTCGGTACCACTTCATCTACAATTGTGATGTTATTCTGCAAGAAAAGATGTCGCCCGTGATGTAAATGCCATAATTTTTCCTAAAAAAGCTAGAAACAATTTCAAATTGCCGATGAAAAGCAAAAGTGGAGCTATGATGATTACATGGTAAATGAAGTTAGAGATAATTACAAAAACTACCCCGGTAACACGTTACGAATACCCCCTCCTAATGGTACAATTTGTAAAATAGAAACAAATATCAAGGAGGTGTTTGTAATTTTCAAAGATAACTGATCTGTTTGTAAGCCAAACCTCAGAGTAGTATTTATAAATGTACTTTGAAATTATGCAGCATTTAACTCGGGTCGTTGGCACAAAATAACAAATCACAAATGCAACATAAACCCAAGACAAGAATAACCTTTACTTGTGAGTTGTGACAGAATTAATTTCATAAGAACAAATACATGTTTAAAATGGATTACCTTGTATTCGTTCAATATATCATCCTTAGATATGATACTCTCAACATCTTGGCCACCTCGCCGTATACAAACCAACCCAAAATCTCTACAAATAGTCCTGACCTAAACCAGAAAAGCCATGAGCAGAAATGAATTTCAATCACCAATTATTTTGTGCCATTTATTTAAAACATTCAGGTTTCCCAAGAATGCTTCAACTTCTCTAAGCTTAAACAGGATATAATTAAATGCTTATGTTAGGAGCTATAAGCCTATAACAACCAGTCCTTCCCCATTATGTGCTCTGAATGCCTCTTTAAAATTGTAAGAAAAAGAAAAATCGACCAGAAGCAGCATCTAAATTCTTTAGCTGCCAGTAGTAAAAATATAGTTTGTTAAACAGCCACTATGCTATCATACTAGCACCAGAGCGAATGCGACTTTACCTGATCACGGATCCAAAATCCAGGAATACTGAAAGATTCTATCAGATCAGAACCACAGACGAGCAAGACTTTAAGTGACTCTACAAAGAGAAGAACAAATCATAAGCTTGAAAGATTGCACATTTTTTGGGAAATTTTTTTGAAGGTAATGCAGCTAATGTGTTTGAACAGAACTAAATTGGATAATACTTCCACGTCCGAACGCTATACTGACAGAAGTTTGATGTTTCTAAAACCTCTGCAGTTACTAACGAAAAAATGACACCATACTCGGTAATGAGTTTCTTCAAAGCTTACCACTGGATACAACTTCACTTTGGCATAATGAATTCCAAACTCTAGACAAAATCGTCAATGTGCGTTGGTAGGTGCTCTGACTTGCCTGTTGAGATGCAATAGAAATGTACCTAATAGTCAATACCATAGTGAAATAACCAAAAAAAAAATATTAGTAACACAATTACAAAGGCTAAGGACCAGTGGGTTATTCAGAACTACGGAACTTCAGATAATCTTCTACTGAAATATCAATAATATTAACATGTGGTTGTGGTTGTGTGTGTGTGTGTGTGTGTGTGTGTGAGAGAGAGAGAGAGAGAGAGAGAGAGAGAGAGAGAGAGAGAGAGAGAGAGAGAGAGAGAGAGACCTCCCATGGATCTACCATAACGAAATCAGAACTTTTACAAGCAAGATTACACATAGCAATACGATGTTCAGCCAGTATGAGACCCTGCAAGTAGGTGAAAAAACTCACTATAGGAGATGATGATATGCTCACCGTCCAAAAGATATCAGATGACGAGACTATAAACCTTCTTTTAGAACCAACAATGATGAATAATGGAACAAAACAACCATGTTGCATTAAAATAACGCAAGACATGTTTCAATACCAAGGATCGTAACTAGGAAATAAGGAACCCACGTAGTGATAACTGATAATATATAATAAGGCGTTCAATAGGTTGAATAAATAATACGATTTTGTGGCAATTAAATCTGTGAGGGGAAGTCAAAAGGCTTTCAGCCTCAGCAGCCAACATCCTATTATTATTGTGAACAATATTTCTTCATTGACCTTTCTTTGAATCTTTGAGGCAGTTTAGTGAACAAATTCTCATACACCACATCTGCCATGCACATAAAATGCTAGAAAGCTTCTCTGATGTGAATGTATACATAACGTCTGGCTTGCCCATAATATCCAGAATACCTTTTTCCCGTATGAATCATTTACGGGTGACATGTAACCTCCAATGACACAAAACCCTTGTGAATTTAGAGCATCTCTTGCCAACTCTGATCATTAAAACAGTAAAAGTTACAACTTCATATTATGCAACTGTGCATTCACTTAACTACACAACTTGATAGAAAATTAGAAACCATCATGTTCAAAATGTCTTTACTGCCCCAACCCCCAATAAAAGAAAAAAGAGAATGAGAATGGATATATAGGGTGAGAAGTGCTCACCAAAACAACGCAAGTGCATGTATGTAGGAGGGTTAAAACTTCCAGTTGATACCAAAACTACATAAGGCTTTCCCCTGTATGAGAGAGAGGACCAAAATATTCCATATCAATATCATAAGAAAAACTTTCAGCTGGCAAAAAAAAAAAAAAAAGAAAAAAGAAAAAACCATATGAAAGTTGAATTCCAAAGAATAACAAACAAATTTTGCAGCTAAAGACGAGAAAAAAATAGCCTACAGACTTACTTGCTCCCAGAACTTGATAAACCATATTTATTGATATATTCCAAAGATAATTTGTCCAGTGGCAGCGATACATCTATAGCAACAGCGAAACACGTCAAGATTTTCAAGCAAAGCTCAAATCTTTTTGTGTTAAGACAAAAATTAATAGTAATAACAATAACTCCAATGACGAAATACGAAACAGGGCAGATGGGCTGATAGCATAAGCATCATGTTTACCTGGATTTGCGGCAGCCATTCAATGAGAGTTTTATAAACTTCTCTTTGGCAAAAACCCAAACAGATTATACGCAATTATGAACACAGACGGTTTTCAAAGTAACTCTTCCACCACTAATCATTTTGGAGTTTACAATACAAAACAGCAATTCTGAAAGTTCGAAGAAAATGGAAATCCTGCAAGAATTTGTCGATTTACGATCCAGTGGGAAGCAAATGGGCCGAATCAAACGACCCGGTAATTTTCGTAGGCTTTTTAAATGGGTCGTGGTAAGGATCAATTTTGATTGCATTAGTTCAGCCTCATTGGGCCTTAATTTGTGACCCAATGATTTTTGAATGGAAATACATCTCCATGAAAACTAATATAACTTTTCACATTGCTTCGACCCCAAAATCCAAATCTTTATTTAAAAAAATCAATATTATTTTATTTTTGTATCAATTTTTTATCCATAAAAAATTGCTTGATAGAATCAATGTCAAATAAAATTGAAAATAAAGTGTATCGATTACTTTCTTTTTGTTGACCAATTAATTAATCGGTTACTGTACAAGAGTAAATTATTTACACTTTAGTGCAAGAAAATCTAACTTTTTTGATTAAGTGTATGTTTGGTCCATCAGTATTGTCTTTATCATATATGATACAAAAGCAATAACCCTATGGGCTAAGGGGGGTAAAGTAATTAACATTTTCCGGGCATGCACACGCATGTCAACATAGCTCACACGAGTCGCACAATTTACAAACACTAGAGGTGCAATTTGTAATATAGAAACAAACATCAGAGCATATCGTAATTCTGAAACATAACTGCGTTTCTTTTGTAATTAAGCAAAACCTCAGTGTAGTTTTTGTAATTATCCCTAAAGATTATGAAGCATTTCCTGAAAATAGCTACAAAAACATACATATGCACTATACAGGGTACATACATTCAATAATCTTCCAGGAGTGAGCAGTCCCTAGGCAAAGCTTAGGCAAATACTTAGACAAAATATCCCCAATTTGCTATACATGACCACAATGTAGCTGAATTAGCACGGCCAGTGAGTCGAGCTTCTACCGGCACGGTCCATCCTGAGAATAACGGTGACTATTATACCTATCTCTGGATTTCAAGAACTTCTCTTCGTCTTTTTTGTAGGACTCATTTTCCTCATCTATCTGCCGGTTTATCTCCATAAGCTCCAATTTTCTTGCTTTCAACAATTGCAAAGTTTGTGAGCTGTGTGGAGTAGCAGTCTTGTTTTTTACTGGAAATATGATATCTGGTTCCCTGAATTGTAAAAGAACAAATAAAAGAGAATGGATGTCATAGTTGGAAGTATCAACAGGAGCATGTAATGTGAATTCAAGAAAAGACATAGTGGTTGAAAGTCAGAAGAAAAACTGAAATTCTGTGAATATTTGGTTGTATACTTAATAGCGAAGGCAGAATAAGATTTCACATTACTTGACGTGCGGTGTTAGGGAATTGAAACTCAGAATTTTATGTCATTTGGTTCATTGTTTCAAAGGGTTACAAAAATTAACCTTGAGGGTATCAGCCTAATTACAAAAAAATAAAAAATAAAATACATTCTTTTAAAGGGTTAATTACAAAACTACCCCGTAGGTTTAGCCTAATTATAAAAAAAACAGTTATCTTTTAAAATTACAAATGTCCCTCAGACTTTTGTTTTTAGCTTACAAAATTGCACCATCAAGAGTTTTTTTGAAAGATAACTGGAGTTTTTTTGTAAGGCTAAAACACAGTTGTACTTTTTGTAATTATCCACTTTCAAAATCACAAATACTCGTGAGCAATTGTTTTATGTTACAAATTGATCCTCAAAAGGGAGGTCTTTGTTAAGTAAATACAAAGATCAAGGGGTATTTGTAATTTTTGAAAAATAATTGAAGTTTTTCGTAATTAGGCGTCAAACCTCAATGGTAGCTTCTGCAAATTACCCTCTGAAGCACAGGTGTGGCCATGTTCAGGAGTATGAACCTTATGGAATCTAAGTCGATAAACAAACAATACCGTGCGTAGAAAGATAAACATTAACACATAACAAGTGTAAAAAGTTTCATACCAATGGCCAAGAGAGACTAGTCCATTTCCTTTCATGATGCCTCCATCCAAAGAGACAGCTCCATCTTTAATACAGGATTGTGCCATCATCATGCACTCCCTATCTTTGTAGACTTGAAGCTCACCAAAAAGACGATAAAATAATGTCTCGCGAAGACCATGACCACTCTTTGTTCTCCATTGTAAATAACTTGCTTCTATGCTTATCAGGTTAACCGCATACTCCAAAAATCCTTGCGGTACATCACCTCCTGGCAAAGTAGGCGGCTGCAAAGGTAGTCGGTTTTGGGGACTTATGCTTGGCTCTGTGATGCTCGGCCTGTCAATTTATTAGCAGTAATTTGAATTAGTGGAAAAGGGTACATTACAAAAACTACCCCTGAGGTTTGGCTTGACTAAAAGGAAAATTATCTTTCAGAATTACAAATACCCCCTTAAGGTTTGTGTCTGTATACAAATACCCCCCAGTCCCCTCAGTAGGTGCAATTTGTAAAATAAAAACAAATGTGGCTTAACTAAAAAGAAAATTATCTTTTAAAATTACAAATACCTCCTTAAGGCTAGTGTCTGTTTTACAAATACCCCCCAGTCCACTCAATAGGTGCAATTTGTAAAAATAAAAACAAATTTCAGGGAGGCAATGTAATTTTGAAATATAATTTGGTTTTTATTTTCTTGTTTTTTTTTGTGTAATTAGTCAAAGCCTCAAGGGTACTATTTTATAAGCATCCCAATGGAAAAACAGACATGAAGTACTTAATAATGTTGTCACAAAGCAATAAGGGTGTGTCTGGATTGAGGGATTTCAAATACAATGCATTTGAAAAATCAACGGATTTCAAATACCTTGATTTGAAATTCATCTTTGGATGATGTGGATTGTGTAAGAATTTCAAATCCTTTGTAAAATTTTGATAAAAAAATTTAAAACTCTAATCATTTTCTTAATTGGTATTTAATAAATAAAAGATATAGTTTTATTATTTTTATACAAGATATAATTTTATTATTTTTATACATAATTATAATTGATACACTAATAAAAATATTAAATATATAAATTTTATGTGAGAATATATGTGAGAGAAACTGTGTGAAAGAGAGGAGAAAGTGTGTGTATGTGTGCAGTGCGTGGGTGTGCGCGCATGCACAGTGAGTGCAGCTTGCAGTGCGTGTGCATTGTGCAGTGTATGTGAGCATGTAGTGTGTAGTTTGTGCAGTGTATGTGTGTGTGCAGTGTGTAGTTTGTGCAGAGTATGTGTGTGTGCAGTGTGTAGTTTGTGCAGGGCATGTGTGTGCGTGCAGTGTGTAGTTTGTGCAGGGTATGTGTGTGTGCAGTGTGTAGTTTGTGCAGGGCATGTGTGTGTGTGCAGTGTGTAGTTTGTGCAGGGCATGTGTGTGTGCGCGCGAGCAGTGCGTGCAGTGTGTCTGGATGTGTGCATAAAGACAAGAAAATGATAGATTTCAAATGACTAGGTTTTGGGATGGATTTAAAATCCTTTAAAAATGAACTTAAAAGAGGGTAATGAAATCCATTGATTTGGATTTTTAAGCCAAACAAGTGTGGATTTAGCTAAAGAATTCAAGTCCCTCATCCCAAATCCACCCTCGTATCCCCCAATTGAAATGCAACCTAAAAGAAAGGAACCTGCTTCCATTACCTAATATCATCAAGGCACAAGGCAAGGTATCTTCCACTTATAGATTGTCCAACTTTACTTGCCAACTTGTGAAGGGTATTGGTCTCAAGATCACATGCTGCTGCATAGTTTTCGCACACAATTGCAAGCATTAGATCCTCACCAAGATATTGCGCCAACATCCTGCGTCACGAAAGAAAATACAGTTCTAGATCACTGAATTCGTCCTCTACAAGGTTTCATCGACAAATAAATTGACCAACCCCCATTAGAGAGAGAGACGGTAAGAAGAAGAACGAGGAGGAGTAACCTGCTAAGGTCAATGCTTTGAACTGTTCCAAGAAGTGCAACAACACCGAGTATGTCTCGAGGTCTTGATTCAAATGGTACTTCTTCAAACAAATTGCAGATAACAGCTGCTGCAGATTGACTTTTGCTTTGGATTTGGGCAAGTGTCCACTCTTGTCCGCACATGCTCGACACATTCAGATGACCACGGTCAATGGAGGCTGGAGATATAATCATTGTAAACGATTTATCATGGAATGAAATATTCATGGGAAGTGGTTCTACATGTTAAACCATCTCTTGCACTGGAACCACACACATTTGCACTTCTCACAAAATTAGTTCTTTGGAGTTATGATCCAGAAACACATCCAATGCGAGCAACTCACAGACAGGTTCATCACACAAATTCAACACATTCTGTGGTGCAACAAGATTGAGCCATTCCATTACATGTTTTATTTAATTGGAAAAGACTTGTCCTTATTTCCTAGCAAATATTTAAAGATGTCAACCATAAAATAGATAAAAATCTTTATAAAGATGAAAATCATCAATAGTTCTTTTTGTTGAATGGCATTATCCTTGAACAAAAGAGAATGCAGAACAGATTTTGAAACTTGTTACGCTGCTTGATGATACACGTCAACTTAGTTAAACTAATAAATCTGCTAACAGTCTAAATTTACGGAGCATACAGATTGTAAATGAGTGCAAAGACATGTCTATGTTGGAAATAACTTTAGTGAGCAAAGCCGTCATTTCAAATCCAGGAGCATTCGTATAGAATTATCAAAAATCGACAGATTAATAAGCAGAAGCAAACCTGAATCCATAGCAATCGATCGTTTTAAGGATCAGTCTTCAAGATTGGCACAAAATTTTCCTTTTAGAGACACTTTGGAATTTCACTATATGTTCTTTCCGGCGATGGGATATCGAAAAAAGAACTCTTAATATGTGTGACCTAGGGACTACGAACCCCTTTATATGGTGAAGCTATAGTTTAGTATTTCTATTTCTAGTATAAAATGTACAAATCCAAATAGTACCATAACATCAGAGACAGAGACTATACCAATGTCATATAATTTATGCATATGTGCCGCCCAAAACCATATGACTAGTTCTTTGAGCTACACTATGGTATGAACAAGCACGGAACATGTCGAAAAATTACAACTAAAGCTAGTAAAATATCACAAACAGAATCATAAACAATAGTATCATCGACGCCCAGATGTCAGGTAATGCTTAAAGAGAGCGCAATTATACTAAGCATGGACTAAGTGATTAGCCATTCTTGTATAATTTGAATAAAGACATGGAGTAGTGAAAAATTTAGGAAAAGATTAAAAATTTGTGGCGTGCCTTGTAAATCTGATATATGTTGCTGAATGTGTGACTTGCTAAGGCTTAGCATCTCTAACTTCCTCTGATGATCTACCATTTTAAAACCCCAGTCTGCAAGATCGTCTTCTAGCTCCTGTATGGAGAACTTTACCAAAAATAGAAAATGCACGATAAGTAAAAAAACTCAAGGAAAAAGTGATATTATTCCAGCTCTCAGAATCCAGTCACATCTATATCAGTTCTGTATGAACTATGAAGGACACTAATGAACTAGGTAAGTAAACTATTGAACTTCGTGTTCAGTGAAATATATTGTTGGTGAAACCAAGCAGTTATTGCATGTAAATGTTAAAACATTAAATAATCAACGACTATCAGTTTACCTTCAAATTTCTGAGATCTTGAGAAGCTGAGACCTGAGTTGGCAATATATCTAAATTTTTATTTTGAGCATCAGTATTCTCCAATTTTGAAGTTTTCAAAGGTGAGTAACCAATATATCTAAAAATATGTCATAAATGATAAAATCAGCAAACACTTGAAAGATTGCATAATTTTGCGAATTCTTTTTGAAAGTAATGCAGCTAATGAGTTTGAACAAAACTGATTGGATAATCCATGTCGTATCGCTATATTGACTAAAGTTTGAGGTTTCTCAAACCTCTGCAGTTACTAACAAAAATATGCCAGCATATTGGGTAATGAGTTGCTTCAAAACTTACCACTCGATACAACTTCACTCTGGCATAAGGAATTCCTAACTCTAGACAAAATTCTCAATGTGCGTTGGTAGGTACTCTGACTTGCCTGTTGAGATGCAATAGAAATGTACCTAATAGTCAATACCATTGAAAAATAACTAAATAAATTTTAGTAACATAATTACAAAGGCAGAGGCATTAGTGGGTTATTCAGGGTGCGGAACTTCAGCTATTCTTCTACTGAAATATCAATAATATTAACATGTGTTTGTGTTACCCATCGTGTTGTGTGCGTGTGTGTGTGTGTGTGTGAGAGAGAGAGAGAGCGAGAGAGAGAGAGAGAGAGAGAGAGAGAGAGAGAGAGAGAGAGACTCCCATGGATCTACCATAACGAAATCAGAACTTTTACAAGCAAGATTACACATAGCAATACGATGTTCAGCCTGTACGAGACCCTGAAAAGTAGTGAAATATTCTGTAGGAAATGTAGCTTTGCTCAGCATCCAAAAGGTATCACAGCACGAGACTATAAACCTTCTTTTAGAAACAATACAGACTTGAATTATGGACACAACAACCATGTTTCAGTTTAACTAATGCAAGACATGTTTCAATACCAAGAAGTTGTAACTGGGAAATATTTAGGATCCCACGTAGAATAAGGCGTTGAATTAGGTTGAATAAACAAAAACCATTTTGCCTCAATTAAATCTGTGAGAACAGACAGAAGGCCTTCAGTCTCAACAGCCTACGTCTTATTATCCTTATTCTCTCAAGAACAGTAAACATTATTTCTTTAAATTTGACCTTCCTTCATTTTCTTTGAAGCAATTAATGAACAAATACTTCTACACCACATCTAGCATGATCATAATATGCTAGATAGCTTCTGATATGAATCTGTACACAATCATAATATCCTAAATACCTTTTTCCCGTATGAATCATTTACAGGTGACATGTAACCTCCGATGACACAAAACCCTTGTGAATTTAGAGCATCTTTTGCCAACTCTGAGCATTAAAACAGTAATCAATACAACTTGAACGAAAAAGGCAAATACAATATAGGAGCACAAACTAATTGGCACACCTATTAACTTTTAATTCATGCAACTTTGTATTCCACTTAATTACACAACCCAAAATGTAGCGAGACGTTTGCCAGCATTTAGCAAATGGACACAATGGGAAACTATCACTCATGTTCAAATACCTTTACTGGCACACCCCCTTCCCCCAATACAAAAGAAAAAATGGAAATGAAATGCATATTTGGGGTGACAAATGCTTACCAAAACAACGCAAGTGCATGTATGTAGGAGGGTTAAAACTTCCAGTTGATACCAAAACTACATAATGCTTTCCCCTGTACGAGAGAGGACCAAAACATTCCATATCAATCTCATACGTAAAACTTTAAGCAGAAGGGGAAAAAAAATCGAACTCATAATTCATTATAAGCCAAAAATGAGTAAAAGAAAAGAAAAACAAATTTTGCAGCCAAAGAACGAGAAAAGAGTGAAGAGCTACACAGGCTTACTTGCTCTCGGAACTTGATAAACCATCTTTATCGATACATTCCAAGGATAATTTATCCAGTGGCAGCGCTACATCTATAGCAAACGCGAAACACATCAAGAATTTCAAGCAAAGCTCAAATTTTTGTGTGTTAAGAAAACAAAATAATTATTCCAATGACGAAATACGAAACAAAGCAGATGGCTGATAGCATGTTTACCTGGATTTGTAGCAGCCATTAAAAAGTAAAAAAAAAATCTCTTAAGCAAAAACCCAAACAGATGATGAGCAAGTATGAAGACAGCCGGTTCTCACAGAAACTCATCTCCACTTATCATTTCGGAGTCAGCAATTCTGAAAGTTCGAAGAAAAACGAAATCGGGCAAGAATTCGTTGCAACGTGATCCAGTAAGGCACAAATGCATTAAGAAATTACACAAAATACCCTCCATTTGACACAAATCCCGATTTTCTTAACTCTACATTTCTACATTTCTTTTTGTTTACTTTTTTGTCTCTCTTTTTTATTTTTTCCTCATTTAAGCTGCAGCATTTTCTTGTCAATATGTCATTTCATCTTTTCTTCCCTCATCTGTCCGTCTTTGTCCAGCTACTTTCTCTTTTCTGACGTTTGAATTTTTCCTTTGTATATAAAATATTTGATGGTTTGTTTTCTCTTTGATTCCTGCAGAAATTCTTGTTCAAAATCAAGCCTAGTTTCTTCATCTTTTAAAACGAAAAAAATAAAACTTGTCGATGTTGATGAAAAATAAGTTTTAAAAGAAAATCATCCAAAATTAGAATGCGGTCAACGTATTGTTAGGTAATTTTGGTAAAATCTTAGTATTTTGCAGGTATCGGTCAAAAATAGGTGGACATTTGTGTCATTTTCCCATTTTTTTTTTTTTGATAAGTTGGGAGTAGTGGTTGGAGCGGATGAAATAAATTTCAAAAAAACTGAAAAATACATATTTCGAACCCTGGTCAACATTCTTACAAAGGGTGAACGATATCACTTGAACTACAAGCTCGTAATTTAGAGCTTAATTTGTTATCTATTGATTTTTAAATGTTGTTCCAAAACCCTCGTCTAGCCCGATTAGTCTCTGTCTAAGTATTCGTCTACATTTATTTCGATTAAGCCCCATCTAAGTCCCGCTTAACCGATTATGCTGCCTGACTAGCTCTATTTAGAATATTGTTTTTTAAGTAGAGATCCATCTTCCCAAATCCAATAAAAGTAACTTTTTTTAAGTAAATATTGATAGTTGATACTACTTTTTAGGTAAACTAGCTGTAATTTTAAGTGGGACACAAGCCGAACCTACAAATAGTATAATATTTAATTTCTATTAAATACAGTTTACAACCTTTACTATTACTTTTGTAAAATAAAACTTTATTTAATAAAATCAGTGCTGAATAATATTCAGGATCAATAAATTGAATGAAAATCGCAGAGAGGCAATGTATTTATAATTTACATTACAGGTACAAATAAATTCAATTTTCGATTTTTTTGAGGTAATAATTTGCACATTGATATATCTTCATAGAACATTGGGAAACAAATTGTATAAAATTCTACTGTATTGAAAATTTTCATTTTCCACCCTATTCTATCGTTAATTTCTACATGCGCCCATCTACAGGGTCAAAGTATTTAAACCTTTCTCCGTGCATGTACATGAATCAATGACGCAAATCAACATTGTAGCTGGATATCAATACCAAACCTTTTGGGTCACACAATAGTAATACCCATTGCTATTATGAAGCATTTCCTGAATAAGCTACAAAAACTTGTACTATATAGGATAATATATTCAAACAAACTTTCAGGAGAACAAAACTTATGTACTTATAATTTACGGCCACTCAGTCTGGTGTTGTGAGCTTCTTAGCTGCTGCTGCTGCTGCTGGAGAGGGTCTATTCTGCGATAAGCAATAGCTGTTATACCTATCTCGGGATTTTATGAACTTTTCGTGGTCTCTTTTGTACGATTCGTTTTCCACATCAATATGCCTGTTTATCTCCATAAGCTCCAACTTTCTTGCTTCCAACAATTTCAAAGTTTGTGCGCTCTGTGGATTAAGAGCCCTGTTTTTGACTGGAAATATGATATCTGGTTCCCTGAGTTTAAAAGAAGAAGAAGAAGAGCATGCATTTCATAGTTTGAAATATCAGGATCATGTAATGTGAATTCTAGAATAGGCTGAAAGTGTGGTTAAAGTCAGAATAATAACCGAAATTCTGTGAAGGCAAACTGACAGTAAAATACCACCCCCTGAGGTTTAACCTAATTTTAAAAAAACTCTAATTATCTTTCAAAATTACAAATACACCCTTACGGTGTTATAAGCATGCACCTGAGGTTTGTATATCTACAGTTTGTCGGATTTTTGTCATTTGTCCATAATAAAAATGTCTTTAGCCATTTTCGAGTTCAATTGTCGACTACTTCGCCCTTTTATTCATTTTTGGGACATGTACATTTCTTGGGATCAAGATCATTTCGATACCAAGAAATATACTGCATCAATTTTTTGAAAAATAGCCAAGTATCCAACCAAAGAATACAAGAAGGAGTATTACCATCAGTTTTTAGTCAATACATGTATTTTGAAAAATATTGCTATTGGTCATTTTAAAAAGACGTAAATAGCCAATTTGACCTATTACAACTTGTTTTATCTAACAAAGACCCCCATCCTGGGTAAAATTTGTAAAAATATAAGAAACAGGACACTAGGTTAATCGTAATCCTCAAAGATAAATTGGCTTTTTTGTAATTAGATAAAACCTCAGGGTAGTTTAGTAATTATCCCTAAAAAACAATGCATGACAAGTGCAAAAAGTTCATACCAATGGCCAAAAGAGACTAGTCCATTTCCTCTCATGATGCCTCCATCCAAAGAGACAGCTCCGTCTTTAATGCAAGATTGTGCCATCATCATGCAATCCCTATCTTCGTAGACTTGAAGCTCACCAAAGAGACGATGAAATAATGTCTCTCGAAGATTATGACCACTCTTTGTTCTCCAGCGTAAATAACTTTCTTCGATGCTTATCATGTTAACCGCATACCCTAAAAACCCTCGTGGTACATCACCCTCTGGAAGAGTAGGTTTCCGCAAGGGCAGTGGCTTTTGGGGATCACTGCTTCTGCTTGGCTCCCTGGTGCTTGGCCTGTCAATTTAGCAGCCATACAAAATGACCAACATTGTGATATTGGATTATACTACAACACTTCATAATGTTGTCACAGAACAATAAAACAAGGATTGTTTTTTCCAGTACCTAATATCATCGAGGCATAACGCAACATATCCTCTTATAGTTTGTCAATTTAGTTGCAAACTTGTTTAGGGTATTGGTCTCAAGATGATATGCTGCAGCATAGTTTCGCACACAATTGTACACATTAGATCCTCACCCAGATATTGAGCTAATATCCTCGTCACAAAGGAAATACAATTCTAGTTCAATAAGTTTGTCCTCTACAAGGTTCAACCATAAAGAATTGACCACCCACCCACCCTCAAGAAAAAGAAGATAAACAAACGATAACTACAAGAACTACCCTTGAGGTTTGATCTTACTAAAAAAACTCCAATTATCTTTTAAAATTACAAAAAAAAAAAAAAAACCTTAATGTATTACAAACACCCCCTTGAGGTTTGCATTTTCTGAACACCCCTATTGAGGGTGCAAATTGTAAAATAGAAACAAATATCAATTATAATTTTAAAATAGTTGGGGTTTTTGTAACTAAACTAAAGCTCAAGAGTAATTTTTGTAATTAATCCCCAACCCCACACCCCACACCCCAAAAAAAAAAAAAAAAAAAAAAAAAACGAGGAGTAACCTGCTAAGTTCAATGCTTTGAACTGTCCCAAGAAGTGCTACAACACCAGTATGTCCCGAGGTCTTGATTCCAGTGGTACTTCTTCATGCAATTTGCAAATAACAGCAGCTGCAGATTGACTTCTGCTTTTGATTTGTTCGCGTGTCCACTCTTGTCCGCACATGCTTGACACATTCAGATGATCACGATCTATGGAGGCTGGACAAAATAATCTTTGTAAAGGATCTATCATGGAGTGAAATATTCGTGGTACTATGGTAGTCATTCTACAATTAAACAAATCTTGCAGTGGGACCACACATTCGCACTTCTCACAGAATTAGTTCTCTGAAGTCCTAAGATTATGAGGAATAATCCAGAAACATATCCAACAACGCAAGCAATTTAGAGAGAGTTTTATCACACTATTCTAACATATTTTGTGGTGATAACAATATTGAGTTAATTCATTTACTTGTTCTATTTAACTGAAGAAGAATTACCATTATTTCTTAGCAAATATTTAAAGAATTCAAACATAAAATGGATAAGAATCTTTATAATATAAAGATGAGTAGAATCTATTGTTCTTTAGTGGAATGGCAATATCCTGAATAGTAGGAAATGCAGAACAAATTTTGAAACTTATTACACTACCTGATGATACAAGTCAACTTAGTAAAACTAACAAATCTGCAACCAGTCCAAAATTTATGGTGCTTGTGGATTGCAATGAGGGCAAAGATAGGCATGCACTTAATTGCTAAAAGTCCCATGATCATCGATCACCTCAGTTAGAATACAGGAAAAGAAACTAAAAATTTCTTAGCATAACTTCATATTAGTGACTTTGACTTCATCGCTGAAAACAAAAAGCTCAGGGCTATGAATCTTCTCTGTTAGCTTGTTGGAAGAAACATCTCCAAAAAGAGGGAGTGCAAAAACAAATAAAAAAAATTCAGCTGATTCCCCCCAACCCCCCAAAAAAAGATGTGTGCTTCAGCATACTCAAAAGGAACTTATGCATATATGTCGCCTTAACCCAAATGACTAATTTTGGATTAACATGATGGAAAGAAACAAGTACCCGACATGTCCAAAAATTGCAACTAAATCTAGTAGAGTATCACAAACATAATAATTAACAATAGTATCCATGGCCCTTTCAAAGAGTGTGCAATAATACTAAGCGTGGATTAAGCGATTAGCCATGTGTGCACTGTACAATTTGAATAAAGATTTGAATAAAGACACGAAGGACTAAAAACTATAGGATATAATAAAAAGTAACACATGAAACCTTGTAAATCTGATATTTGTTGCTGAATGCGTGACTGGCTAGCGTTTAGCACCTCAAAGTTCCTGTGATGATCTACAAGTTTTGAACCACAGTATGCAAGATCATCTTCAAGGTCCTGTATGAAGAAATCTTACTCAGAACTGGAAATAATATTGGTAAAACTAAACCACTTAATGCATGTAACTCCTTAAAATTTAAATAACTAGTGATTATCAGTTCACCTTTTCGCAAATCAATGCGGAACCAGCCAGATTTCCTAGATCTTGAGGATCTGAGACCTGAACTGGCAATATATCTATATTTTCATTGTGAGCAGCGGTATTCTCCAATTTTGGAGTTTTCAAAGAAGGTGAATCACCGATGGGCAACACATATTCATTCGAAATATTCGGAGAAAATTTTTTAGGCCCCGCCCGTAAATCCTTTAGGGAAGGTGACTGTGGGGGATTCTGTAAATTTTGGTCGGAATTTTGGCATGACAGTACTGAATTCCCTACATCCTCATGATTCAGTGTAAAATCACGATTCTCCTGCCAGGCCTTCTTAACATGAACCTACATAGAAGGATTAACTAGTGTAAGAAAAACCAATTAACTTTGAACTGGAAATAATTTCAGAAGTTACTACAACCTCTATATCCAAGTTTAGTTCTGGATAACGAGAATGAGAGGCTGAAAAGGAGAAGTTTCCTTCGGTCTGAGGGAGAGGAATAGACGAATAGTACAACGTCCATGACGGAAGCTGTAACGCACAGAATCATCAATATCAAATGAATTCGACTTAATGTGTGAGAGTATGAGACTGCCCATGTTTTTCTTCGTCATGGATACTCTCATCAACCTTGCCTTCATAATTGATAATCTCAAATACAATATTCTCCAATTGAGAACCAGCTTCACAGTTCTTAAAGTCCTGCATCCAGAAACAATTAGTATAAAAATATGGAGAAAAAAAGTAAAAGAAAGAATGAGAGAAGAACGCTTCACAGTTTTTAGATTTTCCCTTTCCTTCTTCTTTCAAACTAGCATGATGGTTACAGATATGAAACAGGGTGGAAAAAGAAAAAGGGATTAATTACAAAAACTATCCCTGATGTTTAGCCTAATTACAAAAAACCCCACTTATCTTACATAATTACAAATAGCCCCTTGACATTTGTTTCTCTTTTACAAATTGCATCCTCGAGAGGGGTATTTATTTACGCATATACAAATCTCAAGGTGGTGTTTGTAACACTTTTGGGGGTAATTGTAATTTTAAAAGATAACTTCGAGTTTTTGTAATTTGGTTACACCTCATAGATAATTTTTATAATTATCTCAAAGAAAAAGATCAAACCTTTGGCTCAGACCGGAGCTTTCTTATTTCAGTTTGAAACTTCAGCTTGAAAATGACTTTCTCTTGAGATATTACACTAAGGAAACTGCATGTGAAAAAAATCCAACTGAATACTTTTGACTATAAATGGACAGGTGATGTACATATGCAGATACATAAAAGGCACAAGACATTCATATAACACTAAATGATTGGAAATACTAGCAGGAAAAGAGAAAAAGGATGAAGCTGCCTACCAGCTTTGCCATATCCCTTGAAACTTTTAGAATATTGCTCAGATCCACACATCCACTAGAGTTGACCTATTAATTAAAATATTTCATGGTAAGGAAACTAAAGTGGCTGCATAAATGAGAAGGCTAGCAAGATGATGACAATTAATAATCGTAATAACTGGTGCAGCAATATAATTTGATAATGAAAATTCTTATCCATTATTGGATCCTATTGCCATCTACCAAGTATCTTTAGACCTATTTTGACCAATATTGATGCCCATAAAATAGGTAAAGGGTTTTGATGAATACAGTTGATCAGAACAACACATTGAGCATGGTGTAAATGTTTCACTGAGTAATCAATACTGTGTAAACTCAGTTTGCAATTCCAACATCCAATCTTAGACAAGCTTAAGTGAAATAAAAATGAGTTGAGCTGATATTTTTCTATGTAATGGAAAAATTCCAGTCTCATTCATCTAGAATCCACATAAACCGAGTAGGCTAATTTTCTATTTTCTGACCATATAAACTGGATTTCACAAAAGCATTTTGGAAGAGCCTGCAAATCATTAATTCGTGACCATGTCCACTCAAAGACTCACTGCTATGACCTTCAAAACTATCACCAAGATGATAATGTATTCAGCTCTGTTATGGACATAAATCAATTGCTTTGGAAAAGAGCAGATAACGGTCAATGCCAAAGGATTGACAAAGAAAATCTTCGAGGATGCTTTGCAGACCAGTGAGCTGACCTTTTTTACACAATTGAAACCCTTGCTATGGACATTACCGCTTCCATCTTGAAATGAGAACCCATCTACACTCAACAAAATGTTCTCACCTACTTTGGCATGGTTACCATATTCATCAAATACCTGCATAAAAACAAAGTGAGCATTATAGTGAAGTACTAAAATTTAATTTGCTCTCACTTTTCCACATTTCCACCTTTAACTGTGCACGAATCTTAACCTACTCTAAAAAGAACTCATGTTAACCTTCAAATAATGAATAATATTCGCCACCTCAAAGTACATTTAAAAAAAATCAGTAGTTGCGTGACAAATTTCATCGATAACCATAAATAGTGAGTCATATACCTCTAATGCAAACTCCTCAATAATCTGGCCTGGAATCAATTGCCCTCTGAATTGTGGTGGATGTACAGTTATCCTTTGTGGAATTCCAGGTATAACTGTCAACAGGAAGGTCCTTGGTGAGAAACTCAATATCGCATATAAAAGGGAAGTTAACAGTCTCACATCTACATCAATTTCGTTTCAGATATTAGAAATGCATACAGTAACAGTGAAGAAATACGCTACCTCTACATGGGAAAGCCACAGAGAAAGCTTTATCGGGGTGCTAATGTCTAAAGTAGCTTCATAGTCAGGTCGAATATCATCTAACTCACTGCTTTTAATAACAATATCCTACAAAATTTAGAACTAATGAGTGGAGGCACTTGTGGATAAAAATAGAAAAACAAAGCACTAAAAACTACCTTAATTGTCATGATTGACTTGTCAGCTCTTAGACCCACTTTCATACTGTGAACTCGAGCAAGAACTGTGCCACTTGAGCTGAGTGCGATAGTCAGTTTTGGAACACTAGTGAATGGGATGCAGTTGTCATATCTATCATAGCATGCTACAGAAAGAGGTTCAAAACAAGAACCAACCCTGTATAACAATGACAATGCACTAAGATCAAATTTTAAAGATAAATATAGATGTTCAATAATAACTACGTTTCAAAATACAGGCTTTTGCACCTAAATCAGAAAAATCATTACCACATTTAACATGAGATTCGTGAAAATGTTTGGATGAAGCAGAACAAGGTGATAAATTTTTATCAATTTGAATCGCAAAACAAGCAAATAAACAAAATAGGAAATAAAGCAAACAAAAACGTGTCACTAGAAAAGAAGACGCCATACATGAAAACTGAACAGGTTGCTGCCCGCACCTCCCAGAATAAGTAATTATGACATTAAATTCACAAACAAGATTTTAAAAGGATGCAAGCCCGACCGCTACTAAGCATACAAGTGCGTAAGGCAATCATGCAGATGATGACTCTTCATTTGGGTGGGGGAGACAAAACCTAGAGAATTCCATGATAAAAGGAAAACATACAAGTTACTCACCCAATTGTGTACAGTTCGTCAGGTTATGACTTACAACTTTCCAACAGCCAACTTTAGTGGATGCTTGAACTTGCACAACTTGTTCAAACCGGACATCCTTCAATTCATTCTAATAAACGAAGTATCGAATGTAGAACCAGGTCAGAGATGGATCAGTTTGAAGTTTCATTTTGTCATATGTAGAAGGTTGAAAGTTTTAATAACAGTTACCAGGAAGAATGAAAAAGTATAAAGCCAGCTCTTTCAAATAACTGAGGATGTTTCAACTTCACTGGAAATAAGTAAAGGCCATGAAGCCCCTTATGTGATGAAGGAGACGTCCTCACAGTATGAACATGATCTTTCTTTCCAACATTTTTATTACCAGCTATGAATTTGACTTCTAGAATCATCTCATGATTATCTTTAACAATAAATTTTTGGTCCAAACTCTTAGAACTGTTTCCAGAAGTGTAAGCATTGGGACGAATGACAGCAACAATGTTCTCTGGAGGAGTATCTCCAGCTTCTACTACACTAGGCAAAAATCCCTGTAAAACAAGTGCAATTAGTTGTTATTTAATTTTAGAAAGTAAGCTTATGAAGTTGGGATTTTTTCCTTCCTCATTGTCTTAGGGGATTAATGAGAGAATTGTTTTTAATTTAAACCCATATACTACTTAAATAACATTAAAATCAAATAATTTCATTATTCCTTAATGCATATGATCAACCTTTCTCTTTTGGCAAAGGTACTCAAAATCCAAATATCGTATTTAAAGTGTCAAAACCCAATGCGCAAATGAGCAGTTTACAAGTATGCATAGCTCTACAAAAAGTGTAGATTATACTGAGGTGTATGTGACTGCGTTGACTAAATTTAGATAATACCAACTCTCCTCCTTGCAAGTGGTAACACAATAATGTCACCTTTCTCACAACCTGCGAACGTGGGTGCCTCATTCAGTTGGCAAGCCATTTTCAAAGTCGCACAGAACTTAGTGCCAAATGTGAATGCTTTTAATGCCAATTGAACATAAAGGTGACTATTCATTAAGGGACTGATCAATGAAATTTATGAGATATCGGGTAAGTCTTGCCTTTACAAGTTGAACCAGAGGAAATGAAAAACAAAAAAAAAATAATCTAGAAGTAGACAAAAGAATTGCCAAACTAACCCCTTCAATCTCCAATTCTTGGCAATTTATGTGGCTTAATAAGTTAATCACAGAAGGCAATTTCTGGCGATATCGCCAAGCCTGTTCTCCCACTCAGTATCATCAGCTGGTACGCACTGCGTAAACAGGTTCAAAAACTTATCAGTACAATAATAATGGAGATAGAACAATAATGTAAAAATTATCAAGATAAATAGATAACCTTTTCAGAATCGATGATTCTGATTGGTAACACCCAGAGAGTCACGAATATCAATAGTCTGATTCCATTTTCAACCAAAAGGCGGCAACCTTTGTCTTCTGGTAAACCAATTGGCCTATCCGAGGGAAATTTAAAGAATCGGAAATTCTACGAGTCTCTAATTCACTGAAAATACCTAATAACCAGGATTTTTGTTTTACTAAAAATTTGATAAAAGCACATACCTGCAAATCAGTCGACCCTCACCTAATTTGATTTATGAAAGAACAATTAGATGATGAGAAACTAAAGCGTGACCTAAATTAATTGGAAAAAAAAATAAGAAACAAGAACCACCAAGAATACAGCACCTTAGCCAGGGGATCTCCTTCACAATCACATACTGACCAAGATTACCCCAATAACTGTCCAACTAATGCACTTACCACAAGCATCCCCGGGAAGCCCTTCAAGGATTATATATTCCAGCGTGGCAAATACATTGTTCTTATGGCATCCAGCACACGCTCCCTTAAAAACTTTGATTTTCTCTCCAGCAGACCAGCATTTTCCTCTCCTTTGGATCTTTTTATGAACCCTCAAGACTAGCCAGAAGTAAGAGGTGATCAAAAAATTAGTTGGAAAAACATAGAAATACCAGCAATAATATCAAAATAAAATCTGCACAACTCTAACCAGATCATTACAGGAAACAGTATATTAATGATATTAGAGTAATAACGGGGGTGGGGGGACACAACAAAAATGCCCTTTCTTAAGCTTACCACCAGAAGATGTGTCCAGTTTTTTAATCTTCGAAGAAACAACAACAAGAGTCGGTTCATCGAGGCCACCGTCAATTTCCTCATCATAATGGTCATGCATTTCGGAAACCCAGTCAGCATACTGCTTCTCTAGTTGAAGTAGAGGCAATTCTTTTCCATCTCTGGTGATTTTGATTTGCACCTCTGCATAGATAGCAAGATGATGTTCAAATTCAACATAAACATATGTGTGATATTTCTAAGGATACCATAACATCAAAAAGCAATAACCAATCGTGTTCCCACTATTTTCAATATGAGGTCTTGACAAGTCAAAAAATAAACAATGAAGAACTTTACCTTTTTCATTTTCAGGTGCTCTGTTGCCAAAATTCTTTAGTGCCTTGGTGTATGGGTGATGCTGAGCCAAATCTGTCTGAAATACACGAGCAAACAAAAAGGAAAAGCTTCAAAATTCTAAAATTATGGGCCTAGCTATACCTTAAATATTTTTTAAAAAAATGTCTCACACTAAGTTAGACAAACAACATGAGTTGAATAGAAAAAAAAAAGTCTATTAACATAACTGCAGTAAGCGTCAGCGCACAAGTTTGATAAAGAAATAGATACTATTAATACGACCATAGCTATGGCAACTTAGATGCTTTGTTGTTGTTGTTGTTTTGATAAGATCTTAGATGTACTTTATTCAGTACTATAAACGGCATTCCTGCCCATGCTAGTTCAGAGACATAAACTCTATAGTCTATACATGTTTGATAACTTAAAGATTTATTTCCTAAATAATTTGACAAATAAGTCCACTAATTCTCAAATTAAGCTTTTAGTACTTTACAAGATCCTAAGAAATAAGTAGGGGACAATACAATCCCAACTTAGTTTAAATTGTGCATGTGTATCCATGTATCTCTTTTACATAGTAAGTCGATGATTTAACTACGTAGTAGTGTACTTATACAATCGTGTATCCATGTATGTTAGTAAAGTTGATGATTTAAATATATAGAAGTGTACTTAAAAAATAATCACGATTTTAATTTATAGTTAATTCATAATAAGTCTAATATTTAACTTATCCATATAGGACACAGAATTGAATGTCTAATATAATTACTTTATTAATAAAATATATATAAACATAATGGGTAACTCTGTGTATGTATATATATTAAACATGTTCTAAATATGAGTTAAGTAAATTTATTATGTTTGTATATTAGTGATCAGGAATGGCCCAATCATGGATAGACAAAAAACTAATAATAATGTTCAAGGAGTCCCAATTGACCATGTTTCTCCTAATGGGCTCTATGGGGTGATCCCAATTCGCCCAACAGCAAACAACTCCTCTCCCACAAGCCCTATAAATATCCAAAGGTCACAATTCATTATGTCTCTAGTTATGTGTTTTCCAATTACTCTATTGACTCTCTTTGAATCGACTTGAGCATCGTAGGGTTTTGCCAACACAATTCCAACACCACCTAAACTATCTTGCATAAAGTTCAACATATTTCAAACATAAATGGTAATATGAAAATAATAATGTTTTAACATTGAGAAACACCCTCATGCATATATACATATATTAAAATGTATTTGTTTTGTGTATTTATAGATGAGAGTATGCATCAAATATGTAGTTCATGAACAATACAAATAACATATACTATATATGTAATCTTAGTAACAAAACAAGTGTGACACTACAAAAGCATATTTAACATAGTTAATGAATCCATATCACTTATAATATAAAATATAAACATACATTTAACATTTTTCAATATAATAGTGTAAGTAAATAAGTTCAAGTCTCTGAATTTAATGCACAAATATGTTAAGAAACAGTTATTTAAATCCAGTTAGTCGTTTTGCCTCATTAGCAAATATTTTACCAAATCACAAAATCTTGTAAGCGAGATCATCTAATTCTAGCACCAAGAGATTATTTTAAGATGAGATTAAAAGCATACCAAATACAAAACAATAATTTTGAGGGTTTTAGGATGTAACTGTACTTCATACCTTATGGGGTGTTGGATTGAAACCAGAGTCTGTGTCTGCAGCCATAACCATTTCTAGCTTAAGATATGTATTTTGTGCCAACATTGAAGATGAATGTAGTATAATCCAGAATCATAAGGGATCCTTAAGTTGCAGATAAGTACCTATAAAGCATTTCACTCTGGAGCAGCATCTTTTTTAAGATTTGGGCCTTTTCCCCTTTTTCTGTTTGGGCTCCATAAATGGAAGCAAAGCCTGTACGAAACAAAAGAACAGGTCCGTCCAGTAACAAACTAACATTTCATACCACCTGGAAGTTAACTTGAGCAGCCTAAGATGCATTTACGAGTGCGACGTCAAGTCACATAATTTGACTGGAAACAGAATCCAAGTCCTACCATTTTGCTAGCATATTATGACCTCTATGACAAACTACATTGCTTAATTTGTAAATGAAATAAGGAAGGCTTTTATCCTTGTTTGGGAATTTAAGATATGTAAAATACAGAATTCTAAACAAAACGAGAAATAAGATTTGTTTCAACTGACCCAGCGAGTGTCTGGCAGGAGGCGACCCAACCGCCTACGGATACACGACTAAAGCTTTCAAAGCTCTCCCTAAAACCACAACCAGCTGCATCTAACTTATCAATGATCCTCTGAAAGCTCTCTTCCCCTGAAATCAACCAAATGCAGATTTTCGTGTACAAATCATTTCATATAATTACAATGTGCTAATAATAAAAGAATTTGAATTACAAAAATTACCCTGAGGTTTAGCCTAATTACAAAAATACCCAGATATTTTTCAAAAATTATAAATACCCCTTTAACATTTGTTTCTCTTCTACAAATTGCACCCTCAAGAGAGGAGTATTTTCTAATGTAAACACATACCTCAAGGGGTGCTTGTAACACTTTACAGGGGTATTTGTAATTTTGATATATAAATGGAGTTTTTATGTAAATAGGCTAAACTTGAGGGCAGTTGTAATTATCCCTAAAAAAGAGTATGACAACACCTCGACTATGGGAAAGTAAACACACTTCAGCCTGGCATTTGCTTCTAGAAACACTCTTTGGCCTGGAGATTGGAGTATTATATGAACAAATTATCGGCCATTTTACATGAATGAAGTACAGCCGCATTGGTGATCGTACTTGACATTTTAACAAGAAGAGCATCATAATCATTTGCAAAGTAAAAAAAAGTACTTGTGCTTACTTTGACCAAGCATCGAAGAAGGACTATGACTGATGCTAAAATGAAGTTGCACAATAAAATCCCGACCATTGCATGAATGCAAGTTTGTCGTGGCTACTTCCCCTCCTTGTATTCCAGCTAAATCTTTCCCATTGACCTGAAAATTATCCCAAGTTTTAAACTCACAACCATGCATAGAATCTATGAGCTGAAATTAATATGGGTAATCTTAACTTCACATTCTAGTCCAGCAAATTATATGAAATAGAACTTAAATTCAAGAGTAAACTTCTCATCTTTGTCTAAAAGTTTTCCTTGAAGAATACACCCTGCATAGACTGGTTTACATGGATCTAGTCTTCTGGAATCCTCTACATTTTCTCATTCCTGATTCTTTAGTGTTTGATCAATAGGTCATAATATGCACAAAAACTGATGATCTACAACAAAATGAGACAATTTAAACTTCATGAAATCAAATTTGCCACTCAGTGTGATGAGTGTTACTTGTCTTATTTCATGAATCCATTTGCTGGCAGAGATGGTGTAGATGTCAAAACTGTATTCCAAAAATGTCAAAAAGCATTGCAGCTACATAACCACGTCGTATTCAGTGGGAAAAAGTAACCGAAATGAAACAATATACATGAAAAGGTTAGTATAAGGAAACAAAGTGTATTAAAGACCAAAATAGGAAAGAAAAACTAAGCTCGTAACAAACAAGTACAGAGAGAATATCAGTTACCAAAAGTACTAGAAAAGATTAAAAAAAAAATGTGTGTATAAGGCTTATCCCAGTTTCCCTTTTACTAGTTCTCCCCCATGTTTGGTTACACAAAAAAGCATTCCAAGTTCTTTTCTTGGAACAAGAAACAGCCACCAGGAAGTTAACAGCAACCAACTAAAAGATATGACTAGCCACGTAAAGCAACAATAAAACATACAGATCAAAAAACAGCAGATTCAAAACGTCCACCTAAACATGTTTAATATCTAGGAAGATCAACAAAAGTACCCAGAAATAGAAAAGACAGTCTAAAAAGGTACCCGAAATTCAATGGGTCTGCTTGTTTTGCCAGACATTTTCATCGCACTGTTCAATCAGACAAAAGGAATTAGTAGATAGCAACATAGAGCATTTTGCCATCGGCGGGTATAATTGGAAGACTTAAGAAATATACATTGATTACCCTGAAAGGAAATATATTTAAGTTATGGGGGGGAAAACAGAAATCTATCCAGAGACAATTTTTTGTTTTAAGACATAGATTAGTTTAAGAATCATTCAAATTGCTCATGCTTCTCACTAACTGATATATGACAAATATAAATCTGAGCTTTACTATGTGCAGTTAAACCTGGATATAGGGAAAGTAAATGTCCTTCAATTTGCACTGGAGATGCTTTACGTCCAGAGTCTTCATTCTCGGCTCAAAAATTTCAACCTGATAATAAGTAAAACAACAATAACTGTCAACACTCAATAGCACAAGTTGATGCACATCAAATGTTTCGAAAGTGGAAGTAACTTTGTGTAATGTCTTCATGCACTTCAGAAAAATAGTAAAAGACATGGTGTGGTGATCACTGGTTGACCTATTTCAGCTTATAGATGTACAAGCTTGATTTTAGACGCAGACTAGTTCTACATGCACATCAAGCAGTTGAAAGAACCTCAGCAGTTCATTGAATCATGCATTCTAAACATTATTAATTCAAAATAGATAAATAGATCAAAAGAAAAGAAGAAAGAAATCCATCTTTTCATGAAATGTATAAAAAAATGAAGTAAGTTAAGATTTGAATTTTATTATTTTCATCTGATTACAAAACCAAAACAAAAGAAATAGGGCAGGTTCATCGCTTTGATAAAGTCTTTTTTTCAAGGTGCGCTACAATGATACAAGGAAACATGGAGAAAAGATTAAAGTTACCCTTGTTGGACAAAAGATTTTATGAGCGATAATCTGACACATTTTTCATCGAGAAAAGTGCAGAAATAGTGTTAAAAAATAATTTGGATAAAAAACAGAAGTGAACCTAAAATTTTTAAACAGTGCGTGAAAGACGAAAACTTACTTTCGTGAAGCTTCCATGAGGAAATTCTTTTTCTCATCCTCAGAAGGATCTCTCATTCCACCTTTTGTCTACACAAAACAACAGAAAGCCATCAGTACTACAAAGAACAAAGGAAGATTAACCATAGAAAAAGAAGAGCAATAAATGAATTACCCTCCAGCAGTTTTCTGAGCGTGACGCATTCATTAATGCTTCTCTTTCAAGATGTAACTTGTAAATACTTTGTTACAATTCTTGGTCTTCGATGAAGCGACAGCACGCCTGTAGTACAGTTGCAAAGAATAAATAAAGATGTGATTACAAAAGTCATGGTTATAGAGAACAAAGACGCATAGTTACAGCAATTCATACCTTCCCAAACACATGGTAGCAACAGGTCCCCCATATCCAAACATGCCAAAGAAAGGCTGTAATCCCAAAAACAATGCAATTAACATAGAGTTTCAGAAAATTCGTTAAACTATTGACAAGGCACAACACTACAGTGCATAACATGTAAAACTTATCCAGCTTTCATTAAAGCTTAGTCAATCAAAATTTCCAATATCAAGATTCTTAAGTTATAGTAAGTCAATTTTCAGTTTTTTCAGATCGTGCTATATCATCATTTAACTTCACCAAGCACAATACTAGGTTTGCATCATGTGAACCTCTGGGAATAGAAATGAGGCCTTTCAAGGAAAATAATAAATTATGAAATCCAGAGACTTGGAAATACTTCTCAATACAGCAGTCTACTCCAAAAAGGAAGTTGGTATTTAGAGGGAGTTTATCGAGTCTAATTCAGGAATTTTCTTGTTCTTTGAAACCCACACTTTCTGCAACAATCCTAACACTATTTAGTTAGCAATTCTGATTGATTATTTCTCAGGGTAAGATGTATGTTACTCTTTGGAAGCTTAAACAAAAGAGCAGATAAAGTTTCAGAATACTTAGCAAGAAAATTAAGAAACCTGATTGCCAAGATCCATGAATATTATCTTTGACTAAATTCAACCGAAGAGATATCTTCAAAACAAGAGTTGCAAGAACATAAGCAGAAGCGCAATAAATGTAGTATGGAAAGTTTGGACATACAAGAAGATTCATGCAGAGGTACATGCAATTTCTTTGACATCATGCAGTGGTAGCAGTTAAAAACAACTACTTTACATTCAAGAGTCAGTCTTGTAAATGAATCGAGCGTTAAGAGAAGACAATAACATTAATTATATTTCACTGTTACCGTCAAATATGGAGGTTTGCCCCTATTGCTTGTCCTCTCGCTGACCTGTGCACAGACGCTCCCATTTTTCCCCTGGAAAAGGAATAAAAAGAACAAAAAAGACAAGGAAAGAAATCAGCAAAACATAAAAGATGTCAGTAAACCTATAAAGGCATAGAACAAATCTGGTGCACCCCATGATTCCATATTCCAGAGACAATGAATGACGTCAAATTAAAAAGTGGAGGACCAAACAATGAATAATTTCAAATTAGGTGCAATATTACTCTCTTTTAGGGTAATATACTCTTAATACTTTAAAAGGAAGACTGCAAAGAGATCACTAGAAGAACAGTGTCATGAACCTATTGTGTACTAATAAGGAATATAAAAAACAACTAGAAAAGGTAACATATACATCTAATCTTTTTTTTTTTCACAAAGGCGATTAAGAGAAGAAAAAAAGATCTTCAAACTATCGTCAAGTATAGGTTACAAACCACACTTTAAAAAACAATATTGATAGCCCAGAGACTGTACAAATATCATACCACTTCACTAGGTTACCCTCTGTGCCATCCATTCCTGGTCCTGAGTCAAAAATTGAAATTCTGTCTGGGTGCCATTCCACACTGTAAATAATTATTGATCAACCTCAGATGAAAGCAACATAAGAAATATTTTATTAATGAAAACTAAAATTGGCTAAAACATTCAATTAGAACCAATTAATCTGACACCAAAAAAACAAACAAACAAAATAGCAGGTGGGAAAATGTGAAGTAGCTCTAAATTTATGCAAGCATATCACGACAAAAACACTTGTTAATTACATATCGAAAAATTATTTGAAATATTTTCATTGATAATGAATACTTATACGGCAAATATAGGGCATCTATAAAGTGAGAAAGACTTTAGCCATTTCTCCCCAACTAAACTTCAGTTGTAAGTTGTAACAAGGTTGAACAGTGACTGAAAAATGCTTCATGCGCTAGGAAAAGCTTTACGTTCCAAGTGTAGCTATACGAAATAGTAAAAAAAAGTTAAATAAATAGTTGACCTGCAGGCACAAGACCTTATTCATTAAGCTTTCAGTTGTTATACAGTCAAAGTTTTGTTTAGTTACTTTCTTAAGAAAAAAATTATTTGGTGTACATCCATGAAGCTTTGTGCCAACTTTTTCCAATGACTATATTACTATTCAATATATCAGAACCCATATGGCAAGTCATCAATAACTACTAGAATTTTAATAGTCTTTTTAATAACAGCATATCATCTGCTGATATTGTTACATATGCAGGGCAAGCACCTTAATTGAAATGTCATACCTTATTAATCTCTTTTCACCTTTGTCATTAGACCACAAAGCTTGCAAAGAGTTATCCTGACAAACAGATGAATGGCTTTAGCATCCATATATTAATATCAAAAGAGAAGACAAGCATATCACAGGCTCACTATCAGGTCAGCAAGGGCAGTTTCAAATGTATAATCATCAGGTAGTTCCTTCAATAAGTCGGTATCTGGGGTAAGATCCACATGTCCTGCAGAGCCAAAGAGAACAATTCAATGAAATCATGTAGAAATTAGAAATAAGTCATATCCGTGCCCTGCGTCACTGAGTCAAAGCACCTCAAATCCCTAAATTATAAAATAACGTTAGTTTGAGATGCAAATTGATAGCGTACCTCGAATGTCTCAGCTTCCGCTAACCGTCCTATATCAAAAAAGAACAAACAAATTATAAATTCAGTATGAAAAGCAAAAATAGCATTTCAACCAATTGTGCTTACAAAATCTTACATGAAGCCATAGCAAGGGGCACTTGTTATGCACGAAATTGCGAAAATTAACTTTGATTCTTATCTTGTTATCCTCTGCATCCGTAAAATGTAGGTCTTGATACTTCAATTAATTCTTCTCTTTCCATCTGCAGAACTTCTCTTCTTTACGACAGTAGAATACTCTTTCCTAACAATATCTATAAACTCCTCTATTGGCATCTCATTCGCAGCTCACGAATTTTCAGCTCAAGACTAGTGCCATTTGGCAAAAGCAAGCGAAACTTGAAAATTTTGTTTCCTCAAATAAATTATCTTCAACTTTTACAACTGGAATCTTTCTTGGCCTCTCTGTGCTGGGATCTTCAAGAGGCCTCTTGTTCATCGTTTTGTGGGGTGTCTTTGAGTACATCTGTCATTCAACAACAAACCTTTACCATGATAATAGTACTCAAAATCTTCAGTTAAACTTAATTGGTATCAAATCAATGCACAGTGATTTTAAGAACTAGCCTCTCCTTAAGGCTCTTTGATACACGAAATGCCAAAAACAAGGAGGACAACAAAATCGGCTCTGATAACATTAAGATAACAAAGAAAACCACTTGAAAAATCGAACAGCCACCATTAATACCTCTATTTCTATTTTTTTCTTGTGGTACGACTCTTCAACCAACTCAATTCAAATAATTTCCTACAAAGCCGCTATGTGCCTTAAAACCAGTTCTAACAAATTCACATATATGATAATTATATATACAGATATATACGTTTGCACTTAGTATCAGCACAACCCTTGACATACAAATGATACATTTTTGTCCTCAACAAGCCTTTCGAATTTTGATGTACCATCAACAAAATCTTAAAATGGAGTAAAAAAATTCTGGGAGCACACACGGTACAACAACATTCATATAACACTTTCACCAAAACAGGAAAAAAATCTTTGATCTTTGACACAAAACAAAAGTAAAATCCTTCCAAACAAAGAAGAACCCCAGATGCCAACATCATATACACTCACGTATGCATGGAGCAAAAACAAAGATATGCCTGAAAGATGATCATATAAAAGCATAAAACACAAAAACGCTGTAGAAAGAAAGAGCTCTGTAAAATTAAACATTTTCCTTTCATACAGCGGTAAGGAACTTTTCTCTCTGTTCTTCTTCTTCAGATAGGGTTAAGAGACAGAGAGAAGCAGAGAAATTGTGAAAATGGTTTGTGTTTTTGAATGAAATTTTACACTGAGAAGTTTGAAAGACAGACAATTGTAGAATGAGTGGAATTTTGATGACGGGTGTATATTTGAAAAGAAAGAAAAAGACAGAGCGCAGCTTGCTAAATTGCGCTGGTCATGGATGATGGAAAATATGGACAGTTTGGATTATAAATATTAGAAATGTAAAAGTGGTAGTCAATGATTGTTTGTAATTAACTTTTATCAAATTAATTTATTAATCCAATTTTCTAAATATTACTTGTTAATATTTGTAAGTAAATTATGTAACCTTTTTTAATTTAAAGATTTAATAGTTAATTAGGAGATGTTCGGCGATATAAATAGTTGGAAATCGTCAGTAAGCGATTGCATAAGCATTTATGGGAGGAAGTCTCAAGCGAAGGCGTCGGTGGGCATAGCTTTTTGCATACTCGGCTAAAGAATGTGCTGTGAAATTGAAACAACAAGGTGGTTTCCGGTTTTCACAGTTCGCTATTTACTAAAATGAATCGAGGAGAGGCTCGACTAAAAGGAGAGAAGTCGGTTAACACCCTTAACCACTCGGGCCCCAAAAGAAAGTAGAAACGTCGTCCTCGGCAAGGGGCGGGCATGAAGGAATAAGAAATATCGAAAAGTGGAGTATTGAATAATAACTTTTTTATTAAGAAAATTTTCTTTGAATCCTGGTCTTCTTCCGATTAAAAGAAAACATAAGTCTATGTGAAGCATTTCGACTAAGCGAGGATATGAATGACTAAGGAAAGGGCATAGCACAAGATGGCCAGCTCTCTTCCCTAATGAACATCTTTCTTTGACTAAATCAAAAGGACCACTAATTTTCTTTGACGATTTTAGTTGCAAAATATCCTCAAAAACCTAAAACACGTAACATGAAGAAGAAGGACGGAAATCGCGTCATATATAAGCGAGGGTATTTCGGCGTAAATGTAGAATATAGACAAGCGTTAGTGGATGTGAGGAAACCTATATGAGGAGTTTCTTTGAAAGCAAGAAATTCGGCTACATACGGGCGATAATAACGATATCTCAATATTGCATAACTAAAGCGATTATAAATCATCAAAATTTTAGATAAACCATAATCTATCATTAAATCTGCATGCTTAAAAATCCGTGACATTTAAGGAAAATCTTATCTCAACAACTGGACACGAAATGCCAAAAATCTCAATTCATTATATCATTAATCAAATTTATTACCAATTACCAAAAACTAAAATAAATCAGTGATTTAATTATACTAATCTAAGCCAAACAGCCCTCATGGACAGTGGTGTGCAATGCGCCAATGCGCAAGGCGTACACCGCTGGACTCCCCGCGCCTTTTCTGACACTCTTGGGTAAAATTGCGCCTCGCGCTGTGATGATGCCACGTGGAATTGAACCACGAGTGGGGTCACGACAAGCAGCGTGAAGCCGAGTCGAACTCTGAGTCGGCTCAGAGCCGAACACTGTTGGGATTAATTATTGTATGGGGGGGGCGTACGAGAGAAGATTGTGGGAGATTGGCGGGACCGCACTTGGATAAGATAACAAATAGGAATAAGGAATTCTTAAGAGCTAAGGCTTGCGTTATACGGAACTTGGATTTATCAATTATGTATAAATTGAGAATTAAAATGAAGAGACAAAATTGGCATATATACACATAATGGATCAAGTTTTGGAGATTTTTTTTATCAAAAACTAAAATTAGTTGTTAATGAACTCTATGAAGAAAAATACAAATATGATTGAAATGGTATATTTAATTTTCAATTCACCTAGATAAAATGATCTAAACATGTCAATATATTTCATTATTTCTGAACGACCACAACATCGATTATATTTTTACAACATCGATTATAATTAACTCGTGATAGTAATGCTTTAAATAAAGCGATTCACATTAGTTGAAGAGTTTCATGAAAAAGGTAAAATATGTATAAAAGAAATTTCATCTGATTCATCTACTTTTGCCATTCTTTTTAGGGGAACTGTAAAGAAGGAAAAACATGTACTCATATGGGACCAAAATCTAGACATATATTTTAATATTTGATGCAACATAGTTTGTAATTTTTAGTACATAAGAAAGGAAATTAGGTTTTGTAAAACTTGCAATGACATAAAAACAACCACCAATTCATAAAAGTAAATTATCATACCAAGAGTTGTAAAAGCAAAAATTAATAATTATTTTGAATATGTTCAATACTTCAATCATTGTATATAAGAAAGCAAATAGTACTATTTCATTTATAATTGTGACAATATTCAAATATAATTATATATCCACAATATCTTAACAACTTCTCATAATTTCTTATTGTATGGATGTGTTTTTATCATCTATAATTAATATTATTAATATTTTGACACAAAGAATTTGTATTTTTTCGTTAATCAATTTGATATAAATAATGGATGATATAACATACTTCATTTCCAAACATATTTCATTTCCAACTCATTAATCAACTTGAAAAACAAAATAAACATATTTCATTTCAAGAAACCATAACAAGTTTAGATAACAAATAAAATCTTAATTTTTCACATGAAAATTAATAAAATTCTCAAAATTCATTTTCTCTCCCTTTTGCTTTTCCTCATCTATGTTGCCTCTCAATTGGGCTTGTAGTGACACAGCATGGCCATGGGCCCATGGCATACCAGGCCAGCAAAACTTATATGATGGGCTTTTTCAACCTTTGTGTATGACAAGTTTAGACAAGTAAGTTAACTGGGCCCAAATATCCCTGTACAGGCTTCAATCGTTTCCATTTTCCAGTCTGCACTGGACCAAGTTAAGGTTTTGAATGAAACATTGAAAACACATCTTAAAAAAAGCCCACTAAAGAAATTTAGGGAAGTAGATTAAACACACCTGCTATTGAAATAAATTAACACATATAAGGACCGAAACTATTGATTTTTTGAAATTTAGCCCAAATAAATTTGTGACAATAATTTGTAATAATGATTGACTATTTGATGGTTTTCCTGAAAATTGAGCAGATGTGACGGTGGAAAAATGAGTTATAACGTATTTTTAAAAAAAAAAAAAAAACTTCTATATGCAATCGCATCTTGGGATGAAATAATTTATCTGGTCAAACAAACAAAAACTTTTTGGTATCAATCGCAACTTTAACATTTCTCTCCAAAAATTTCCTTTTAATACAAGCAAAAAGTACCCATCTACCTAAACTAAAAGCCTTATTGATTTTGTTCTTTAATTTATTTCAACTGTTCCCTCAAAAAAAAAAATTATTTCAACTGCATTTAGAGTTGGATCTGCAAATTGAGTGGTGAAAAATGAAACTTCACAGCTCAGCAAACTTAAAAAGGAATTTATATCTCTGCCTTCAATTCCATAAAACCCCTCCCACAACATTTTTCACACAATCACCAACTTGCTCATATTTGATGGTAACACTTTTCAGTCATGCAATGATTTTTTTAAATTTTTTTAATTTGTAGTCACTTTTATCAAAAGTTTGGCTCCTTCGTGAGAAAAGAAATTTAATTCAGCATACTAACTCCATATGTTTTTTTCTGTAATGTGACACTAGAATATAGTTTATTGATCTAATTATGTTATTTTTACATTAGGGATGTGATGGTAGGGCGAGGGGATGGTACGATCGCGTTTAAAATCTTAATTAACGTCTTAATTGAATTTTACATTTTGGGCATCTACAGTACGGAGATGGAGAAATCCCGTTTGTATTTATTAATAAAATATATATTTTTTTTACTTAAAATAATTATCAATTAAAATAGATAAAATATCATGAATCACTAGCTAATCTTCTGATAAACTCACGATACTAAAATGCTTTAATAATTAGTTAAATACAACAGTTTTCAAATACAAGTCTTGTAATTATAAAGTTCAAAAATCATTACAATATAAAACACATAATTTTAGGGTTTATTTTACAATTTTAATAAAATAAAAAATATAAGCATAATTAATATAGCAATACATGGC